>JANAVB010010791.1:12916940-13369440 GCA_029216955.1 Iris pallida | reverse complement strand
ATGAGCTTCACCTTCTCGGCTACGTCAACAACCATCTCAGGTCTCAATAAAGCTCGCTCTCCAACGTCATCCCAGACAAGGGAGTACGACATCTACGTCTGTACATTGCCGCAAATTGTGGCATCCCAATGCTGGCCTGGAAACTGTTGTTGTATGCAAACTCCACCAAGTGCAAATGATCCTCCCAGGAACCTCTAAAATCTAGGACACATGTCACAGCATGTCCTCGAGTGTCTGAATAGTCCTCTCTGACCGTCCGTCCGTCTGAGAGTGGTATACAGTACTAAACATGAGCTGAGTGTCCAAACTAGTATGCAGACTCTGTAACACCCATGAATTTTTGGAATTATTTTTTATTATTAATTTTATTTAAATAGGATTTTATGGAATTTATGAATATTTTTTATTAAATAGTTATTATTATAGATGACCTTAGCCATGGTTAAGATTTAGAGTACAAGACGACTAAGAATTATGACACGGATAGTGTACACGCATGCTTTGACTAATGTTTTAGCCATGGTAGGGAAAGCCCGAGCCATAGGTGTGTTCTAACTAGGAAAACCAGGCTAAGTTGCGACCTAACCCCCACCGATGATTTATTTATTTAATTATTAGATTATTGACTTTCTAGGAGACCCGGTTGTACCAATTTAGCTCCGACTTGACCCGAACCAAATCCAAATCTAAATAGACATGTAGTACTCTCAAATACCTTCATGTTGATATATATTTTATTAATAGTAATATGTTTTCAATTTTGGAAAATTTTATTTATAGAAAGTGTCTACGTGTCATCCTATTGTAATCCTAGTTGGCATTAGTTTATATTTGACCAAAAGTCCAATCCAAATCTATGTAGGCATGTTGGGCATTAAAATATATTAATAAATATATATTTTTTATATTTAATTCAGATTTGGATTGTATTTATATAAGATAGATTTAATTAGTCTATATTAGGAAAGACCTTTTTAATCCTCAATCCAATCAATTAGCCAACTTACCAAACAACCAAACCATACTAAGTGGACCCCACCCTATAATATTCGGTCAAACACTTCTCACTGCCCCTTGGTCGAACATTCCAAGAGAAATAGGATTCTAATTTCTATACATACATGAAACCCATAAAAGCCCATACATATATATTAACTTATACCCAAACCCAAACCCTAACTTAATTCTTCCTTCCTCTTCCTCTCCATAGCCGACCAACCCCCTCTCCCCCTCCAAATTTTGGCAGCACCTCCTCCATCCAAATCCATCATCTTCATCCCCTCCATCATCCAACTCTTTCTCCTCCATAAAAACTTCTTATTTCATCCTTCTTCCATCCAAACTCCACCAAACAAATCCTAAAAACTCCATCTTCTCCATCCAACCATCTAGATCCATTGCCAACCCCTCCAAACTCATCAAGAGAGGATTAGCAAGTAAGGTTAGAAATAAAGTTGGGAACTTTGGCAATGAGAAGCCTCCACAACCCAACTAGCAAGGACTTTTGGTAAGAAACCGTAATTTTTTCATCTCAAACCTATGCTATTATTCTGTAGAAAATTCTATTATTAAATCTGTAAAAATAGTATTTTGGTACCTTTTGTTATGTATTTCATCCAAAAAAGTTTTATGATTTATAGTCGTAATATTCATGTTTCGGTAGGATCAAATTTAACCCCGTTACGAAGGAACTATAAGTTATTGGTGGCTATTTTCGAAACTGAATTTTATGTGTGTTCATATATAGAAATTAGGATTTTTAAGTATTTTTCCATGAATTTAGCAACTCAAATCTGGTCGGTAAAATTATAGGTCAAAACTAGCTTTTTCGGGTAATCTGCCGACTTAGAATGTTCCAAATTTGTAGCATAACTTAACTCTTATATTCTTGTCTTAATCCTGAGATATAATGTACTTTAAATTCTGTATAAAATATATTTTTGGGTGTTTTAGCTATGTTGAGTAATTGGCCATGTTCAGGACGAGTTTCGGGTAGACTAGCTGACGTAGTAGTCAACTAGTCACATAATTCTTTATAAATCATAATTCTGGAATTTCAGAGTTAATACTGTAGAAAATAGTTTTAAATATTATTTTTAGGGATTTTTTATGATTTGTAAGTGTGTTATTGACGTGGGTCATTACCGATTAATTAGAAGGTCGAAAACCCTAAAACTGTGTTCCGAGGTCTCGTTGGACACGTATATATGTTATACAATTTAAGTAGTCCTATGAGATATTTAAATATAGTTAAATTAGTTTAAAACATTAATATAGTTAATTAAGTTCTGTTATAAGTTTCATAAGTAGTTAAATAAATTATTTAGGAGCATTGGATTCGGAGGCGTGGACACGGGAGCGAGACTTCATCTTCATATCACGAAACCTGGCAAGTACACCTTGCCAAGCTTTACAGTACTTACATGCTTTTCCAAATTGCTGTTTTTCATATCTTACTTCGTTCCATATTGCTCCTGTTCCATGTCATGGTTATTCTAGTTTTACGTGAACGTAGATTTTTACTCTTTTCCATATTACTTGTTCTGCTTTCTTATCCTATTCATGTCTAGTGATAGTGTTGTTTTGTCCATGCCATAATCTCCTGAACCTGTTTGACTTGGACTTGATCTAGTCTGATTTTTGGTACTTGATTGACTTGACCCGGTCATGATCGTTTGATTTGACCCTGACCTGTTATTAGACGTGACTATACCTGACCACCTCGTTCGTGAGCTCCCATCGAGTGCGAATGAGCCTTACTATAGTTAGAGATTCCCCATCGGCTACTGACTATAGGATTGTGAGGCTCCCATCGGGCTGCGGTTATCCCGACTTACTTATAGTCATGCTTGATAGCACTATCTTTGACGGTATTCCATTTATACTTATTCTTTAGTCTCATATTATTCCTTGTACCATTTTCTATTTTCTCGCATGTTATTTATTGTACAGTAGGCATGTATATTATGTGTCTTGCTAGTCCCCTGAGGACCTGGTGATCCTCTCCAGGCTTAGACAGAGAGGAGGTTCACGGCTCTAGGCGTCGAGACTGGTGACGTACCTTCGCAGGAGGACGAGATAGTGGCCGAGGACTTCTCTTGAGACATGTCTCTTTATTTTAGACTTGATACATTATTTTCTTTCTTTTCATCAGTGGACATGTAGTTGATTATTCGTTTCTTATTACTGTGGTTTCGAGATGTCTTACCCGTACAGTTATTGTTTCTATTTAATGTTGGACAGATCTTTATCATTATTATTGTTTTATTGGACTTGATATCTCGTATCTTATTTCTGTGTGGATGAAATTAGCTGTGACCTGTGACTTGTATCTTATTGCTGGATTGTTATCATGATTTACAGCTTAAGCATTTTTGCTAATGGGCTTACTTTGAAGATTTGGCCCATTGGTGAAGTGTTGCTGGCATGTACCGTATCCTAGTCCTATATATATTTTGGGACTGGGCGTTACAGATTTTGCCAGAAATAGGAAAGTAAAGCGACTATCACGATCCGAGACAATGCTCACCGAAACACCATAAAGTCTGACAATCTGATGCACGTACATCTCTGCTAGCTTCTCCGTAGACAAACCCACTTTAAATGGCAAGAAGTGGGCTGATTTGGTCAACCTGTCAACGATGACCCAAATTGTATATTTTTCTACCTGGTGTACGTGGCAATCCTGAAACAGTCCATCATAATGTGCTTCCACTTCCACTCCGAAATGGGCAATGGCTGTAAAAGTCCTCCTGGCCTCTGCCTCTCTGCTTTAACCTGCTGAATAGCCTAAACATCTGGCTATGAAGCGTGCTACTTCCTGCTTCATGCCATACCACCATATATACTCTTTTAGATCCCTATACATCTTGTTGGCACCTGATTGCATAGAGTACTGAGAACGGTGGGCCTCCTACATAACCTGCTCCTAAAAGTCTCCACTAGGCATACATAGCCTAGAACCGTGCCTTAATACGCCATCCTCTGCAATAACAAACTCATCCACAAGTCCTGCTCGAACCTGCTCTCGGATACACCACAAAACAATATTGTCGAACTGAGTCGACTTAATCCTCTCCATCAAGTTCGACTAAATCTGCAGTCCCCTCATCTGCATCTCAACTCCTGGCACTATCACCTCGATCTCCAGGCTCTCTAGATCTGCTAACAAGTGATGATCTACCGTCAAACACATGGCTACTGGATATCTGCTCAAAGCGTCGGCAACCACGTTGGCCTTTCCTGGATGATACTGCAATGTAATATCGAAGTCCTTCATTAGCTCCAACCATCTCCTTTGTCTCATATTGAGCACCTTCTGTGTAAACACATACTTCAAGCTCTTGTGGTCTGTGAAGATCTCCATACGCTCTCCGTATAAATAGTGCTTCCACAACTTAAGAGCAAAAATAACTACCACCAACTCCAAATCATGGGTAGGATAGTTCTTCTTATGAGGACGTAACTGCCTGGAAGCATAGGCAATCACCTTTCCATGTTGCTGCAAGACACAACCCAGACCCTTCCCTGAGGCGTCACTGTAGATAGTGAACCCGCCTGATCCTGATGGCAATGTCAGAATCGGGGCTGTCTTCAGCCGCTTCTTCAACTCATCAAAACCGATCTGACGCTCCTCTGACCAGATAAACTCTGTATCCTTTTGGGTCAGCCTAGTCAATGGATCTGCAACCCAGGAGAAATCCTGAATAAATCTCCTGTAGTAGCCTGCCAATCCCAGGAAACTCCTGATCTCTGCGACTGAACTCGGAGCGGTCCACGCCCCAACTGCCATGATCTTTCTCGGGTCGACTGAGATCCCATCCCTGGTCACAACATGACCTAGGAAATCAACTCGATCCAGGAAGAACTCATACTTCGAGAGCTTGCCATAAAGCTCCTCCTTCTTGAGAGTCTCCAGAACTACTCTCTATTGCTCCTCATGCTCCTTCGGGGTCTTCGAGTACACCAAGATGTCGTCGATGAACACTACCACGAACTTGTCCAAGTACTGGTGGAATACCTTGTTCATCAAGTTCATGAACACTGCCGGGGCGTTAGTTAACCCAAACGGCATCGTCATGAACTCAAACTGGCCATACCGTGTCCTGAATGCTGTCTTTGGAATGTCCTCCTTCTTCACCTTCACTTGATGGTAACTGACCTCAGATCAATTTTGGAAAATACCCTCGCTCCGCTCAACTAATCGAATAGATCATCGATCCTCGACAGCGGGTATTTGTTCTTGATCGAGAGGCTGTTGAGAGCCCTGTAGTCGATACACATCCGTACCAACCCATCCTTCTTCGGCATAAAAAGCACCGGTGCACCCCATGGTGAAGAACTCGATCGGATGAAGCCCTTGTCCTGCAACTCATCCACTTGCTTCTTCAATTCCACCAACTCGCTGTTGTTCACCCTATAGACATACTGAGATATCGGCTCTGTATCGGGCACCAAATCAATAGAGAACTCTACATCTCTATATAGGAACGAATTGTAAAGTACAATACTCTAGAGGGGGTGAATAGAGTAGGCAGCGAAAATTAGCAAATTAAAAATGTTAGCAGTAAGATCACATATAATATATCATAAGTAAGTAAATAAAAAGTAGAGAGCAGAAAGCAAACGCAAACACTAGGATGTATACTGGTTTCCCTCTTGTACGGACTAGTCCAGTCGGAAGAACTCTAGCTTCTAGTTGAATCCACAATGGAAAATCACCATAAGTTTTCATCCGAAGTTCTTGCAACTTCTACAATGCGAGCTTTGATCCGAAGTACTCGACCAACTTCAATTGTGAAGTGTCTATCTTTAATCAAAGCCTCTGATTAAAATCACTCTGAAACATCTAGACCGTACCTTACTGGCAAATCGACTAGAGGATTGTAACTGGCTTAGGAATTTAAAAATGAATAGCTCGAATACTTTGGAAACGTATTAGGCTTAGAGAGAAGAGATAAGAAAGTGATGAGTGAGTTGAAATGATTGAAATCCTTCTCTATTTATAGTTTTTTCAAAGGCAGAATTCTGATAGAATTCGGGCAGAATTCAGGCAGAAGTCTTTGAGTAAATCTCGGCAAGATCTGTAACTACAGGAGGACCAAGTTCAAAATCCAACGTCCACTAACTGAACTCTAGCCGAATTCGGGTCGAACTCCGGCCGAATTCTATTGGAGTTCTGTCAGGGTTATTGCAAATTGGTTTTGGGCTTTTTGAAAAGATCAAGCAGTTAATAAGTAGTTTGAGCTTTTAGTAAGTGAACTTGTTTCAAAATGAAAGGGGATTTTGAAAACGTTTCTTGGGTGGTCCTATTTGCCAGTACGATGCAGTGTATATCGTATTCTTAGACTCAATAAATATAAAAAATACATTAATCAAATAGGAAAACCAATAGCCCTTTGATGACGCCTTTCTTCTGATATTTGAGAAAACATGAAGATGCCTTTTTCTTTGACGACGGTCGTCCAAAGATAAATAGAACTAGAAATATGAATACCTTTCGGGCACTGCCCTCTCGACCCCTGTCCGCTGACCGGGCAGCGGAACCCCTGATGTGAGGCCCTGGATAGGTCGTTGGGCGATTCAGAGAAATGTTATTATATGGCGCCGTCTTTGGCCCATCAAAAATTCTCCATTGCATATGTCCGGGTTTGGACAAAGATTGATCATAGCTTACTGCATGTCTTATAAGAACATGTTAGATGAACAAAACAATATGATACAAGCATAGCAATATGATATAGAACATTTAGGACAATGTTAAGTTTAAGTAGCAACATGATAGTGATTACATGAATATTAATGATGTCATTATGGTAAACTTAATTGATTAGCCATATTCAAAAATATGATATAATTATTGGGCTAACAATCTCCCCTTTTTTATTATGGCAAATCGGTTAAGTTTAATATATATACAATAGATGCATGTATCACTAATAAACACATAATACTAGAATATTGTGTGCTAAATTAAACTTATTTATCCCCCTTTGACATGATCAAAAAATAAGCTCGTCCATAATAAGAGATAAAACAAATTCAAGCATAAGTAAAGGAGTAAGGCAAAAATAATCATGATCAAGGATTAGGAGGACAGTGTAACGACAAGTTTAGAAAATTGCATAACTAAAGTAGGAAAAAATGGTCAAAAATAGTTTGTTGAACTTAAAAATATTGAAATCAATCAATACATAGTTTACCAACTAGAAAGCCAAAAATGACAATCAAAATACAATATGATGAATAAATAAAACTGTAGTTTTAAAATTGACCAATAAAGGATTTTAATAAAAAAAATATCAATATAGTAGAAATCAATCATTGGTCATAAATAATTCATGAGAAATTCACAGATATAGTATATACCAAAAAAATTGCAAGAATATAATAAGACTTTTAACAATGATCACAAAAAAATTATGATTCATAATTTGCACATACAAATTAGTGAATCAATTCCATAAAGAGTATAATCATTAAAAAAGAAATCAAAATAACTATACTAGATTATATTCAAAATCTATACTAAAGTTCATGCATTTGAATTCAATTACCTTAGCATGATATATGAATATCCATTAGATAAACATGAAGGTAATGAAGATAAAATACTTGAGAATGAGAAATTCAGTCGACTTGAATGCTCCCCCACAAAGTATGATCAGTCTAAATATAGATAACCATGAACTTTGAGATAAAATCTTAATAAGAAATACCAAAATTAATTTAAACTCAAAAGAATTATCAATGAAGATAATTAAATATATTTGGCAAAATATATTTTTAGAAACTTGAATAAAATGAGAGAATTAAAAATAAATAAATAATAATAGTAATCATATATTCTTCCAAAAAAATTCATGAACAAATCAACAAGATATGTTAGGTAAAAGAATATATGTCCATGATGAACTAGCTATACCACATATTAAGGGCATAAAAGAATTGAAACAATTAATTTTGCTCCCCTTTAAAATATGAGTATCTATTTCTGAAGAAATTTATATGCAAGAATAGATAAAATAAAGAATCACAAGATCTAAGAAATATCCAAGATATGCATCTTTCTTTCCTTTGATCAAATGCATATAAAGTTCCAAACTTAAAACAAATATCATCTTTAGGCAAATAAAAGAAATATCCAATGATAAATGCTTAAAGATGAACTAAACAAAATATATCTCATAATATATATATATAAAAGAAATATTTCAAAACATTAAAAGATTTTGAAAACTGTATTTAATAATAACATTTGAGTATCGGACAGATTCAATAAGTCAAAAAGACTTTTCAAAAATGTGGAATTTATTACGAGAAAACTGTCTTAATAAATATTTGAGTGCGTCCATTTAGTCCTCAGACTAAAAGCTGGCGATTCGAGTCACGAAAACAATTTCAATAAAAGAATCTATAAATCATAAATAAATATATTTGAACAAATAAACATAACTAGATAAATATCTAAAGAAAAGTGTATTATAGATATATGGCATGTCAAAGGGATAATTGACTTGAAACAATTAACCACTCCACCTTTACATGGTTATATCCAAAAATAATAGTATACGTAAAATTTAAAAATCGGAGGAATATTTTCAAAAGTAGGAAACTAATTTTAAAAAAATTATAGTTCATTTCTTCCCTTTTAAAGCTGTTGTACGGTGTCCATCATATAACCGTACGGTTAAAAAGAAGAAACGCTTTGAGAGAGAGAGAGAGACATTCAATATGCATGACTTCTCCCCTGCAAAGAATTACTGCTATAGGCAGTTAGTAACTTGAATAAGAAGAGAATAATAAAGCTTAAATTATGAATATTACACAAGCTAAAGACGAAATCACAAGACTATAATATTTAATAAGTGGTCACAAGATCATCAAGTCTGAATATCGAATAGTGTGACAGAAAAATAAACATATCAAAAGATGACAGACATTAACAAATGAAGATCAATATATGTTACCTTTTGTAAAATTAAATAATTAAATAATATAATCCATCAAATCTAAAATTCAAAATCCATCAAATAACAATTGCAACTAGATCTCAATAAATCTTTAGTTTATAAAGCGTTGATCAATCTTGGGTTAGCTGTAGGGGTACTGTCCCAGCTAACGGAGAGGTTCATCGGGGAACACTTAAGTACCGCTTCGCTTTGGCCATAGCCGTGGTGACAGACAGACCCTTTGTAGGCTTGTACCCAAAATAAATCTCTTCTTTAATAACCAAGGATCTAAGAAAAATTAGTACAATTTGAAATAAATTATATTCTATGGACATAAAAAAATATTAGAACAATGTAGCATACAGCATAAGATATATCAATTACATTTATCCATATGTTTGCAAAATCATTGGGTAATAATAAAATCTAAAACATTTATAAACCTAAAATGTAAGACCTAGATACGTTAATGTATTCTGGAACCTAGGGGACTGGGTTCAGTACCTTGGATCCAGAACTAGATAATAGTTGCATGTAGACCTTAATAAATCTTAAGTCTATAAAGTATTGGTCACTTCGGGTTAGCTGTAGTGGCCGGTTCCCAGCTAGCGGTTAGTCCAAAGACTAGTACACCATGTCGCTTCAGGCTATTTATACCTGTATGACAGAAGGACCCTTTCGGCTTGTACCCAAAAATGATCTCCACTTTTAAGAATTTAGATTTAAAGAAATATATGCAGTATCATCGAACAACATCCAAATCCATAATTCCTAAATATAAAAGAAGTAAATACCCAAAGAATGGTTTATCAAGATCAAGATACTAAAAATATCATGTATCCAAAATGTCAACCAAAAATCTAAGAAAAACATCATTTAAAATAGGCTTTCAGGAAGAAGCTAATAAGAGAAGAATATAAATTTGTTCAAAGTAATCAATAGCTAAAGTATGAGATACGCACAAGTTTGAAACTACTTTTTAAAATAATATAGAACTTGAACTTAACTCATATATCCCCATAAAGATATTTATACAAAAATATAAGAAACATATGAGCAATATATAAAAGAAAATGAATTATGTATCCTTAATAAGCATAAAAAAAATCACAAGATCAAAAATATGCATAAATAGACTTTGTCAGACAAAAATGTAATTGATTCATAAGAAGTTAATCACAATAAAATTTGAGAATCAATAGTGAATATATTATGCAAGCACAAGGTTAAAATAAAATTATATGTATATACTTTTCAAGTAAACATGAGACTTCTACTAAACATACATACTCACTAAATACTGATCAAAGTAAATACGACATGTTAAAGACAAATCGATAAGAAGTGACCATTAAAACATATTAAAGACAGAGAGTCAAAAACATATTAACTCAAAAAAATAAGCTCCTATGCATGCTTAAAGAATAAAGATTAAAAGTAAAGAGCATACATAGACAAATGTGTCACACTAATAGAAAATAAAATACTATATAGTGTGAACTAATCATTTAAGCTAAAAAGCTAGTCAAGCTAGGATTATGTCTTACATTGATTCAAATAATAAACACTTAAAAAGAATATAAATGAGAGCTAGTAGCAAGACATCAAAAAGAACATACTAGACATTAAGAACTATTTAGAAAGCATGTTACCGAAGTGGTTCTAGTGACCACACTTATGTTGGTAGCAGTTGCATGGAAGATGACCTTTGTAGTTGTGCAACCACCAACACGTTCCATCGTTCTATGGTTCAGCATAAGTAGCCCCACCTGAAATATTAGGTGAAGACTTTGGTATCCAATACTTGGATCCACATTTGTTAGCTTTGGAAACCCATTTGCACAAGTTCATATCAACTAGTTTTCTAATCTGACAATGATTAGAAACATGTTCATTCATACCACAATAATGACAGAAAGTATTAATATTAGTGCTATGTACAGCAGTATGAGAACGTGCAGGGGTATGATATGATGAGCATGGATACTTGTAATAGAAATCATGATTGCATGAAGCTTTAGCCTTGCTTGCCTCCATTGTAAAAGATCTGACATGTGTGACTTTGTGATGTGCTACGTGTCTTGTGTTAGACTGAGTCATAGGTTATAATACCTGCTTTCCCAGTCTAATCTCTAAATTTTTAGAGTTAGCACAAATCTCATCATATTTAGCAGAAAGACCATCAATTCTACATGAAGCACTATAATACTTCTTCTTTTATGATTCTAATTTCTTCTTAAGTTTAGCATTTTCTTGAGTGCTTTTCTCAATACAATCAAGTGCCTCATGCAATCTAAACTTCAGTGTGGAAATCTCGGTAGAATTTTCAGAAGGAGAACTATTTCTAGCAAGTAAGCTTTTCATTCTCCCGCTTATAGGATAAAATATCCTTTCTAGCTTACTTATACTTATCTAATACTTTCTTGTGTTCTTCTAATAGATCACTGAAAGCATCAGATAACTCATCATGAGAAGAATCACTCTCTTCAAAAGAATTGTTTTGTACCTCGTTTGATAATGCCATTGAGCATAAATTTGCAGGTTGATGAGGTCTCTCTTATTCTTCTTCAGAATCTCTTGCATCGCTTTTACACCATATGCTCATGCTAGCGTACTTGTGAGAAGATGATCTTCCTTCATTTGATCGTTCGTAGTGACTCTCCTTTCTAGTAGTAGTACAATCTTCTTGGATGTGGCCTATCTTCTTACAATTGTCACATACAAGCTCTTCTTCGTATAAGAAATTGTGTTGTACCTTAAATCCCAATTCCATCATACATATATTTGCATCATTATGAAGACTATCCTTCTCTATAGAGTTGCTAGCTTTGCTTTTACACCTGCACTCATAAGTAGCTTCAAGAACTTTCCAAATTTTATGAGATGTTGTGCAAGTAGTAATAAGATTGAATACATTTGTGTCTACAGCACAATAAAAGATATGCGTAGCTTTTGCATCAAGGCTAGCTAACTTCTTATCTTCCTCCGTGTAACTATAATAAGGCTTGTTGATTATAGAGGATATGAGAATAGAAGTGATAGTAGGCTTTTTGTAGCCATTGACAACAATTGACCATAAGTCAAAATCTAGAGACTTCAGGTAGAAGCTCATTCATGTCTTCCAATAACTATAGTTTGTTCCATCAAATAGTGGGAGTCTATTTATGGATTGCTCTTCAATTGTGAAGTACATACTTGCCATATGTGATATTGTGATCTATGTAACAACTTTAATAAATAAGAATATAATAGCAATGTTATTTCGCTTTACCTGTATAACCTGCTCTGATACCAGTTTTAGGAACGAATTGTAAAGCGCAATACTCTAGAGGGGGTGAATAGAGTAGGCAGCAAAAATTAGCTAATTAAAAATGTTAGCAGTAAGATCACATATAATATATCACAAGTAAGTAAATGAAAAGTAAAGAGCAGAAAGCAAACGCAAACATGAGGATGTATACTAGTTTTTCTCTTGTGAGGACTAGTCCAGTCGGATGAACTCTAGCTTCCAGTTGAATCCACTATGGAAAATCACCACAAGTTTTTATTCGAAGTCCTTACAACTTTTACAACGCGAGCTTTGATTCGAAGTACTCGACCAACTTCAATTGTGAAGTGTCTATCTTCAATCAAGCCTCTGATTACAATCACTCTGAAACTTCTAGACCATACCGCACTGGCAAATCGACTAGAGGATTGTAACTGGCTTGGAATTTAAAAATGAATAGCTCGGAATACTTTGGAAGAACGTATTAGGCTTAGAGAGAAGAGATAAGAAAGTGAATGAGTGAGTTGAAATGATTGAAATCCTTCTCTATTTATAGTATTTCCAAAGGCAGAATTTTGACAGAATTTGGGCAGAATTCGGGAAGAACTCTTTGAGTAAATCTCGACAAGATCCGTAACTGCAGAAGGACCAATTTCAAAATCTAACGTCCACTAACCGAACTCTGGCCGAATTCGGGCCGAATTCTGTTGGAGTTCTGTCACGATTTTTGCAAATTGGTTTTGGGCTTTTTGAAAAGATCAAGCAGTTAGGAAGTTAGTTTGGGCTTTTGTAAGTGGGCTTGTTTTCAAAATAAAAGGGTATTTTGAAAATGTTTTTTTGGTAGCCTATTTGCCAATACGATGCAGTGTACATCGTATTCATAGACTCAATAAATATGAAAAATATATTAATCAAATAGGAAAACCAATAGCCCTTTGATGATGCCTTTCTTCTGATATTTGAGCAAATATAAAGACGTCTTTTTCCTTGACGGCGGCCGTCCAAAGATAAACAGATCTAGAAATCTGAATACCTTTCGGTGGCTTCGCCCCTGAACCCCCATGGGGGGCACTGCCCCCTCAACCCCTGTCTGCTGATCGGGCAGCGGAACCCCTGATGCGAGACCCCGGATAGGTCATTGGGCAATTCAGAGAAATCTTCTTGTATGATGCCGTCTTTAGCCCATCAAAAATTCTTCATTGCATATGTCCTGGTTTGAAAAAGCTTGATCAGGCTTACTGCATGTCTTACAAAAATATGTTAGACGAACAAAACAATATGATACAAGCATAGCAATATGATATAAAACATTTAGGAGAATGCTATGTTTAAGTAGCAACATGATAATGATTACATGAATATGAGTGATGTCATTATGGTAAACATAATTGATTAGCCATATTCAAAAACATGATATAATCATTGGGCTAACACTCTGTCTGGGGGTAACCCTGGCAAGTCCTCCGAAAATACATCCATAAACTCAGCTATCAATGAATGTGGCACGCTCTGCTCCTCTACTGAAACTTCGCAGAAGACTCCGCTGCTCTGCTCCACCTTTCGTTTGGCGAACTCGAACTCTGGCTCTCCTGGCAAACAAAAAAGAACTCTGCCATCGTGACAATCTATACTGGCTTGGTGCCTGCTCAATCAATCCATCCCGAGTATAATATCATAGTTCGGTAATGGCATTACGAGCAGACTCACATCCAGTTCTCAGCCTCCCAAAACGACTCTCTGATTCTTGTAAATATCACAAACGAGGATGATGCCACCCCCAGTCATGATTTTGTAAGTCCTAGGAAATGATTCAGAAGATAGATGGTGTCTAATAGCAAATGATACAGACACAAAGCTATGGGAAGCACCCGAATCAAACAAAGCAAATACGAGAAAAGAGACGAGAAGAACAGAACTTGCGATCAGATCTCCCACTGCCTCTGTATCCTCAGCTGATATGGCGAAAGCTCGCCCTTGCTGACCTCCTCTAGCCTGCAGATGGTGCTGAATAAACTTCTGCAGCTGAGTCTGGAATGGTCCCTTCTGCTGTCCTGTCGGAGCCTTGGCTCCTGCTCACTGAGCTGTACGTCCCGAGGACATGGGACAGTCCCTCAGCTGGTGCTCCGTTGAACCACAAAGTAGGCACTTGTCTAGCCTCTTCCTACAGTCATTCCACCCATACCCTGGCTTCTTGCAGAATGTACAACTGATGGCTAGCTGCTGCCTAGGTGCCTACTGTATCTGCCTTTGCTGAAAAGGTGTACGACCCTGACTCTAAAACTGCTGCTGCTGGAACGACTTCTGCTGATGCTCTTGCTGATAATGGGGCCTCTTGGCCGGGCCTCCACTGTCGTCGTCTCCATGTGAATCACGACCTCTCTTTAACTTCAGTTCGAGGTCGTCCTCCGCTGCCATAGCTCCCGATAGAATCTTCTCGAAGGTAGCATCTCTGTCATTCTTGGTCAAGGATTTGACTTCCTTGGCCAAGCCCTTCCTGAACCTCCTAGCCTTCACCGTCTCGCTAAGGCCCACAACAAATCTTTCCAGGTGGTAGAACTCTCTGACATACTCCTCTACTGTCTAGTTCCCCTGAACCAGGTTCTCGAACTGCGACTCCAAGGTGCCAAGTTCTGTGTCGGGGAAGAACTTCTCCTTGAAGAGCTTCTTAAAAGCCTTCCACGTCTGCCTCTCCGTACCAACTCTGGGGTTGGTCTGATACCATGTGCGGGCAAGGTCCTGTATCTGGCTGATCGCCGTCTCTATCTGGATCCCAGCTGGTAGTAGTGCCAGGTGAAAGATCTTCTCTATGTGCTCGATCCAGTCGTTGGCATATAGGATACCCTCAGTACCCTTAAAATCTCTTGGCTGCATCTTTTGGAAGTCATGAATGCCCGGGGTCCTCGGCTGGTACTGCTGTATCTACCCTTCCTGCGGCTGGGCGGTAACCCTCTCTACGGCTACCATGGCCAGTTGATGGGCATTGTCGATGCCCTGCCTCATGTCTGCCGATTGGCGTTGTTGAGCCTCCATTATCTGCTGAAAGAAGGCAAAAAGCTGAGCTGCATCCACTGATCCCGAAGATGGCTGCTGCTGGGATACCTCTGGGATGACTGGGGTAGGCCTCCGAACAGGTAGAGGCGTACCCCCAAATGTGGCAGATGCTCCAACATGAGAAAGAACAAGGGGAGCTACGGTCCCAGGGCTCTGTCGAACCGGGCGAGAAGTGACAGACCACTCGGTGGTATTCCTTGGGCCAGAGCGATGCGATCGTGTCTCCACCATCCCGAAGACAGATCAAACAAAGATTCAATTCTGAGCAAAAAGTGGTATGATTAAAGGAGGAACGTTTTTTCAAAAGAAGGCAATTAGCAGCAAGAATTAGATAAGAGTTATTTCTAATGTGATTGAGTACCTTAAACTTATATCCTATATCCTACTGCAGGCTGTAGTGATACTCTAGTTCAAGTACCACTACAAAATCGTACTAGTTGCGACTCTCTGGACCTGCATGGGCCACCACTAAAAATGTGTTACGACCCACACCCAGTGTAAGGGCACGAGAAGTGGGTACGTCTAGCCTACGCCGCAGTATCGACGGTAGAATGCTGTCCTAAGTCATAACATCTAACAATATATAACTGTACCTGTACAATAATATACTCTCCAAAAAGGAGGATAACACAGAAGGTACAACTCAATCACAAAATTCTAAGATGGAAATAGAAAGATAAGATAAAAAGATAATCTCAACAGAGAACTACAACTGAAAGAAATAAGTGTGGGTGTTTAAATAACACCAAAAATCCAATATATGGAAATATATCAAGATAAGACAACTAAATAAAGATAACTAGTCAAGCAGTCTAATCTAGATAATGGGCAAGTCCTCAGCAACTGCTGGATCCTCCTGAGGGTCCAAGTCACCGGTGTCAACTAAGCCAGATCCATAGTATGTGGGACAGAACTCCTCCTCATCCTCTGTAATATTTTCAACAGGTCTATTCAGGACAGGAACGAATACATATCTCTCACACAGTTCATATGATGAAAGGAAATATAAAGCATGTTATAGAATAAAGTACATGAAAACTGTAAAAATAAACATGAAGAGGAAAAAAGAATATGATAACAAAAGTCATCTATATATGGTAATAGAGGACTGTAAGTGACTAAGTAATTTAGAGTACAAGATAGTTATGTGAACAGCTTGAATTTATACATGATTATACTACAGCATTTGCACATGATTACACTACTTTGGAATTATTCACATGACCACTTCTACTCCCCCGTACCCCAATCAATACACAAGGATCTAGATAGGTTACGTTATTGTACATAAAAGTTTATACATGAAGCTCATGAGATCCTGAGAGTACATAAGAGCACATGAGTGTAGATGAATAATAAGAGTCCATAGAATACATGATGTTCGTGAAAAGCACATGACATGATGTATTCGATACACCCGAGGGGGATAACATCTCATGTAAAGATCCATATAGTACTAATCCGTGATAACTTCGTGTCAGCATCAAGTAAATTAGTCTATAACAAGAATATAATTCCTAGCAAGTATGAAATGGTCAGCGAATCTACTCCCCTGATATCCTGAATGTCGAGTGAGAAAATATATCTAGACCGGAGTAACTGAGTCCTATTTAGAGCAACCACAGGTTACAAAGTGTCTAATATGAAATAGAAGAAATTTACAATGCATTCTAAATGATTCTAGGTCATTCTAGGTCACAGTCAACTCTTGGTCAACTCTGGTCAACCATTCTAGTCAAACTAGGTCAAACCTAAGTCAACTAGTCAATTAGTCTAGGTTTCGGTCAAACTTTAGTTAACTAGTCATTTTAAGCCTATTAGAGTCAATTCTATGTCAAGGTTGACCCACAGTTGACTTTGGTCAACTTGGTCAACTAACTAGTCAAGTGTGCCTAATTAGGCCTATAGGGTATCAAACTAGCCAATTTCTAAGGTTACACTAGTCTAACAAGTCTCTATGGATAAGCCACACTCAAAAATACTAAATAGACTAGTGTATATAGGGCAAAGCCTATATAGGAAGTGTAACGACCCGCACCCTAGAGTAAGGGCACGAGAAGTGGGTACGTCCAGCCTACGCCGCAGTGTCGGCGGTAGAACGTTGTCCTAAGTCACAACATCTAACTATATAATTCTAAGCAGTTTATACTCCCCGAATGGGGGTGACATAGCAGAAAATAATCTCAATCACAACTAAGGAAGAAGAAGCACGATATGCAATAGAACTCAAGGAAATACAGATGATCAGAAGAGTCTAAGATAGCATCTCAGCAATATCCAGAAATACAAGTCTCGGCTACTGAATATGAAAGAATATATACAACCCAGATCTCAAGACAGAAATAAAGTCTAACTAACTAGTCTCAAGACAACCTAAGTAAGATAAAACCTAACTAAGCTAGTCTAGGCAATGGGGGTAATGTCCTCAACTAGAGCTGGGTCCTTCTGAAAGTCCAGCTCACAAGTGTCGTCTAGGGCTGCCCCGTAGAAGGTATCCACACAGGCCTCCTCCTCGTCCTCTGTAATATTTTCAACAGGTCCAGTCAGGACAGGAGCGAGCACAATACATCTCAACAGTTCATAGCAGGTTAGAAAATATAATCATGCAGTAAAGTAAGATACAGGTACTGAAAGAAATAAAGTATGTAAATAGAGAGAGAACTGTAATAGAAATATCTACTATAATAGAGAACTAACAGTGGCTAGTGAGTCAGAGTACAATATAGACATGTAAATGGCATAGGATGATTCTGATGAGACACTATAGAATGATTCTAATGAGATACTACTTGGGTATTATTCACATGTCCACTTCTACTCCCCCGTACCCCCAATCAATACACAAGGATCCAACCAGGTTATGTTATGATTCCATGCAAAGGCCTCCGAAGGGTGGTACTTGGAAGTCCCATAAATGGGGATTCTAGAAAACCCAATAAATGGGATAAGGATTCAAGGAAGACTCTGTGATCATGAGAGTACATGTCACAAGTGATCAATGAACCAATGAAGCATAGTGATACACCATGTAAGTGAAACGCACAGAACATGTAGTATACGATGCTCCCTGAGGGGATAACATCTCAAGAAGGGATCCATATAGTACTAATCCGTGTGACCAACGTGACAGTATCAAGTAAAGTAATTTAAAGCAGAAAATAATTCTAAGCAGGATATGAAATGATCAGAGAATGTACTCGCTGGTATCTGAGTGTCCGGATGAAATGTAATGTCCGAGGAGAGGTGTCTGGCTCCTAATCAGCACAGCACAAGTCACAACAAGTCTAAAATGATAACAAGATGCAATTCAATGCATTCTAAATGAATCTAGGTCAATCTAGGCCAAAGTCAACTCTCGGTCAACTCTGGTCAACCCTAGAAGTCAAACTAGGTCAACTAGGTCTAACCAAGTCTAAACTAGTCAAATTAGCCTATGCTAGTCTAACTAAGTCTTAACCAAGGCTATACAAGCCAAACACAAGTCACACATCATAAGCACATTACATAACAATATATATATCTAAAATATAATACACTCATTGATATATTTATATGTGTGAGTGTGTGGGCGGAATTGGACATCAAATAGGCGGGTTATGGGGACAACCATATGGACTATGTGGGGACTGATTTAGGGACTGGTTTTGAGACAGGAAAATAGTGGTTAAGGGTGCCTACATGGCTATCATTGGGACAGTCATATAGTGTGCCATTAACTGTGTTTTAGGGACTGGTTTAGAGTGGGTTAAGGACAGCTACTAGGGTGATATTAAGGGCCACAGTCGGACAGCCAACATGGTAGTTAAGGACTGGTTTTTAGGGACTGCATATAGGGACTGTGTGTATATGGAAGCATTACAGTCTTCTCAGGCTTAGTGAAATATCAGTCAATTAAACAAGTCATGTGTTAATGACAGTAGTTAGCTAGGATTCTCAGGAACTTAGAAATGACAGTTTATATTTCAGTCTGCATATCCATTCAAACCCAAATGTCAGTTCAAAACCAAACAGTACATAATGTGACAGTGTATATTATATTAGTCTCAGAATTGTGGGGTGATTTACAAAACTGTGAGTGTAAAGTTCTCAGAAATTCAAACTAGTGAAATATATGTGTGTCTATTTCCATGTGTGTGTAAAATAAAACTGTGTACAGGGGAGTCATGTGTGTGTGTGGGTGTATTAGAACCTGTAGATAGGTTATCAATCTCAGGAAATCATAAACATACTTCTCAGAAACCATATAGGAAATGAAATCTCAGTTTTCAGTCCTTGAACCCAATTCAAGGACAATCATGAAACCCAAATCAACTCAACAAGTTAAAACAACCTGAAAATTAACCCCCAGGTTCATATTTACATATAGGAACTCAGTTATTCTGTCATTTAAGATCGAACTATATAGCAAAACAATATGTCAAAGACCCGAATCAATATCTGTGAGACTTGTCTCACAGTATCGGTATTTATATACGGATACGTATTTTGTATTGTATTTCATATTTTTTCGATTTTTGGAACGCTTTAAAATTTTTCCTAAATTATAGATTTTCCCCTTGGCCGGCATACCGACGGTGTACCGGAGTATACCGACGGCATACCGTCCGGATAGATTTTTCCACATTTTAGATATTTTTGATTTCAGATATTTTCGTGAATAGTGTTTCCGATATTTTGATGAATAGTGTATAGATATTTTCGTGAATAGCGTAGATGCATTCTATTATCCAATGAACAATTGGTTTTCTTTCAATGGCTAGGATTGACCTAGAATGTGACATGGATCACGATCCAACGGCTAAGATTAATTCACTCCTTCTATATATATCCTATGAGTTTCTCTCTCCTCTCTCTTTTCTTTCTTTACCATTTCCTCTTCACTCTCTTCTCTCTTCCTCAAGCTTAGGAAGGCTTGGCCTTGAGGCCTAGAGTGTGGTTTCGGAACCCCTCTTGGTGGTGGAGTGGAAGATTAGGCTCGGTTGCTAAAACCTAGGCAAGTACATCTTGCTCAAAAGTGACATGACCATGCTAAAATTTTGTTTTCCATAGAAATTAAAGTTTTATTGTTCTATAATATGCTCCTCTAAATTGTTAACATCTTTAGTATATAGCACTTTTGGTTTTGATCGATAATATTGCGTAGATCTGAGTTTCTAGATATGATTTTTGAGTATTTTGAAGTTTTGATCTATCAAATGTTTTAATTTGTGAAAACTAATGATTCCATGTTGTAGGAAATTCAATTCTATGCAATTTTGACTTTTGAAAATCCGAATTTCGATTTAAAACAAAGTTTTTATGGCCGAAACAAGTTTTGAGTTCAAAAAATCAACTTTCTGTGACGGTTCGGAAAATCCGTCGGAAATCCGCAGAAATCCGTCGGAAAATCCGAACTTGCACCACAAAACTTGCTGTTACACTTCGGAAAAATCTGCCAGAAATCTGCAATAATCCGACGAATAATCCGGTTAGGCTGTTTTTGTCTGTTTTTGTCCGTTTCTGTCCGTTTATGTCCGTTTTGATATTTTCTTCAATTGTAATGAACTCTTAACATGATTAGATGATCTTGTATAGTTAGAGAATGATTATACACCCTATATACATGACACATCATTATGTTCATGAATTGTGCTATGTCCAGATTATAGATAGTGGCTTGTCATGGCGCACTCCAGATTACTGTATATGCCTAGCTCGATTTAGTAGGCTCGTAGTAGCGCACTCATGTACTGATTTTCTCGATTGAATCCTAGATTGAGATTTGATTGCATGTTCTTTATTGATACCGTGGATTTAACTTGTTATATGTCTAATCTATTTGCATCTTGGCAATGGACAATCGAGTGTGAGTATTGTCTATTGTATCGCGCGTAATGTGTATTGAGAACATTTGCCAGAGATATCTCACAAATGACTTGTACCCATGGCTCGTCATTATAGGATGATTCTTGAGTGTCCACGACTTGAGAATTAAAAATGAATGTTATAGGTAATTGACTAGTAAACTCATATAGATCATTGGGAGGGGAGGACACTTCATGCTACCGCGTACTCGGATCGCTATGGGCCCCCACAGTGGCAGGGATAACCCCGATTGGCGTGGGCCCCTGTCCACTATTGATTGAGTAGATGTTTATCTACTATTGATATGTTATTGAGTAGATGTTGTTTATCTACTATTGATATGTTTTATTTTTGGAGTAGATGTTTATCTACTATTGATTGAGATTGTTTGGTTGATTGTATTTCTTTTCTTCTACCGTCGTCGTCCCCTTGGCCTATCCGAGTTACTGCAGCGTAGGTGGCAGTGAAGTTCCTCAACTTGCATACTAGTAATTAGGATTGTGATAACCTAGCTAGTTAATGATATCAAGCCGTAGTCAATGATTGGCCGTGCACTTTTGATTGTGTGTTACCTTATATGCTCTTGTGTCGGTGAGTAGCCAGAGGCTAAGTTCTGCTAGGGAAAAGATATGCAACCCCGGTCCTTGTTTGGTTTAAGGGTTGTAGCTCTGATATCTAGTAGTTCCTAAACCCCTTGTTGCTCATCGGATTATTCTGTTCCATAGCTATATTGTTCAGTATTTTTATTCAGTCATTTATATTCTTGAGATACGTGCATTGGTACCGCACTAGTCTCGATCCGCATTTATTTACTTCTGTCATTATGTTATTGTATTGTTGTTGGGTTTTGTCGTGTACCTCGAGCTTCCTTGTGGTACTTGCTATTTGGGGCTTGATCCCACTGGTTTTGTTTGGCCAGATTTACCGCTGGAGCCCGAGGATTCTCCCTACCTTTCTCTGGATGACCCGCCGCCTGCTTAGATCTGCGGTTGTTCCTCCTCGCGAGTGGGTTCCCTTTTTGTACCGCTCGTGTTTCATTTCATTTTGGTGGTGTTAGCTAGGGCATGTGTTAGTCCTATTATTTTGAGACTTTCTCAGACTTCGGTCAACATGATGTATTATATTAGATCTAGACTGATATAGTGATCATGTATATTGGTACTTTGCTAGTGTAGCATTTTGTATTCACTAGCTTCATGATCATGTATGATATAGTATTTTGGGACGCCTCTTTACTTTCATATTTGATATACTCTTGATACTTGTTGTTGTTGGATTGAGATAGGATTTGTTCGGCCATAGGAGTCGTCAGTGGCATGCTAGAGTCTTCCCACTTGTCTTCTAGACAGCTTTTATCGTATATTGGGTACTGGCGTACTCTAATATACGTAGCTGGTTTTGTTTGCCCCCTACTTTCCAGTATTCTGGTTCTGGGGCATGACAATATCTCAACCAATACAACATCCATAATTTCAAATCACAAAACCAAGGTAAGGTAGAAATGAACAAGGCAATATGGCATGCAATTGAGTTTGTAGTGAAGGATGGGGTGTGTCTACATGCAGGTATGGGTCTGATACTTGGAGTTCAGCACTTGAACTCAGTATCCTGACTTGGGTATCCAGCTACTGAACAATGATGGCCACATGATGCCAGACAGAACCATGTAGATTGCATTAGGTGATGCAAGACAGAACATAGAGTGAATGCATATGATGGAACCAATTAGGAGATGTGGATTTGATGAAGGACAAGGTTGAACATGTATAGGGTCTGAGCAAATAAGTTTGCAGTAGGCTAATATTGATCAAGGGTCTGAAATTAGATAGGCACACAACATCAAGTGGACTCATAGTTGCAAGGTTGATACCATGTCCAAAGGGACTGAACATCTATGATGTATCAACTGATACCAAAATAAGAAGTAGGCATACATGATGGGCTAAACATCTAAATCTTAGTATAGAACAGATACAATGTTAGGGGAATGATACACAAGGATATCTTGGCTAAGCAACTCATTTAGTGGATTGGTACTGAGGGAGTCGACCTGGAAAGGAAGGTTAAGGATTTGAATGGCATGTAGTAGCCTGATACTAAGTCTGATACAACAGCATGCAGGACAAGTCATTAGGTTCTGAACTAAGCAATAACAGGACACTAAGGTCTGAAACAAGCTATGGGCTAGGCCTTACAGGTGATGTGGAGACAATTGTTCTCATTAGAACAGATCTATACTAGGGATCAGAACTAAAGGTGGGTTGAATTCTAAGATGGGGCTTGGCTAAGACAAGCTGGTCATATGGATTGGTCTGGTCAAGTACAGTGAGCTCATCTCTATATGATTGAATAATATGAAGTGGAAATGAAACCTAATTATACATGGACACTAAGTGCCAACATGAGATGAATAAAATTGATGTATATGCAGTATTTTATGCAATGTAGTGAATTGAAGGGAATGCAAATGAAGGCGACGTGCAGTCGATATGCTAAGATGTATGTGTAATATGAAGGGCAGGCAATGTATCAAAGAGTAAAGTGTGTCTGCAGGTCAGATGTAAATACAGCACAACAGTGGATGCATGTGCAAGTGTGTGTCAAGAAGTGTGCAGGCAAGGGGGTGTGCAGTGGTGTCAAATGGACATGAGAGTGAGTGTCAACAAGTGTCCGAGCATCAGAACTAGAGTGCAGTGAGTGAAGTGCAAATGTGTGCAGTGGTCGAGTGCACCAACTGAAATCTGCGGGTCAAACCATAGATCAAATTCAACATGGCTCGAAGCCCAACTACCAAGGTTACATGTCAGTCATGGGGGCTACTCAAAATAGGTGCTAGCACACGAATTTGTGTCGTGTCCAGCGAGTACTAGGACAGCAAGTAGCAGGGGACTGCGACAGTCGCTGCCCAGGGCTCGGCTGACCTCCCCGCATCCAAAGCACATACCAAAACATCACGAATTCAACTCAGTCAAACACAAACTTAATCTACATATAATTAACTACCCAAATCTATAATTTTATCAGAATTTAGAAATCAAAACATCCTACGGGGCATTTCATCGAACACCTACACTATACTCCGATACGTGTCCGATACACATACCAAATGGACACGAATCGAACCCAAACTCATCCTAGGGCTAGAGGGACCCTAGATGCATGCACCTATGGAAGGAATTCAGAAATTATTGAGTTTAGAGGCACTTACCACTTGAGAGATGGATTCTCAAGGAGACACTTCTAGATCTAGGTTTCCTTCACTTCCACTAGCCAAATTGCTCCAATAGGCTCCCTCCTAGCAAGTAAAGGCTTCATCCCACCAAGAGGAAGAGATTACAACTTGTTTGGAGGAAATTGGACTCAATTTGAGGAATGGAGGCAATTTAGGGGGAAGAACACCAAATTAGGGTTAGGGTTTGCAGTAAAGGAGGCAAGAGGGGGCTAATGATGACTTAAATAGGGGTGAGGGCTGTTGTGGCCGGCCAACCTTGATGGGCTAGGGTTTTGATCAAGTTGCATTAGCTAGAAGTCCTCCTATTGTCATTTAAAGGCCCTTTTTAGGAAAGGCCCAAAGTGGTTTGTCATTCTAAGTCAAATCTAGCCTTTTCATGCTATTCTATCATAACTAGAACCCAACTAATCAAGTCTAAGTCCACTAGCTAGGCTCTATGGTCATGGTAATCCTCTAGTCAAAGTTGCTCCAAGGTTCACTAGCAATACATCAAAATCACAAGTCGTGATTTAAATAGTTTTAAAAAAATAATTAAAAATCACCAAAAATTATAAAATGAAATAAATATCAATAAATTATAATTATAATTACAAAATTTTAAAATTACCCTCATCTGGAAAACTGGGTGTTACAATCCTACCCACCTTATAAAATTTTGTCCTCGAAATTAAGATGATCGTACCCCTTTCTAGGTCAAACATAGTCAAGGGTCAACCACTAGACAATTTTCTCAACATCCTAGTACTTGGTCATTAGCTGGTCAACTTCTTAGGATTTTACCTATGCTAGCTACCTAGTGTTGGCAACCAGAATTTAGCAAAAAGAGAAACTCTATAATAGGCTAGCTCTCAACTTCCCAATCCTATCAAGTCATCCATGACTAAGTACCTACAAGCTGAGCACACCAATCCCAAATACCACAGATATATATGCTCAAGAACAACAATCCATCACATATATCCTAAGTATATCATCTGCAATCTATGTGTATATAGGCCTCTCAGTCTTAGGTGAAACTACAACTATACTCAAGGGCAGGCTCTGGTCACTAGGGTGCCTCACTGGAAGGGTAAAGGAAAACAATAATAAATCATCATGGTTGTATGGCATACTAACATCCTATATGTGTAAACTGGTTGGTATTATAGATAACAGGAGAATTAATCTGTAATGGGTTACTATTCTAACACCAATGCTAACTATCACCTCTAGGATACAGACACTCTATAAGTTACCATATCATTATACTATGAAAGAACTACTTATGAATAAGCTCTACAAACTAAATATCCCTACTCCTAAGTTATTTATAACAACAGAAGGGTATGACGTTCAAAACCTTCTCAAGATACAATCTGTTAATCATATGCGTCTGTCCAAAATCATGTTGTCCAGAGTCTTCATCATGCTAGTGAGCTAGGCTACGATAATCACTGAGCCCTTGACTAAGGTACATACCTCTAGGTTCATGGTATTTAAAATTTTTGCGCTGCCGCATGCGACGACAAAAACCTTAAATTCTCATACCCGAGAAATACATCCAAAATCTGACTACATGTCTTCACTATGCCAACTAATACGACTATCGAGGATTCCAGATCCCATGATTTAGGTGACCTAGCCCATATGATTTTCTCAGAAGAAAACAAACACAACAAAAGAGTGACATGACAAAATTAATCAATCAACAAGGAACAGATGGAATCGGAATTTCAAGGTAGTTATAAAAGATAATTGCGGGAATGGAACAGAGAAGAACGAACTTGCAGCAAGATCTCCAATGGTCTGTGCATCCTCGACTGTCCTGACGATAGCTCGCCCTGCTTGGTTTTCCCTGGTCTGCTGCTGGTGCTGCATGAATCGCTGCTGTTGAGAGAAATCGGAAATGACAGGAAAAAGTCTCTGTACAGACGGAGGTGCACCTCCAATGTAGCATAAATGCCAACCTGAGTCGGCACAACCGAAGCTGCGGTCTCGAGGCCCTGATGAACAGGACGAGAGGTGGCCAGCCTCTCGATAGTATCCTCCGAATCGAAGCGATGAGATCATGTCTCCATAACCATCATGAAGACAGATCAAAACAAGAAACAATTTCTGAGAATGAAGCAAAATTTCAAAGGAGGACAGTTTATATTCATGGGAAAAACAATAAGCAACAAATTAGATAAAAGGAATCTGATTAAGAGTTTTTCCTAATGTGATTGAGTACCCTCAAAAATATCCTAATCCTACTGCAGGCTGTAGTGATACTCTAGTTCGAATACCACTACATAAACTCGACCTGCATGGGCCACCACTAAAAACGTGTCACGACCCGCACCCTAGAGTAAGGGCACGAGAAGTGGGTACGTCCAGCCTACGCCGCAGTGTCGACGGTAGAACGCTGTCCTAAGTCACAACATCTAACCATATAATTCTAAGCAGTTTATACTCCCCGAATGGGGGTGACATAGCAGAAAATAATCTCAATCACAACTAAGGAAGAAGAAGCACGATATGAAATAGAACTCAAGAAAATACAGATGATCAGAAGAGTCTAAGATAACATCTCAGCAATATCCAGAAATACAAGTCTCAGCTACTGAATATGAAAGAATATATACAACCCAGATCTCAAGACAGAAATAAAGTCTAACTAACTAGTCTCAAGACAACCTAAGTAAGATAAAACCTAACTAAACTAGTCTAGACAATGGGGGTAATATCCTCAGCTAGAGCTGGGTCCTCCTGAGAGTCCAGCTCACAAGTGTCGTCTAGGGCTACCCTGTAGAAGGTATCCACACATGCCTCATCCTCGTCCTCTGTAATATTTTCAACAGGTCCAGTCAGGACAGGAGCGAGCACAATACATCTCAACAGTTCATAGTAGGTTAGAAAATATAATCATGCAGTAAAGTAAGATACAGGTACTGAAAGAAATATAGTATGTAAACAGTGAGAGAACTGTAATAGAAATATCTACTATAATAGAGAACTAACAGTGGCTAGTGAGTCAGAGTACAATATAGACATGTAAATGGCATAGGATGATTCTGATGAGACACTACGAAATGATTCTAATGAGATACTACTTGGGTATTATTCACATGTCCACTTCTACTCCCCCGTACCCCCAATCAATACACAAGGATCCAACCAGGTTATGTTATGATTCCATACAAAGGCCTCCTGAAGGGTGGTACATGGAAGTCCCATAAATGGTGATTCTAGGAAATCCAATAACTGGGATAAGGATTCACGGAAGACTCTGTGATCATGAGAGTACATGTCACAAGTTATCAATGAACCAATGAAGCATAGTGATACACCATGTAAGTGAAACGCACAGAACATGTAGTATACGATGTTCCGTGAGGGGAATAACATCTCAAGAAGGGATCCATATAGTACTAATCCGTGTGACCAATGTGACAGTATCAAGTAAAGTAATTTAAAGCAGGAAAATAATTCTAAGAAGGATATGAAATGATCAGAGAATGTACTCGCCTGGTATCTGAGTGTCGGATGAAATGTACTGTCCGATGAGAGGTGTCTGGCTCCTAATCAGAATAGCACAAGTCACAACTAGTCTAAAATGATAACAAGATGCAATTCAATGCATTCTAAATGAATCTAGGTCAATCTAGGCCAAAGTCAACTCTTGGTCAACTCTGGTCAACCCTAGAAGTCAAACTAGGTCAACTAGGTCTAACCAAGTCTAAACTAGTCAAATTAGCCTATGCTAGTCTAACTAAGTCTTAACCAAGGCTATACAAGCCAAACACAAGTCACACATCATAAGCACATTACATAACAATATATATATCTAAAATATAATACACTCATTGATATATTTATATAATCTAACATAGAATACATATTAACATATAGGCTACCTATATTTACATCCCACATATATATATATGTATTACTATTCACATACATGTATATATATATATATATATATATATATATATATATATATATATATATATATATATATATATATATATATACATATCTACATACACATAAGAATATGTATATCACATGTAGCTATAAGCTCACATATACATATAGCCATATATATATATATATATATATATATATACATAGAGAGGGGGAAAGGACATATCATGGCAATGTGTGTGTGAATCATAGCAATGTGTGTGTGTGTCAATTTCATATATGTGAGTGTGTGGGCTAAATTGGACATCAAATAGGCTGGTTATGGGGACAGCCATATGGACAATGTGGGGACTGATTTAGGGACTGGTTTTGAGACAGGAAAATAGTGGTTAAGGGTGCCTACATGGCTGTCATTGGGACAGTCATATAGAGTGCCATTAAGCTATGTTTTAGGGACTGGTTTAGAGTGGGTTAAGGACAGCTACTAGGGTGATATTAAGGGCCACAGTGGGACAGCCAACATGGTAGTTAAGGACTAGTTTTTAGGGACTGCATATAGGGACTGTGTGTATATGGAAGCATTCCAGTCTTCTCAGGCTTAGTGAAATATCAGTCAATTAAACAAGTCATGTGTCAATGACAGTAGTTAGCTAGGATTCTCAGGAACTTAGAAATAACAGTTTACATTTCAGTCTGCTTATCCATTCAAACCCAAATGTCAGTTCAAAACCAAATAGTGCATAATGTGACAGTGTAAATTATATTAGTCTCAGGAATTGTGGGGTGATTTACAAAACTGTGAGTGTAAAGTTCTCAGAAATCCAAACCAGTGAAATATATGTGTGTCTATTTCCATGTGTGTGTAAAATAAAATTGTGTACAGGGGAGTCATGTGTGTGTGTGGGTGTATAAGAACCTGTAGATAGGTTATCAATCTCAGGAAATCATAAACATACTTCTCAGGAACCATATAGGAAATGAAATCTCAGTTTTCAGTCCTTGAACTGAATTTAAGGACAATCATGAAACCCAAATCAACTCAACAAGTTAAAACAAACTGAAAATTAACCCCCAGGTTCAGATTTACATATAGGAACTCAGTTATAAAGTCATTTAAGATCGAACTATATAGCAAAACAATATGTCAAAGACCCGAATCAATATCTCGACCAATACAACATCCACAATTTCAAATCACAAAACCAAGGTAAGGTAGAAATGAACATGGCAATATGGCTTGCAATTGAGTTTGTAGTGAAGGATGGGGTGTGTCTACATGCAGGTATGGGTCTGATACTTGGAGTTCAGCACTTGAACTCTGTATCCTGACTTGGGTATCCATCTACTGAACAATGATGGCCACTTGATGCCAGACAGAACTATGTAGATTGCATTAGGTGATGCAAGACAGAACATAGAGTGAATGCATATGATGGAACCAATTAGGAGATGTGGATTTGATGAAGGACAAGGTTGAACATGTATAGGCTCTGAGCAAATAAGTTTGCAGTAGGCTAATATTGATCAAGGGTCTGAAATTAGATAGGCACATAACATCAAGTGGACTCATAGTTGCAAGGTTGATACCATGTCCAAAGGGACTGAACATCTATGATGTATCAACTAATACCAAAATAAGAAATAGGCATACATGATGGGCTAAACATCTAAATCTTAGTATAGAACAGATACAATGTTAGGGGAATGATACACAAGGATATCTTGGCTAAGCAACTCATTTAGTGGATTGGTACTGAGGGAGTCGACCTGGAAAGGAAGGTTAAGGATTTGAATGGCATGTAGTAGCCTGATACTAAGTCTGATACAACAGCATGTAGGACAAGTCATTAGGTTCTGAACTAAGCAATAACAGGACACTAAGGTCTGAAACAAGCTATGGGCTAGGCCTTACAGGTGATGTTAGGGGAATGATACACAAGGACATCCTATGGGGTATTTCATCGAACACCTACACTATACTCCGATACGTGTCCGATACACAAACCAAATGGACACGAATCGAACCCAAACTCATCCTAGGGCTAGAGGGACCCTAGATGCATGCACCTATGGACGGAATTCAAAAATTATTGAGTTTAGAGGCACTTACCACTTGAGAGATAGATTCTCAAGGAGACACTTCTAGATCTAGGTTTCCTTCACTTCCACTAGCCAAATTGCTCCAATAGGCTCCCTCCTAGCAAATAAAGGCTTCCTCCCACCAAGAGGAAGAGATTGCGACTTGTTTGGAGGAAATTGGACTCAATTTGAGGAATGGAGGCAATTTGGGCGAAGAACACCAAATTAGGGTTAGGGTTTGCACTAAAGGAGGCAAGAGGGGGCTAATGATGACTTAAATAGGGGTGAGGACTGTTGTGGCCGGCCAACCTTGAAGGGCTAGGGTTTTGATCAAGTTGCATTAGCTAGAAGTCCTCCTATTGTCATTTAAAGGCCCTTTTTAGGAAAGGCCCAAAGTGGTTTGTCATTCTAAGTCAAATCTAGCCTTTTCATGCTATTCTATCATAATTAGAACCCAACTAATCAAGTCTAAGTCCACTAGGTAGGTTCTAGGGTCATGGTAATCCTCTAGTCAAAGTTGCTCCAAGGTTCACTAGCAATACATCAAAATCACAAGTCGTGATTTAAAATAGTTTAAAAAAATAATTAAAAATCACCAAAAATCATAAAATAAAATAAATATCAATAAATAATAATTATAATTACAAAATTTCAAAATTACACTCATCTGGAAAACTGGGTGTTACAGGAAGCCTACTTATACTAGCATATATATACAAGGCCTAAAAGAACAAAAACCACAACCATTATATAGCTAACATACAACCATATATACAATATATATATATACAAGTGTCTATATATAACATTAATATATAATATGTAGATATAGGCAAGAGGGGTTAAGGAGAAGTGTGTATATATATATATATATATATATAAATATATATATATATATATATATATATATATATATATATACACACACACACACACATGAATATAGAAGAGGAAAGAAGAGGTAGAATGTGTGTGTTAAAAAAAAATAAAATATATATATATATATATATATACACACACACACACACACATATGAATATAGAAGAGGTAGAATGTGTGTGTGTGTGTGTGTGTGTGTGTGTGTGTGTGTGTGTGTGTGTGTGTGTGTGTGTTACTGTGCTGTGGACAGAGGGGCTGCTGTTGGGGCTGCCCCAAAATGGGATTAAGTCTCAAAAAATACCTCACAAAGGAAATGTAAGCACATATATATATAGAAAGGGGTATATATGTAGCTAACTATAAATAGAGAGAGTTATATATAGAATATATATATATATATAAATACACAAACATATATAATATAGGAACTAACATTAAACTATATATATCATCAAAACCCAAAACTGAGAATAAAATCCCCAAATCTGAACAATAACTAAAGTATACAAATATAATAACTATATGTATATATAAACTATAATATATATAGAGGTATATGTATACACTGATACATGCAATTATGCATACATATATACATGAATAACTAGAGAAAAGTGTGTGGACACATGTGTCAACATGAGGGGGTCATGAACGTGTCCAAAAACTGGACACAAAGGTGTCAACACACAAAACAATAAGGTATCAGAAAACTGTGAGAGCATTGCTCGTGCACGCGTGTCGAGCAACGTAGGGCACAACACACACGTGTCCAGGTCTCGTGCTCATGTCTATGGGTAGCCTAGGTACAAGGCTAGGTGTCGAACACCTGCCTCGAGTCCATGTGTCCTTGTGTCCGAGTTATGAGTGCGTGTCAGGGCCGATTTCTGCGTGTGTGCACAGCTGGCCGAGATCATTGCGGCCTCAATAACTTCGTGCACACTCAATGAAACCTCGTGAAATTTTATGAGCACATGGGCAGAGGTTGCCCCCACGTGTCCACAAAATTTCATGCCAAACCGTGTCATATCCATCGAGTTATGACACTCAGGATGCAGGACTATGCACGGGCTGTAAACGACACCTCGTGCTACGTCCCCGTGTCCTGTTTGGATACAAAAAAGTGTTAAAAATAACAAAAAAATATTTTTTGGAATCCCCTCGTATAGGGCTACAAGTATATGAAATTAGTTTTGAAAAATAATAACTTTTTTCTAAGAGGTATTTCATCAAGCACATGTTAACATACATCAACACGCATCTGATACATATATCAAACGGACACGAAATCTAACCAAACTACATCTATAGGTCTAAGGTACCTAGATGCATGCATGTATGAAGAAAAATAAGGATTTAAAGGAGTTTAAAAGCGTTTACCTATTGAGAGTCAAAATCTCAATACAAAAAGCCTCCAAACGTCCTGACGTAGATTTCCTACGGTCCAAAGCCTTAAATCCTTGTTAACTAGCCACTAGAGACTTCTTCTCCACCAGAGGATTGCAATGGAAGTGGTTTGGTTCAAGTTGGATGAAAAATGAAGGGGGGAGGCTTCTTTGAAGAATAATGAAAACTAGGGTTAGGGTTTGATGTAAAGGAACAAGCAAGGGCTATGATATGTTTATTTAAAGGGAGAGGGGAGGCTGCCATGGTCGGCCACATACTGGGCTAGGGTTAGGGTTTAGTCACAAGCTCAAAACCCTCAACTTAAAGTCATTTAAAAAGCCTATAAGTTAAAAGCCCAAAAAGCAATTTAAATAAAACCCTAAAATGAATCTAAAACATTCCTAATTAGGTTAGAACCTAATTAATAATCAAATAATGATATTTAGTATCTAATCATGGTTAGTCTCTAATCATGGTAATTCTAAGGTTAAACCAAGAGAAACCACTAATAAAAAAATACATCAATTAAAATATCAATATAATAATCAAAAATTTTAAAATCACACAATTACCAAAATACCCCTACCTAGAAAAGTGGTAGTGACAAAGGCTTCAGCCAAACCATTAGCTGATTGTAGAGGCCATATTTTGGATATGGTTTTTCTCACAAAATTGATAGAATTTATTGCTCACAAATTGTGGGCCATTACCCTAAACAATCCTCTGGGGAAGTTCGAAATGATAGATTACATGATGTTTAATAAAACTGATGACATAATACATTTTCACTTTAACAAGTGGTACAACTTTCGCCCATCTTGAAAATTAGTCGGTTATCGCCAGAATAAATCAGTATCCCCTGGAGGAAGGAGGATTGATAGGTTCAATGATATCCATTTCTCATGCTTTAAAAGGCCAGGATGCGGCAGTTAGATGTAGAAATTCTGAAGGTTGATGTGTAAAATCTGCGTAAATCTGACAAGCTTTATATTTTCTTGCATAATCTATAGCATCAGCTACCATAGTGGGCTAATAATAACCCAAACGCTTTAATCGATCCAGCAATTTCGGACCAGGTTGATGGGCACCATAAGTACCGTCATGAGCTTCATGAAGGGCATGTTTAGCTTCTTCTTCGGATAGACATCGTAGAAGAAATCCATCATATGATCTTCGATACAGAATTTTAGTAGCTGCATCATAAAAGAAACGAAGAGAACGTCTCTTGATTGAAATTGCCTCTTTTGGGTCATCGGAAAGAGTTTCATAAACAACATATTCTATAAATAAAAATATCCAATCTTTGAAGTCAACATCCACTGTTGTTGAATAGATTTGGTGTACATCCAGATTATTCTTACTACAGAACAATTTTCGACCAATCACTATGATTGACTTCTGGGTGTTGACTGGGGTAGAAAGTAATAATGCCAAACCTATTAGAGCATCCGCATATATCTATATTTTCCAATCGAGGTATATATTCAATGAAGAACCAGGAGAAAATAACATCTATTTTGAGAGTTGTTTTATAATATGGAACAAGATCTTCATGATTTTAGAAGCTAAAAAATTACAAAAAAGAACAGATGGCGTTGGACAAATGGCGCTCAGAATCAAATGGCACTTAGAAAGCAAATGGCACTCAGAATCAAATGGCGCTCACGTGGCAAGCTTCCTCGAGAAGCCCATGCGCCAGTCATAATAACTGACAAACACGTCAGTCGAGGAAAATCTTTTCGAATCCCGAGCGCACGGTGCTCGAGAAGATTGTGTCAGATTTGGTAATCATGACTGACAGATGCCTCGTGCTATTTATCATTTGGCACAAGGTAGTCATTATTTAACAAATTTAAATGAAGCAGAGGGCGCTAATCATCAAATTGTGCCAAGTGCCATTTGTGACTAGGCATCATTCAATCAAATCATCCAGAAGCAGTTAGATGACGTGGCGTGCATGCCACTAATCTCGAAGAACGTGTACGTGATACTGCCTACGACAAATGCATCTCTTTCATAGAATGCCACGTGTCCACAGTAGTTAAACCAACCGTTCGTACAACTGGGTGAATGGCGTGCCAATTGCAGTATGTGCCAATCAGGATAACTACTTAACAGTTATCTCTAAACTCTATAAATAGAGTTCTAAATCACTTTACAAGCACCACTAATGATCATAATCTCCTGAGCAAGTTGCGACAGCACTCTCCAAAGGCGTTCTTCTTCGACATCGCATTGTCCAAGGGATAAAGTGATCGTCTTCTGATCAGATTCCTATAGTTATACTTCCCCAGAAATCAATTTTACTCTTGTACCTTTTTTAGTTTGTAATTAAACTTTTGCTTTTGCAAACAAAATGGCGACTCTGCTGGGGACGACTTTCTCCTCTGATAAGAAAGTGACAACTCAATGCGTTGTTGCGTCGGTCGACACGATGCAGAAGACTTTGGTCGTAAAAGTCGACAAAACTACCTATGAAGCCACGATTAGCGCTATGGTTGCCAAGCGCGCCACCACTATTGCTGCCAAAAACAAGACGCGTGCCATCTGGACTCCGAAGTCCTCCAGCATGCCAATCATAGCTCCTGCGTAAAGCAAGGGGAAATACTCTGTGGCCTCTCCACCAGTTCTAAACTTGGTGGAGGATGCGCCAACTGCGGCCTTAGCGCCAATCAAGGGACAGTGCCATATGATTACTCCCTCTTCCTTCCCAGTTCTGAACTTGGTGGAGAGTGCACCAACCATTACCTCTGTGCAGAATAAAGGAAAACGTCCCGTAGCCAATCCTCACTCCTCCCAGTTCTAAATACGGTAGAGAAGTTACCTATCACTACCCCTACACAGAACAAAGGAAAGCACCCTATGGCATTTCCTTATCCTTCCCAGTCCTAGACACGATGGAAAATGCATCTGGTTATGCCTCTGTGCCAAACAATGTAAGAATACTTCAGAGTAGGAACTCTACTTCTCTTGGCAGAGATAATCAAATCGATGCCAGAAAATTAGACTATACTCGAAGCCCACTTCCTACTGCCCATTTGTGCCGCACAAAATGTACTAGAACAGTGTGTGCCGTGCCACAGGGCATCTTGCCCACTCCTCATCAGGTTGGCCAGCCCCAATCAAGCCAGATCCAGGATCTTCCTACCTGGCTCATATCAAGGTCAAGACAGGGAAAACTGAGGGTGTCCTAGACAGACTAGCAAGTGGCACAGGATTCTAACATATCACCTATCTGAACGAGCGCAGAACAACATCAACTTCATCAAGTCATGTGATGCATCATAAAAAATCTGCGCCACCTACCAAATTACGCACAGTGAAGGTTTCTCCAATCAAGAATCCTCTCACCTATGCCATTGAACTCAGTACTTCTCTGTACATACAGGGAACAAAGCATCTCAAGAATAGAAACCATATTCCTAACATAATCAAGGAATATATACCTCTGACTTCTTTTTATCCTGTCACTATAACCGATCTCCATGAACTTCTTGTACAAAAATGGAAGATTACAGGACCATCTCGTCTACCTGTAACTATACATCAAGAACATCATTGTAATTATCACCATGAAGTAGTAATCAAGTGTTGCTGTCAATCAGTTAAGTAGTCTATCTTTGACCGTTTGAATTACACTCGAACTCCTAAATTCATTATGGCGGACGAAGATGAATTATTGTACGCTGCGGTCAACATGATGTCCCGAAGTACTGGTGTGGAAAACATCCAAGATGTAACGTATCCTGCAATCCTAGTCAGCAGTACCTTGATTGAATCTGTGACTCCGACGAAGGGGTCTACCAAAATACAAGATCGAGAGGTCGAGATCTCCTCGGTCAAAGGAATCTTCCCACTCCTCATCTTAGAGACATCCTCGGTGAAAGAAACCTTCTTGACTCCGACCAAGACTCAATCGGTCAAAGGAATCTTCCTGATTCTAATCAAGAATTTCTCAGTCAAAGGAATCTTCCTACTTCTCATCTTGGGGGTAGTTTCCTACATGACTTCGATACCGATAGTGAGAGCTCTGATCGGACTATCTTTTCTACTAGTTTCTCTTTGATAGCCAGAGAAGTGACAGCCTATGTCACTAATGAAGAATAAGATGCTTTCAGCTCCGACAATCAGGAGCAGCAGATTGCTGCTTTAGAGGACAACTTGAAAACCATGGTTGAAATGGTTGTAAGTATCCATGCTGAAATTATAGCACAACAGACTGTTCCACCGGTTGTGAATCCAATTCTAATCCAAGAACATATAGCAGCATCAACACCTATCAACATTGGCCTGGGGGTACAATCCCCTGTCAATGCCACCATACCAGCTTAGGCTACTCCAAGTCAATCTGGTGTGGGGGTAGTACTTATCATATGGTTCTGTCTCCTAATACATTAAACCAATCTACTTCTCCTCAGGCATCAGGAGATCCTTTTGAGACAGTGAAGCTTCTGCGTAACCAGTTTGAAGCTTTTATGCAGAAGGACGGTCTACAGAAGTTAGGGATCAAACAGCCTTATCCTGTAGAGTAAAAGGAAGTCCCATTTCCACCTAAGTACAAGCCACCAACTATTATGTTGTTTGACAGCAGCTCATCTCTGAGTCAGTATCTCAACCATTTCGCAGTAATGACTGATCAGCTCTAACCCAACGATGCTCTACTCATTAGAGTATTCGTCGGGTGCTTGGCGAGTGCGGCCTATGACTGGTTTCGTAGCTTGCCAGATGGCTGAATAACATCCTTTGCAGAATTAAAACAAATATTCTTGGAACAATTTTATGAGGGAACAAATGACATGACTATGTCGGCCCTTATCAAGATCAAACAAAGGCCTAATAAAACTGCTGAACATTTCATAAAATGCTTCCGTCGCGAGGCACTCAAAATGTCTTTGGTTACTCCAGATATATTGACTATAGATACATGCAAATCAAACTTGTTACCTATAGTCAGCAAGTGGATCGAACCCATATAATTTCAAGATTGGGCCACATTCATAGTAAGTGTCAGAGTAGCTGAAGATAGTGCTGATAAATTCAAACAACTAGGCATCCAAATGCCTAATCTCGACAAAGATGAACACTATGCAACCAACAGTGGTAGTCGTCAGAACAACCGTAAAGGCAAAGAAGCATTAGCCATCAACGCGGGTCAGTCAACACCTACCTCGACGGTACCACCACAGAGAGCACCACGTCCTAAGGAGGAATATTCCTTTGACGAAGACGACATTATGAACATATTTGATTGTCTAATAAAAAGTATCAAACTTCAACTGCCTGAAGCTAATCGGCCAGATGATGTAGGTAAAACTGACTATCCCAAATATTGTATGTATCACAGGTTCTTGGGGCATCCAACCAGGGCATGTTACGTACTCAAAGGAATGATCCAAGAACTGATCAATGCCAAGGCAATCACTCTTCAGCAAGACGAGAAGACTGTGACTGCCATTGTTATTTCTTTGCAATTTGGCAACTTTTATGCTCAACTAGTACAAGATGGAGTCGTCTCTATTCCTATAGCTACCTTAGAGATCGTCAACCTTCCGCCAGCACGAAGCGACGGTCTTGTTCCTCTATCAACTGACAAAAGGGAAATCATGAGGATTCACCCCGACTTGGTTGCTGATTTTGAATTAAAGACACCAGCTTCTACTACCAAATCAAGAAAGACAGCTAAGTACAAGTCATGTCATATGACATCACTGGGCGGTCATCTTCCACCTTTGGATGCTATATTCGTTCTAGCGGCGGCTTCACCTCCTTTTGCCAAGACGATGGTACCAAAGTCGGAAATCAATTACCAGTCATAATTCCATCGGTACAGTCAGTAGTCCCGCAAACTGACGACAAAGATAGGATATGATCTACAGAAAGCCCCTGGTTTGAATAACGGAAAATGGTCTCCTATACCTCTTTTTCTGCGTCTTCAACATAATCAATCCTGCATTGGCCTAGGATTCTGGACAAATCATTCACCTCTCCAAAAGAAGTCATCCAGAAATAAGACAAGGATGAAGAACTGTAAAATGATTTCTTTTGCACCAGTTCCAGAATAAGAAGCCATGACTAGTAGCAGATCTGGGAAGCTCTATCTCAGAGACTATCCAGAGGGACAAGAGAATGCGATCACTCCTCCTCCAACCTTCGATGCCCCTACAGCATCTTCTCCTCCTGCTGTCAAAATTCTCTCGGCGTCATCGCCCCAAGTGGAACCTATTCCTCCCAAACCAACAGTAACTGACAAAGGCAAACAGCCGGCTCGCTTTGACAAAATATTAAAGAAAACTCTACCTCATGGACTTAAAAAGCCTTATAATTTTGACATATTGGCTCAACTAGCTAATACTCCAGCAAGGTTATCAATTTTTGAACTCCTGTATCTCTCGAGGAAAACTCGAAAAATATTAAGTGAAGCTTTGATGCAAGCTGATACTTGTTTGGCCCATCTTAAGAAATCGGATGTGGAACCAGTGTCATGCTCTCACTGTCATAGTGTGATGGAACTGATTCCTAATATCACTTTTACGCAAGATACTATAATTCTGGAGGACAATCGACATGATCGACCTCTCTACTATACGGGGTATGTCGATACAATGAAGGTCGATCGCATCCTAGTCGACCTAGAGTCTGCACTCAGCATTATGCCGAAAACTCTATTGGATGAGCTGAAGATCCCAGTTCATAATCTCTCTACCATAATCACGACTATTCTGGGATGCAATTCCGGAAGAAGCGAACCATTGGAAAAGATTCACCTAAAAGTCCAAATTGGCAATCTCCGTACGAAGGTCACCTTCTATGTGATTGACAATCACGTCTCATAGATTGTATTGTTAGGAAGATCGTGGTTACATAAACATAACTTCATGCCATCCACTCTCTACTAATGCTTCAAATATGTTGATAATAATGGAGAAGTACGGAAGGAAGTGGCTGATCTTAATCCCTTCCGAGGCATCCAAGCCTATTATATATATATTCTAGAATGTATAAAGAGGAGTTCATGAAAGTCGTATTGGCCATGCACACCGAAGAAGACCGAAAAGAGAGTCCAGATCATATACTGGTGATTCCGGTCAAGGGACGCACTTTCCGTCCTTCGTCTTCTCAGACACTGACCATCAATCTTTCTTCTTCTATCAAGCATCCTCCTACTGAAAAGATGGAGCATATGGAGCTCACCTCTTCTGAGCTTCTTGTTATCGACCTTCATCGTAACAAGCCTCCTTCTTCTCCTCCTCTTGTTATCAATCTTAGTAAGCCATCGACTAAGGTCAAGAGTACTGTTATAAACGATGATGCAAATATCAATAAAGTAGCATCTCCTTTGCAGTATACTGATGTCAATTATTTCACGCAATGTTATCTAAAAATTCTGGATAACTTTGAACCTCTTACCTTAGGAGCAGTTCAACCTCTGCAAGATGAAGTATCACTTGAATCAGTACAAGACTCATTCTTTCTAGTTCCCTCCCGAAAGACAGATGAGCATCCTATCATCTTCAGCAAAGGATTGAATCAAAAGGCTACAGTTGATAGCGACTATGAAAAACACAATAATAGACGACAAAAATTACGTCGTTATAGTCAACAATCTAAGAACATCATCAAAAAGATAGGCAACAACTTCAAATATGGCCTCAATGGTGGTAAGGGAAGGAAAAATCCTATTCGTATACCTACACCAAAAGGAAAGCCACTACAATATTATAACAAAACAAAGCATGGGTTAGGCTACACTTCGCCAATCTCAACTCCAGATGTTTCTGAGTCTGACAAAGAAGAACGATCTAACTCTTCTCATTCCGTATTATGGGATTCAGACACCAGCATATGGCACATTCTTTGAGTGACTCTATCTTCCAACATAGTGACCGATGATTTCTCAGAAGATGATGATGACTTCATCGAGACTCCCAAAACTGAGCCCTGGGCACAAAGGATGGATACTCAAAGGGAACTTTGCTTCGAGCAGCATGAACCACCCACTGAGGATTAATTGGTCCAAATCGACGTCGGAGACGAAGCTTCTCCAAGGCCAATCTTTATCAGCAAAAGTCTTCCTGAAGCAGATAAACAAGATTTGATCCAGCTCATCAGAGAATACATTGATGTCTTTTCCTGGAGCTATAAAGACATGTCAGCGTTAGATCTTCAGATTGCTACCCACAAGCTCAACATCCTACCGAATGCTAGGCCGGTCAAGCAACAACAACGTCGATTCCGACCTGGTATAATGGATGCCATAGAAGCTAAAGTTAAAAAGCTCATTACTTGCAGCTTTATCAGAGAAGAATAATATTTGAACTGGGTGACTAACATTGTCCCAGTTATAAAGAAAACAGGAAAGGTCCGAGTCTGCATCGACTTTAGACACCTTAATGAAGCTTATCCTAAAGATGAGTTCCCTCTTCCGATCACTGATGTCATGATCGACAACACTTGCACGTTCGAACGAATGTCTTTCATGGATGGGTTCTCCGGATATAATCAGATTAGGATGAATCCCGAAGATAAAAAACGTACATCTTTTCGCACTCCTCTAGGATTTTACTGCTACACAGTCATGCCATTTGGTCTTAAAAATGCTGGTGCAACCTATCAGCGAGCCATGAGCACCATCTTTCACAAACATTTATGGAAGACAGTCGATGATATTGATGTCAACAGTCGTCTAAAGGAAGATCACATCCCAGACTTAAGGACTATCTTTGATCTAATGCGCCATCATCAACTCAAGATGAATCCTACCAAGTCAATCCTGGGAGTCTCTGGTGGTAAATTCCTCATATTCGTTATTACCACTAAGGGTATACACATTGACCCCGAGAAAGTTAAAGCCATTCAGGAGATGCATCCTCCATGCAACCTAAAAGAGCTACGAGGATTCCAGGGACGGCTTGCATACATCCGAGGATTTATCTAAAATCTCTCTGGACGCTGCAGACCGTTCACTCAACTAATGAAGAAAGGTATGTCTTTCGTTTGGACTGACGAATGTCAGCAAGCAAGCGGTACTTGATGAAACCTCCAGTCCTAGTACCTCTAATCATAGGAATACCCTTCCTGATGTATGTTCGAGCAGTGGATCATTCCCTGGGTGCCCTAATAGACCAGAAGAATAAAGAAGGTCATGAACAAGCAATCTATTATCTCAATCGTATAATGATCGGTGCTGAACATCGATACAACCCTGTAGAAAAAGAATGTCTAGCCTTGATATTCGCTGTCCAGAAAATATAGTATTATATCACAGGCCAGACCATTCAGGTCATCTCCAGAGTTAACCCTCTGCGAGTTGATAAAAAAGCATAGTACACTCAATTCCAGACTCGCTACATGGGAAATATTGCTAGCATAATATGATATGGTCTATATTCCATAAAAGTCTGTTAAGGGGTAAGTCCTGGCTGACTTCTTGGCAGCTCATCCAATTCCTGAAACATCTAACCTCTATGATGAAATTCCTGATAAAACTCTGGAGTCTAACATGATTTCAAAAGGAATCCTTGCTTGGCGTCTATTATTTGATGGTGCATCCCGAATCAGACCCAAAGGCAATATCGTCGCTGGAGTTGGAATCGTTCTTGTATCTTCCGAAGGACTGGCCATTCAAAGAGCCTATTCCCTAGACGAGCCATCCTCTAATAATGTTGCTGAGTACAATGCTCCACTCATCGGTCTCTAATTAGCTAAATAGTTGGATATCGAGTATCTGGAGGTATACAGAGACTCTAAACTGATTGTCAATCAAGTTAGAGGCACGTATAAAGTTCGGCATCAAGATCTCATTCCGTACCAGGAAGCAGCTGTCAAAATGGCTGCATCATTCAAAGGTTTTTTCATTAAACATGTACCGAGCATGCAATATAGAAGCTGATGCACTTGCTAATCTAGCAGTAGTATTAGCAATTCCTATGAAAAGACAACAGCTGATCGTCATCACCAACAGGGAATTGTTCTATATCGAGAATAATTTGCATCTTAAATCCAGTAATTCAGTTGAGATTTGTACAACTAGCGAAGACTGGAGAGCTCCTTTCATCGACTTTGCGCTACATGACATCTTAGCTGAAGATCCTAAAGAAGCGATAACAATCCGTCGGCGGTTGCTCCGATTTTATTACAATTATTCTTCCAAAACACTATATCGACGATCATTTGATGGTATGCTCCTACGGTGTCCTATAGGAGATGAAGCAAAGCAGATTCTACGTGAGGCACACGATGGTGTCTGTGGTGCACATCAGCCTGGTCCTAAGTTACAGGATCGGATCCGACGCATGGGATATTATTAGCCTACCATTGTGTCAGATGCCATTGAATATTCAAGAAGATGTCGGGCATGTCAAATCCATGCAGATTTTATTCATCAACCATCAAAATTTTTGTATCCGACTGTAGCATCCTGGCCTTTCAAAGCTTGGGGCATGGATGACATTGGTCCTATAAATCTGCCTTTATCTCGAGGGCATCGGTTTATCTTAGCTATAACCGGTTACTTCTCAAAATGTGCAGAACCTATACTATTAGCTAAAGTCAAGACAAGCAGTGTCATAAACTTCATCAAACATCATGTAATCTGTAGATTCGGTGTTCCTCGGTGAATCATCCTTGACAACGGACCTCAATTCGTCAGTCAAAAATTTACTCGATTCTGTGATGACAATCAGATCAACAATGTCGCTTCTACAGCCTATAATCCTGCAGCTAATGGTTTAGCTGAAACATTCAATAAAACAATCATTAAGCTTCTCAAGAAATTCGTTTCTACCAATAAAAAGAACTGGAGCGAAAAGCTTGGAGAATGTCTATGGGCTTACCGTACTACCGTACCGGTCGTACATCTTTCTCTTTGGTGTATGGATGTAAAGCCGTCCTACGATTGGAAATACAAATCCCACCACTGAGAATAGCTATTGCTAACGAACTCACAACAGAAAACAATGATCGTCTTCGACTTCAGGAGCTTGAAGCACTCGACGAGAAGCGACTACTAGCTCAACAACACATCGAGCTATATTAAGCCCGGATCTCAAAAGCCTTCAACCGTAAAGTCAAAGTACGAGCATTTCAAAAAGACGAGCTAGTCCTTACTGTCAGACGTCCTACGACTATGACACACATGAGCAAGGACAAGTTCGAATCAAAGTGGGAAGGTCCCTACATTATAAGTAAAGTTTTCTTAAATGGAGTCTATCAACTGTCCGGGATGGACAGCCGAATTGCTATGATGCCTATCAATGGCAAATTTCTGAAAAATACCATGTTTGAAAGTGTGTACTATGTATATACCCCAAATCTTCAAAAATCCCCAGTGGAGTTTATTTAAATCTTATGATACATTTTCAGTGATCCACTACACCTACCATATCATTGTAAGTATCATCTTTTGAATCCAGCTATTTTTTTAAAAGATATCTTTTTTTTGAGTTCCAGTTGACCCAAGGATAAATAACAGATATATAAGTTCACATCCACATAACCTCTGAATTTTGATATCTATATTAACGACTTGTCACGTCCACATTACCTCTGATGATGTCGTCCCAAGAATGATAATATTTCAAAAATTATATTCTGTCATGTCAACATTACCTCTGAACAGATATAATGAGTATTGTTATTTTGAAGAGATATGTCACGTCTAGTACCTCTGAACATATTCCTTATTCCTATCTATTACTTGTATCTTAAACAGATATATAATAAGTAATGGAACTACCAAAAGATTATCAGTTTTCATTCAATGTCATGCAAACACAAAAAATCATTACATTCATCAAAAAAAGTGTTCAAAGCAAAAAAGTTATTACATTCAGATAACTTCATATTGAAGGCTGGGTACTAAGATCAGTAATCAGCTTTTTCAAAGATTCGGCTCATTCTGCCATGGTAGAAATTACTCTTGTCCTGGCCAGGTCTCTACTGAACTCTGGCTGCAAAGTTTGCATCGACGTAACCTGACGTTCTATCGCTGCACCTTGAACTTGGACAAATTTATCTCGTTGCCTCATCAGATCATCTAGACGGCTCGAGGCAACTTGATATAACACAAGAACTTCTTCCTCACGCTTCTTGGCAGTTGTGACCCTCGCACGAAGCTTAGCCATTTAAGCTTCCAGCTCTTGAAGGCGAGCTTGACATTTAGGTGCTTCTTTCTCTTTCTATGCTGCCTTAGCTTTATAGTGCTCAATGAAAGAGGTAGTCTCAGCAATGCTTGACTCTAGTTCTCCAGATCGCACTGTAAAGGCAACTACAAAATCATTCAAGGCTACTTGTCGTTCTTCGTATTCATGAGCTTATAGCTTCACATTCTGCATCTACTAGTCTCTGAATATTGCCTCTCGTTAAATCTTGGTAAGATTTGATAGGTTCTTCAAGCTCATTCAAGACATGCTCCAAGAAGTTGACCCTTTCGGTATCCCCAAGAGCACGTATGGCTTCAATTGCAAAAGAGGCAGTTTTCCTTACCGACTCATAAGGGTGGCTTTTCTCCAAGGCCATCTGAACAAGAGTATTTAGAGAGGAGAAGAAAGCGCTTGTATAAGTCTCAATGATGCTATTGGTCATCGTCGATACACCAGGCATCACTGCTTCAACATGAGCTCCTACTCTTTTGGTAGAAGATAGAGGAATAGTAGATTATACACCAAGAGATTTTGCTGCAGGCATCCTTGAAGAGCTTCCTTCCGCAATATGAGTCCCTATGTCCAGAGGAGCCATGGTGGAGCTGAGGCTCAAAGTCGTAGAAGTCAACATGGCTACATCAATGGTCTCCACATGACCCTCTGTAATCCAGAAAAAGCAAAATCATTATATCACACAGCATTAAGGGAGCAATGGTGAATAAAGTCAAAAATTTACTTGAGCCTGGTGGCATATACGGTATCTCGTGAGGCACGGTATCTCGTTCTGTAAAAATCTTCGCCATGGTGTTCTCGAATACGGCTGTTTGGCTGCTTCCAGCTTCTGAACCGCCCGACATGAAATAGCTACTTCTAACCCCCTAATTCAGCCTGGTCACCTAGGGCTGCTACATCTGCCCCTATTTCGAAAGCATGTTTAGTTGGAGTCTGAATCCCCACAGTATTAATTTAAGGGTTTTCATCACCCTCAACATTTTCAAGACCTTTAGCCAGGTCTTTGTCACCTTCCTTATCATCATTAGGGTTCACATCACCCTCAATGTTGACATCACCTTCGATATCAACATCTTTATTTTCGTCTTCATCATCACCTGGGCCTTTGTCGCCCTCAACTTCAACATCAGAGTCCTCACAGCTTAGCAGTTCTTCGAAGCTCTGATTGGCATCACTAGGGCTTTGATCACCCTCATTTTGATGACCGTCACCCTCAATAGTAACTTAATCTTCCTTGGCCATTAAATTTGGGGCCAATACTTGAGTAGAAGTTTCATTCTGACCAGGGTCATAAGCAGCATCAATCGGATCCTCCTCAATTAGTTCATCACCGAAATCACAGTCGTCTAGTGCTTCTATCACCTCTTCATTTTCTCGAGAAAGGGTAGAAGTTTGGACAGTCGAGGAAGCTGGGACATCCGAGATAATGTTTTCGAAGACCAACATTTCTTCATGAGCCGTGACCTCCGGAACATCAGCAGTAGTGGACGGTAATATCACTCCTGCCGCAGCAAGTGCAGACATAGGAATAGTGATCTTTATGAATACTAGTTCCGAAATAGGAACCGAAGGAGTATCCACTGCAGCAGCTGGAGCCGAAGTACTAGTTGTTGGGACCTCTACAAATAGGAAATAAGATATGTATATAATACAAATGCCTAATGGTTTAACTCTTTTTAAACTGAAAGGATATGAATATCACCTTTTGGAGACATTGAGTCTTGTAATGGCAGTGACGATTCTGGTTGACCAAGAGACCACTTCGGCACAGATGGAGTCAGCGAGGTTGCAATTTTTTGTTGTACAGCTTTGGTCACCAGTAATTTTCTCCCCGTCTTGCGCTTGAGCGGTTCTGTAGGTGATCCCTCAGTTTAACAAGGGTCATCCTGCACATTTAGTCCTCTACTAGTCCCTTCAGTAGCAATTCTATTGTCTTTTGTAATTGGAGAAGGGGTTGCCCCCATTCCCCCAGAGGAGAATCCTGCCTCCATCTGTCACGTTTAGGATCTTATCCTTACCGTGGGCTGTTCAGTGATAATAACTGCTTCTTTTTTTTCTTTTCCCAAGCCCTGGAATAAGAAGGAGGTTCAGCTGGGGCAGGCTGGGTAGATGAGCCCCTAATTTTTTGTCTTTTACTAGCCCCTTTTGCCAAAGATTTATTTTTTTGCTTTTTAAGGGAGATCTGTAGCGGATCATTCACTTCGTCAGGGATGCCGACGAGCATAGCTTCTAGAGGCTCATCAGCAGGAGTATTATCTACAACCTCTCTGAATTCCATGGTTGTCTTGGCTCCTGCTCTCGACCGTCTGACACTAACAAAACTATCAGACAAATTGAAGCCTTCGAAGAAGGTATTGGCCGAAGAATAGAAGTTTACATATGTATATAACATACGTGGGCCCGCTTCAAGAGTAGCAGAGGGCATTGAGAATGTAGCCTTAGTACCCCTCGCACAATAATACCTCTATCCTCTAGCGCCATCAATCAAATAGCCGGAGGCTTTTAGGCATGTGGTTGCATTTTTGACGTACATTTGATCATAGCCGAATTGGCGGGTAAATCATCTAGGCAGATACGGCTCCAAATAACACACCCCAGAACTAATATACTAGGTAAGAGGGCCTGATCATCTTCAACCACAAGAAAGCAGCTGGAGGTGGACGAGCACCCATAGGCTCTAAGTCCATGAGCAGAGGAGGAAGATTCTCAGTTCCAGGAGGAAGAGGAACGCAGTAGAACCTCCATTCAGAACCCATATTCAATGCCTTTCGGCAATCAGTAAGGGTGTTTACGTTCCACCGAGATGTGGCATAACGTCTGATGAAGTCCCCTCCTATGACACCTAGAGTCAGATCCATCAGAATGGGATTGTGTAGCAACAACCAGTCGAACAAATAAGTATATGGCATCTCAGTACGAGGAAACTCATCTCGAGTGCTGGGATCCATCATTATGACATTTGTGAAGGAATGAAGACCTACGTTCAACTGGCAAGTCATCGCAGAAAGAATGTCCATCTTGTGTCCAAATACTAAACGCACAGCGACAAATAGTACACCTCGGTGGATCCTATCAACAGTACTGGCTTCGGGGACCACGAACCGTCACAGCCACAAGGAGAGGAAGCCTGCTATAGTAGCCTCTCGAGACATCTGTCTACCACCTTGTCTTATATAAGTCTCGATGGGAGTAACAGCCATAAATTCACGCCAATCCTTCTTCAGCTCATTGTCAACATGCCTTGACCCTTCTATCAATTTCTGGATAGTACTACGGTCAAGTGGTTCGAAAAAGCGAATCTCACAATCTAGGTGTTATTGCACCTTAACCTCCTGGACGTGGCCTAAGAATAGTTATACCATCCATTTGGCAAATAACATGTACCCTTTGCATGACTCTTGTATAGAAGGGTGCATATCATGAAGTGGCATAACAATTCTTCAAAGATTGCTACCATTTTCGGGTTTTCCTCAGCTAAATCCAACTCTTTATTTGTTGGCACATATTCTTCATATGGATTTTCACCCATTGGAAGATGAGTGATGTATTACATTTCATGAAGGGCAAAGCCTATCTCTCCTCGAGGAGTCACAAAGGTTCCTGTCTTATTGTTATATCTTTCTACTAAGGCTAAAAATAAATTAGAATTGGTGAGAATTCTGCAGGAAGTAGTCCAGATAGGCTCATAAAGTTCCAAATCAAGTAGCTCGTCTCTAAATTTGTTCAAGGCCCAGACTGAAAGTCGGTTCGAGCATTTAATATCTGGATTCATCAAACCCGTCAACCGCATATTTTGAACCATATACTTTCCTTCAGCTTTAGCAAACAGGTTCGCGAAGAAAGGTATCCTAACTGGAATCATCAGAGATAAATCCTCAGGCGGCACACAACTTGATTTTAGGCCTCTCAAGTGGGTGTTATTCCTCTCCGACGAACTGAAGAATATGTCCCTATTTTGGGGACCTAGTCTATGGCATATCCTCCCAACCTTGGCCTGTGGAAAAGGAGTCAGATCCTATGCCTTATTTCGAGGATAGCTGGCATGAGCATAACGGGATACGGACAAATGTCTCGTCATATCAGTGAGATATATTAGTCTGTCTCCACTCTGATAAACTTGCTTTTCCCGCTTCGATTTAGGCTAAAAGTATTTTTTGATAGCTTCTCCAAACAAGAAGGCTGGTTTCTTATGAGGAACCTGATCCAAACTTATTAGGGGTTCACCATTCATCAGACATAATAGAGTCTTGTTATCTTGAGACTTTAGCACAGCTCTTCTAGTTTCAGGAAGTTCATATTACGGAAAGGTTATATGAGATAAGTCTTCCTGGTATTCAGACACTCGGAAAGCAGAAGCCAATTCCTCTTCATAAGGATCTTCTCTGAGGTCAAACTACAAAAGATGAAGCAAAGTTCAAAAAATATGAAAGATTGGAACTTCAGACTCTGCACAAAATTTCTAAAAATGCGCATACAGTACAAATTGTGCGAATGAAAAAGGCCCTAAATGGCACATGACAAACATCCTAAATCAGTGCCTTATGATAATCTTATTGTTATTTTTGCATGAAATATGACAATTCTTCAAATTGCGCATTCGACAGGTTGCGCACATGACAGGTCAAAATTTGTGCAGATGACAGATTCTTGTTTGTGCACGTGAAAGTTTTAGCGTGCATCACACTTTGTATAAACAAAGAACGCGTGATATGTTTTGGCCCGCACTCTGAAAGTGTGGGAGCTATGTGTGAAATTGTGCAGTGCCAACCAGGACTCTAAAAGAGATGGTTGACGCTGGCTTGTTGGCACTGCCATCAGATGGTGCTAGGTATACTGTTCATTGTCTTCTCCGATGTTCACCTTCCAGCCCTGGGTTCGCTTCCTCAGCTCTCACCAACGTTGGAACGTATTGTGGCACCCTCAGTGGTAATGTGCGTGGAGCGGCTCCGGCGACTCCCTTGCCCTTATCTGCGACTGACTTCTTTGGGGCCATTGTCGATGATGATCGGAAAACTTTTTGAAAGATAAGAAGAGGATGACAAAGAGCTCGGGAAGAAAAATTTGAGTAAAAGTTCTCTCTCTGTCTCCTCTCAGCTATTTAAAGCCTAAGACTATTTGTAACTACTGCACCAATCGCGCATAAAATGCGGGTCTGTTAAGATTCTGTCATGCGCCAATCACGCAAAACTGCTTCTTATTCAAAGTGTTTTAAACATTGAAATTTTTTCAAATTTGAAAACTTTGTAGGGGGTCGTGTACAAGATAAAAAATTGCTACAAAGAACAGATGACGCTAGACAAATGGCGCTCACGTGGCAAGCTTCCTCGAGAAGCCCAAGCGCCAGTCATAATGACTAACAAATATGTTAGTCGAGAATAATCTTTTCGAATCCCGAGCGTGCGACGCTCGAGAAGATTGTGTCAGATTTGGTAATCATGACTGACATCTGCCTCACACTATTTATCATTTGGTGCGAGGTAGTCATTATTTTGCAAATTTATATGAAGAAGAGGGCGCTAATCATTAAATTACACCAAGTGCTATTTATGACTAAGCACTATTCAATCAAATCATCCAGAAACAGTTAGATGATGTGGCACGCATGACACTATTCTCGAAGAATGTATACGTGACACTGTCCACGACCAAATGCATCTCTCACACAGAATGCCACATGTCCACAGCAGTTAAACGAACCATTCGTGCAATTGGGTGAATGGCGCACCAATTGTAGTATGCGCCAATCAGGATAACTACTTAACAGTTATCTCTAAACTCTATAAATAGAGTTCTAAATTACTTCACAAGTATCACTAATGATCATAATCTTCTGAGCAAGTTGCGGCAGCACTCTCCAAAGGCTTTCTTCTTCGACATCGCATCGTCCAAGGGACAAAGTGATCATCTTCGGATCAGATTCCTATAGTTGTACTTTTCCAGAAATCAATTGTACTCTTGTACCTTTCTTAGTTTGTAATCAAACTTTTGTTTTTCCAAACAATGACAAACCTCGTATTCTCCTCAAACTTGACTAACTATCAACTTGGAGTCATCATAACTGTTCAGCAGCGGGAGTCCAATAAGTTGAGCATTATATTTTACAATATTATTGGAATAAGGCTCCATAATAGAATAAGCACGATATATGACCAGATTATTAGGAGATATCAACAGTACCCCCACTCCTACCACAATGTTGCCTTTAGGACCCATTCTTGAAGCTCCGTCAAAGAACATCCTCCAAACAGACTCTTCTGTTGTCGTAGTAGACTCCGATACTTCATCTGAAATTTCATCTTAGAGTTTAAAAGTTTCTGCTATCGAGTGCATAGCTAGAAAATTAGCCAGAGGTTGACCTTTTACTATCTTCTGGGGTACATAAACCAAATCTTATGAAGATAATAATATTGTCCAAGTAGCAAGATGAGAGTTGAGTGCACTTGGTTTTCATTAGGACCCTTAGAGGATTAACCCTGGATATAACATGGACAGTTTATCCCATTACATAGTGACGGGTCTTTTAGATTACAAAAATTAGGGCAAGACACTCCTTCTCAACAGGATTATATCTATGCTCTGTGCTGATCACCATACAACTCAAATAATAGATAGCTTGTTGATGTCCTTCATTATTCTTTTGAGCTAACAGTGCATCAAGAGAATGTTTCATTGCACGAACATATAGTAAGAACAGTTTGCCCACAAATGGAACCACCAATATTGGAGGATTGGTGAGATATCTTTTAATATCTTTGAATGCTTGCTGACATTTTTCATACCAGACGAAAGAGACTCCTTTCTTCATTAACTGAGTGAAGGGCTGACATCGCCCAGACATATTTGAAATGAATCTTTGAATATAGGCCAATCTGCCTTGTAAGCCATGAAGTTCTTTAATATTCTTTAGGGGCTCCATTTCTAGGATAGCTTCAACTTTGTCAGAGTTAATATGTATTTCCTTTGAAGTTATGACAAATCCAAGAAATTTGCCACTTGAGATTCCCAAAAATGACTTTGTAGGATTCATCTTGAGTTGGTGTATATGCATCAATTCGAACATGGTTCTCAGATCTTCAAGGTGATCGCCCTTTGAACAACTTTAATAGTGATGTCGTCCATGTAGCATTCTACCATTTTTTGCAAATATTCACAAAAACATGGCTCGTTGATATGTAGCTCCAACATTCTTCAAACCAAATGGCATCACCGTATAGCAGTATACCCCCAGCGGTGTTTGGAATGATGTGTGCTTTTTATTAGCTGAAAATATTTTAATTTGATAGTAGTCGAAGAGCCCATCCATGAATGACATACGTTCAAATTCGCAAGTGTTATCAGTCATAACTTCTATGATTGGAAGAGAAAACTCATCCTTTGGACAAGCTTGATTAAGGTCCCGATAATCGATTCATACCCTAATCTTTCCATTTTTCTTTATAACCGGGACAATATTAGCGACCCAGTCAGGATGTTGTTCTTCTCGAACAAAGTCACTGTCTATGACTTTCTTTACCTTAGTCACAATAGCGTCCGTCATATCTGGATGGAACCGCCGTTGTTGTTGCTTCACAGGTTTGGCATTAGGAAGTATATTAAGATGATGCATTGCTTTATGTGTATCAAGCCCATGCATATCTTCATAACTCCAAGCAAACTGGTCAATATACTCTTTAATGAGCTCAAGAATAGAATGTTTATCTTCATCGGATAAACTTTTGTTGATGAATATTGGTTTAGGCGATTCTGAGTCACCTAAATTAACTTGAACAACTTCATCTTCAGTAGGAGGCTCCCATTGTTCAAACCACATCTCACATTGGGTCACAATTTTTTGAGTCCAAGGTTCAACCTCAAAAGGTTCCATAGAAAGATCATCAGCCCCTGTTTGATTACCAGATACTGTATAAGCTGAGAAAACTTCTCAAAATATTGCTCACACACTATGATCTGAATCCCATATCGAAGAATCGAAAGAATGAGAATGTATATCACTATCTTCTTCATCTAATATTTCTGGTGTAGTTGGAGGAGTAACATATCCTAGTTCAGAACGAGCACGATGATAGTAGTCTTGCGGTTTTCTTTTTGGAGTTGCGATACGCAATGGTAGACAGTGGCCTTTACCAAAATTGAGGCCTTGCTGACTATTTAAGTCATAAGCCATTTTTTTGAATGATATTCTTTGCTTGAGTAGTATAACGGTAAAGCTGCTTTCTCCCGAAATCTGGTTCAGACCGTCGATTAAAGCTTTCTTATGAACGTCAGCTTGTCCAAATATGATCGGTGTTTCACCATTCGACCTAGATGCACCTCAAAATAAGAATCCTTATATGACAGACATAGAGTACTATTTTTTAGAAGAAATAGACACAGGCAATAACATCTTTAAATACATGATAAGTGAACACAAAGAGTCAACAGTTCTTAAACTAGTCATAGGAACACCAAAGTAATCAAACGTAGAACCTCTTTCATTAGGTATATACATGATTTCTTATTCCGAAAAACATCCTCGGGAAGTTTGGTACATGGAGGTCTATTTACAACACTTACTTCTACAGCAATGACAGCATGAGTCAAATCAATCACAAGGGGCTCATTCGGTTGAACTAGATGCTTGCTTCGATGAAGATCAACTACAAACAGTTCATCTTTCGTGGTCCTCAGGTCAATCACCAGTGGTTCCTCTTTCTTTGTCCTCAGATCAATTACTAGAGGTTCCTCTGTCTTGATGTTCATTTTGTTCTTACGTAAGTCAACAACAAAAGGTGTACCACCCCTCGAATAAGTCTCTTGTGAAGTTCTAGCAGGCTCCTTCCACACGGGACCTTTCAAATATATAGCTAAGGGCTCTTCAACCGGTTCCTTCCACACGGGACCTTTCAAGTATATGGCTAGAGGTTCTTCTACAGTTTGATCAGTATAGGCTTCTTCTAATTTGGCTCTAGCATCTTCTTCCTTGTCTACCACCAAATGCGATGGTTCATCGTCAGAGGGTCTCTGATCTAGAGGTTTATACAGCCTTGTATCAAAGAAGTAGACTTCGACCCCTTGAAAGGATGGACGTCTATAAATTCTGTACACACTACTCCATCTTCGTTCATATATTTGAAACATTGATGAAGAGTATATGGTACAAGAAGATTGTCATGTATCCACGGTCGTCCTAACAAAATGTTGTAGGAGACATTGGCATCAATAACATAACATATAACTTCAGTCCGGAGATTTTCAATCTGACACTTGAGACGTATATTCCCCAGAGGATGACTTCATCCAGTATTGAAGCCAGTGATGGTAGTGGAAGTTGGTGTCAACTTGTGCATTAGGATTCCTAAGACTTGAAGCAAACTTAGAGGGATCACACTGACAAATGAGTCGGGATCAATTTGGATGCGATCCACCTTACAAGCCCTGATATACCATGTATAGTGTAGGGGTCTATCGTGGCGGTTACTCTTCAAGAACATGTCTTGTTGAGTGAAAGTGATGTTAGAAATTTTCTCTAACACATTATGACAATGGGGATAAGTCATAGGATTGTTATCAGGTTCCACTATCAGAGATAAATACGAGTCTGCATGCTACAATACCTCACTTAATGCCTCTCGTGTATCTTTGGAGAGACATAGAAATTCGAATATGGACAATTGAGCTGGGGTATTGGCAAGATGTGCCAGTATATGAAAATTTGCCGGTTTGTCAAGTCTGAGTAGATTAGATTTCTTCCAAGACTTGTCAAACCTCACTTATTTTTGTTTTCCTTTTTTCCCCTGAGGTCTGCTTTGATAGTCATGACTCGGATGGAGCCAGAATAACAGATGGATTAGGAGGTGGAGCTATAGTAAAAGGATTATCCTCTTGCTCTTGATTGGGGTCACGTAGATATGCTTTTCCAGATCTGGTTTCTCCGACTAAAGCTTCATTGACCATATTGCATGACTTACTCCTCTTCTTCTTGCTATAAATTTTGGAAGTATATGAGATAGATTTTGGATCCATATCTTTAAAAAGATCAGGATAGATCCACATGACTTCACCACGCTGAGTAGTGAGTGGTATAAGTCTAGTTGTCTGATCACGAACCGGGGGAAGATTGATGACTTGTAATGTCGCCTTTGGTATCGGTGTAACACCGTCTTGAACTTCATTTGTAGGTAAATCTCCAAATTGGTGAGAAACAAGAATTGTAGAAACCTGTTTCTCATCTATATGCAACGTAATGGCCTCTGAATCCAACAATTACTGAATATAATTCTTCAATATGTAGCAATCCTTCAAAGGGTGATGCACATACTGATGATTGAGGTAATACTTTGGTTCATTAGTTCTCCCTACTTCCTCTGGCCTTCGAGGGGGAGGTAGTTGTAGCATATTTTCCTTCATAAGTACCTGGAAGATGTCCAATGTAAGGGCTTCATTAAATGTGTAATATGGCTTAGGCCTTAGAGTAGTTGGAACTTTTTGTTTGGACTGGAAAGTAGTTGTGAAAACATCCACTATAAAGGACTCCTTCCCTTTGTTGGTTTTTCCAAAAGTGTTATTATTCTAGGGACGCTTCCCTTTATCTTCAGGTGATTTCAACCCAATCAGATGCAAAATGTGGACGAATTCTTCAGCCTTTTCGGCAGCAGCGATAAAAGCTGGCCAATTATTATAATCTCCAAAGCCAATGCAGAATCTGACTGTGGATAAAAAAATACCCCTATATGTATCAATCAACACCGACTGAGGAGTCCTGGCATGCAACTTTATTAATAATCTCCTGAACCGTTCAATAAATTCACGAGCCGACTCTTTGTTCTCTTGCTTTGTTACAATAAGCTTAGACATGGAGACATCACCTGTCCCCTCATAGAATCCGGTAAGGAACAATTTTTCCAAATCTTTGAAAGTTTTGATACAATCATCAGGTAGATTGCAAAACCATTCAAAAGCTACTCCTTTCAGGGTACCGATGAACAAATTAGACCAAAGTAAATTATTCTTTGGTATATGAACATTATGGGAGTAAAAGTATGTTAAATGTTGTCTTTGTGAGCCTGTTTCATCATAAGGAATCAGAGATTGGGGTTTGTAATTTGGAGGACAAACCACGTCATCCTATTGTGATAGGTAAGGGCGTGACATTCCTATTTGATGGAGCTCCTCCTTTGAAGTCATATCATCCAACTGGGTGTTGATGCCTCGAATAGCTTCCAACATCAATAGACTGACTTATAGAGGTTGACTGTATGATAGTTGGTCGTGTCTATTGTAATACAGGCGTAGAGACATTTCCAACTATCGGTGACAGATTAGGGTTCAACAACACCCTAATTGTATCTTGATCGGCAGGAGATTGAGTTGATGGATGAGGTTGATGTAGAGCTGTTTGTAGGTTCATGGTAGTTTGCATCTTCTGCATCATTGCCATAACATTTTGTAGCATGTTCCCCAAATTATCAATTCTCTACGATCACTACTACCACCTTCTTCATTACCAGCCACATACACTGCCAGATGGAGAGGTATGCAAGAAAGCATTACTATAACTAGTACTGTTTGACCCTGATTATGAAACTACATCATATTTTTTTGAAGTTTGAAGTACTCTGTCATCAGACTGAGATGTAGAATGACCAAAAACTGGGAGAGTGCTACCACCAGTATTATCTTGTTCGGGAACTTGGACTACACTAGAAGGACATCCAGATCGGGAACGGGTTCCTTAATATATACCTTCGGGTGAAGGGGCTCTTTGACCTCCTCTGGATGAAGAGGATGAAGGTGTTTGATCATCACCTTGACTAGATGTTGCATAGACCAAGGCCTCCTATAACTCGTCTTTATTGTCCGAAAGTTGTCGTCTAAGACACGACATATCCTGAGGGTTTGGTTGCAATCTTGTGAAGACAGATCGCCTAACTGGTTGATCAACTATTTTTGAGCAGCAATAATTAACAATCTTTGCACAGGAATGTCTTTGATGAGACATAACTATGTTTGATGATACCTATGTTGATTTACGCTAATGCAGAAGTATATCATGCAACTTAACAGAAGGGTGTAAGACCTCCTTTCCTTTTTTATATGACCAGACAGAGTCCATGCATGGAAAAGTTGGTTTTTGAACTCGTCGACCTATTTTGTATACATGGGAAATCATAATACTTAGGTCTCGAGATGTTTTGTCATTAGACTCATTTTAGGAACATTGGGAAGCAATGCACATATAAACCCTTAGACCATTTTCTCCCCTTTTTGTATGAATTTTAAATGCTTATATATATTCTTATTATTAAATTTAGTTTAAGATAATGTAGAGAAGTTTTGGTAAAAACCAATTTACTAAAGGACTTAAGTGCAAATAGGCCATTTGAATCCCTTCCTAGCAGTAGGTTCAGAAAACCCCTGTATTCGAATTCAAAATATTTCACTCCTTGGCCGACTGGTTCAAATTCTAATGGAATGAATTTGTATCGAATTCAAATTCGATCTCTCCCAATCCTTTTGGACTTCGATGTATATCCATAGGTTTATATATATATATATATATATAGAGAGAGAGAGAGGGGGCAGCCGATCTTTTCCCATCTTTAAATCCTAGCAATCTATTTCCTCCCTGCCGCAAGAACAATCAAAGAGGGGTCGAAGGAGCAGTCAACTTGCGTCCAACTCAAGGTGGTAAACTAATCTACTTTTGGACTCATAATTTCTGTCATTTATAATATACTAGGAATGGGTTGAATATGTGTTTGATGTAATGCTTAAGAGGGAACGGGAGTAGGCACCATAGTACCATCCACTCCAGGTTAGTGCAAATTTGATGCACAATACTAAGTGTGGGCAATAGGGCCAGGTAATTGGAAACGACAAAGTATTTAGGAAGATTAACAAAGGCCTATAATGAAGGAAGATAGGGGATATGACCTGCAAGATAGAGTTCATATGGGGCTTGGGTGCGTGCGGATACAGATTCTGGTACTCTGGGTTCAAGTAAAATGTGAAGTAGGGACAGGTACCTGAGAATAAATTGGGTAGCAGAGTATAAGAGAGGTGAACCGCACCCATAGTACATTTACTTATGTGACTTAGAAGTTGGGGTTACTTGAGAGCATAAGGATGCGCATGTGTTACTTAGGAACGAGAGGCAACAAGAAGGGATTAGTAAGGGGCTTGGAGAATAGAAGCAATATGCTTCAATGTTTGCGTGGGATCGTGTATGGGAAGTAAGGAGGCTATTCAGATATCTGGGTACTGTAAACTGGTAGACGGTTAAGTTAAGTAGTATATACAACATAGAGGTAAAACTTCAGTACTATTTTGGACAGATTGTAGGAGATATATTTGTTGTAGTTTGAATAGGTGTATCAGTAGTTTGAATAGGTGTATCAGTAGGGTCGAGGCTTATAGGTAGAATACTGTATAGTGCACATTATTATGATTGTTCATATCGGGTAGTCCACATAGAGGGATGGATCAATCGAGGGGTACGAGTAGTAAACTGTTGGTAAGGTCATTATACCGAGTATAGGGAATTACTACAGTCTGTACCAGAGGATCTGTTTACAGAGTTAGGTAGGAATACATGTGTATAATGGGGTTTCAGAGATGATAAAATGTAGAGAAATACTTGCGTGTGTATGCGTGTAAATAGGTGAGGATCAAGTATTGGGATCATGAGAATTTCCTAGGAGGGATATCACCTATTAACGGGGAGTATTCAGTGTAATGGAGGCCAAGTGTGTGTGTTAAAGAAATCAGGATCGTGTAGGACAATATGAGATAGCAGTCCCTGGAAATAGTCGTATATATGGTATGGGTCTTGGGTGCAGTTCCTGTAGGTAACAAGGAATATGTGTATGTATGTGTTTTCCCATGAGCATTTTGTTTGGGTATAAAATATAGGGTCCTAAAACTGCATAACAACAGAGGTAGAAAGATATTTGGGTATCATACGAGGATGGCGCATAACTGTTAAAGTGCTACGGGCATATCCATAAGTCTGGGTGTATCAGAGTTTGGGTAGTGAATGATACATTCTAATTCAATAAGCCATAGAAGTAGGCAGTAGACCACTCTGTTAGCTCTGTTAAGCCTGTTTGATACAGACTGTAATTGAGACTGTAATTGATTGGCAGTTAATTGGCCGTTAGCCAGGTCAGTTGATTGGCCAGGGCAGCACCAATAGCTGGCATTCTGTTAGGCCTTGCCAGGCTATTAGTAACTGCTTATAAGTAGCTGTAAGAAGGAGAACAATGTAGCCAATTTGTGAGAGAACTCTCATTCTTCTTCTTCTATTACTTTTTCCCTGTCAATTTTCCTTCCCTGCAATATAATCAATCTGTTCTTCCCCAATTCTTCTTCTGAACTCTTTTCTTGTTAATGATCTAACTGAGATTATGGCACATTTGATCAAATCACCCCCAGCTCCTGGTATGGCTGGAAGAGCACATACCAATTTGGTATCAGAGCAGCTCGAGCCGGTGGGAGAAGGAAGCAGAGAAGGAAGTGTGAGCCATGGCGGCTCTGATCGAGGATGTCCAGAAGGAAGAAGACTACCTGTTGATGAGGATCGACTCACCTCTCTACAGAACACGGTGGGAGCCTTTGCAGGTACTGTTCTGGATCTAAATAGTAAGTTCGATAAATTACTGGAGGAAATGAACAGATCTAGACGAGATCCTGAGCCACATGCTCGAAATTTTGCTGCTACCCAAACCAATTCACCTGTAATTTCCAGTAGAGGCCAGTCCTGGAGTTTAAATCCTTTACCTCGATCTTCCCAAGGGTTCTCCACTGATCAAACAGTTGGAGGACAAGGGTTGTACACTCCACCACTATTAGCCACTCCTACACGTTTCAATACTCACCATGAGACCAACAACAACAACAAGCAACCTTCACTGAGATTGAAATTACCTGAATTCAATGGAGAGGGAGATGTTGAGGAGTGGATCATGAGGATTAACAACTACTTCAGTTTTTACAACACCCCTGAGTCGGATAAGATCAAAATTTGCTCAGTCCAACTCAAGGGAACAGCAGCATATTGGTTGAACTGGATGATGAAGATCAAGAATGGAATGATTGCTTGGGAAGACTTCTGCAGATCCATTCGAATGAATTTTGGTCCCTCACAGTTCACAGACCATATGATGGATCTGAAATTACTGAAATAAGACAACACTGTGCATGAGTATAATTCACAATTTCAGAAACTTTCTAACAAAATTGAAGCCTTACCTGAATCTTGTTTGGTGAGCACTTATGTAGGAGGATTGAAAGAAGACATCAGATATGAACTGCAGATTGCAAATCTATCTGAACTCCTAACAGCCATGCAACTTTCCAAGTTATATGAAGCAAGGAACCTGGCCATCAAGAGAAATTACAAAGGCAATTCTTATACTAACAAAAGCTATAATGCCACAGTTTATAGCCCTTCAGCAACCAATGTTAGTACAGAAACTTGGAAGCAACCAATGCCAAATCCCTCTTCTCAAGGTGTTGAACCTTCCACCCAAAATAACAAGGGGCAGACTAGAGCAACTATATCTCCTTCTGAAATCTTGAGGAGGAAGAATATGGGATTATGTTTCTTGTGTGATGAGAAGTGGTTCAAGGGTCACAAGTGCAAAGAGAAGAAGCTTTTCATGTTAGTAGCAGATGAAGAAGGAATTGAGGATGCTGAATTTCAGAGTACACCTGACAACCAAGTTACTTCCCCAGAGCTTCAAAACAGTATGTTTCAAATTTTCTTGCAAGCATTGTCAGATATCACTCATCAATCTACTATGAAGCTACAAGGTAGAATCCAAAATAAACCTGTCTTAATATTAGTGGACTCAGGTTCCACTCATAGTTTTATTGATTCTAATTTCTGTGAAAGGTTGGGGTTAGCTCCTCAAGACAATAAGTCATTTGAGGTAGTAGTGGCCAATGGGGATAAACTGTCTAGCAAGGGACTGTGCAAGGGAGATGAGCATTGAGTGTCAAGGACACAAAATCCTGGCAAATCTTCTATTATTATCCATCCCAGGTTACCAGGTGGTCCTAGGAGCTAATTGGCTCAGTACCTTAGGCACCATAAGCTGGAATTTCCAAGAACTGACCATGGAGTTTGAAGAACAGGGTGTGTGGAAGCTACTCCAAGGGGTCAAGCCACAGAAGAATCACCTGCAAGAACCTGATGCAAAAGAGTTAAGGCAAAATTCTTATTTTTTCCTCATCCAATTATATGCTTTGGAGGAGAATGCCCAGAAGCTATCTACTCAATCAGAAGAAGCTGAAGTAACTAGTCTACTTAATAAATATGCACACCTTTTTGAAGAACCTACAGCTTTACCTCCACAAAGATTTTTTGATCACAAAATTCCCCTCATTCCTGGAGCAGCACCAGTGTGTAACAGACCCTACAGGCACCCTTACCTGCAGAAAAATGAGATAGAGAGGCAAGTACGAGAAATGCTACAAACAGGTGTCATAAGGCCTAGTAATAGTTCTTATTCTTCACCAGTACTCTTAGTGAAGAAAGCTGATGGTTCATGGAGGCTCTGCATTGATTACAGGAGGCTAAACTACAACACAGTGAAGGACACTTACCCAATTCCCTTCATTGAGGAGTTATTTGATGAACTCCATGGTAGTCACTATTTTTCTAAACTGGATTTAAGAGCAGGGTATCACCAGGTCAGAATGGTAGAAGAAGATGTGCACAAGACATCATTCAGGACTCATGAGGGGCACTATGAGTTCCTTGTCATGCCTTATGGTCTAACTAATGCCCCATCAACATTTCAAGCACTGATGAATGCAGTCTTCAAAGAGTATTTGAGGAAATTTGTTCTAGTATTTTTTGATGATATTCTCATCTATAGTGCCACACTTCATGATCATTACCAGCATTTACAGACAGTGTTCAGCAAATTAGAAGCCAACCAACTGAAGCTAAAAAGAAGCAAGTATTTCTTTGCACAGAAACAAGTAGGATATTTGGGGCATATAATCTCTGGTCAAGGAGTGGCAGTAGATCAAGAGAAAATTAAAGCAGTCCTAGAATGGCCTACACCCAAGACTCTCAAAGAACTAAGAGGCTTCTTAGGTCTTACAGGTTACTACAGGCGCTTTGTACAGGGCTATGGATCCTTAGCAGGTCCTCACACTGACCTACTTAAGAAGAATTCATTTCTATGGAGTACTAAAGCTCAAGAAGCCTTTGAAAGACTCAAACAGGTACTCACTCAACCCCCTGTTCTAGCAATGCCCAACTTCTCTGAAGAATTCACTTTAGAATGTGATGCATCTGGTCTGGGAATAGGAGCTGTGTTAATGCAGGCAGGAAGGCCCATAGCCTATCTCAGTCAAAACCTCAAGGGCAGGAACATTACACTTTCTACTTATGAGAAAGAAATGTTGGCCATCTTGTTGGCAGTTAAAAAATGGCACCAATACTTATGGGGAAGGAATTTCCTTATCAAGACTGATCACAAATCTTTAAAACATCTGTTGGAACAAAAAGTTCATACTGAAGCTCAATACAAATGGATCCACAAGCTTCATGGATCAATATAGGATGGAGTACAAAAAAGGGAAAGAAAATGAAGCTGCAGATAGCCTATCAAGAAGGGGGGAAGCTGCACTAACTGCTATCACTGTAATAGCTGCAGATTGGATTGACAGTTTCAAACAATAAATGGCAGACTCTGAATACTACAAGAAGAAGTTAGCCAAATGGGAACAAGGTAAACTTGACCCCAACAAATATACTCTCAAAAATGGTCTGCTATATTACAAAAATAGGCTTTTCATAGACCCTGATTCAAACTTTATCAAGGAGATGTTGAAAGAACATCATGACATGTTGCAAGGAGGGCATTCAGGGGTGGTTAAGACCTTACACAGACTGAAAAGAGTTTGCTATTGGAAAGGAATGAAGAAGATTGTCCAGGAATATATAAGATCATGTGACATCTGTCAGAGGAACAAGGGAGAAAACTTATCCCCTGTAGGTCTTCTCCAACCATTACCTATCCCAAATAGAGTGTGGGAAGACATCTCCTTGGACTTCATTGAAGGCCTGCCACCTAGCTATCACAAAACAACTATAATGGTTGTTGTTGATAGGCTTTCCAAATATATACACTTATTTGCTTTAAGCCACCCTTATACAGCAGCAAATGTAGGTCAAATTTTTCTAGAAGGAATGTTCAAACTTCATGGAATGCCAAGATCTATGGTTTCAGATAGAGATCCTATCTTCACTAGTTAATTCTGGAAGGAATTTTTCAAGCTACAGGGCACCCAACTGAGGCAAAGCACTGCATATCACCCCCAAACTGATGGCCAAACTGAGGTAACTAACAGATGCATAGAAGGCTATTTGAGATGTTTTTGCAGTCATAAACCTAAGGAATGGAGTAAACACTTACTATGGGCAGAGTTTTGGTTTAATACCAACTGGCATTCTGCCACTAAGACTACTCCCTTTGAAGCAGTATATGGGAGAGCCCCCACACACTTGCTCACCTACATACCTGACACCACTCCAGATCTAGAAGTTGCTGAAGCTATTCTATCCAGGGACAATACACTCCAGTTATTGAAAGACAACCTCCAAGTGGCACAAGATAGGATGAAGAAAATGGTGGACACACATAGAACTGACAGGAACTTTGATCCAGGAGATTGGGTCTACTTAAAATTGCAACCCTATAGGCAAACTTCAGTGGCACAAAGAAGACCTCAGAAGCTATCCCCAAAGTATTTTGGCCCTTACCAAGTGGCAGCAAAGATAGGGACAGTAGCCTACAGGTTGACACTTCCTGAGGGATCTCTGATACATCCCACCTTCCATGTTTCACAACTTAAGAAGCACATCAGCCAAAACGTTACCATTTAAGCTGGACCACCGAGCCAAATTGAAGAAGCTGTACTGGAACCAGAATGGATTCTCGACAGGAGGCTAGTGCAGAGAAGGCAAAAGGCAGCTGTGGATTTATTGGTTCAATGGAAGGATTGCTCTGAAGACGAAGCCCAGTGGGTACATTATGAAGACTTCATCAAGAATTATCCACACTTTGACCTTGAGACAAGGTCAAAATGAGAAGAGGGCAATTGATACATTCCAATTCAATAAGCCATAGCAGTAGACAGTAGACCACTCTGTTAGCTCTGTTAAGCCTGTTTGATACAGACTGTAATTGAGACTGTAATTGATTGGCAGTTAATTGGCCGTTAGCCAGGTCAGCTGATTGGCCAGGGCAGTACCAACAGCTGGCATTCTGTTAGGCCTTGCCAGGCTATTAGTAACTGCCTATAAGTAGCTGTAAGAAGGACAACAATGTAGCCAATTTGTGAGAGAACTCTCATTCTTCTTCTTCTATTACTTTTTCCCTGTCAATTTACCTTTCCTGTAATATAATCAATCTGTTCTTCCCCAATTCTTCTTCTGAACTCTTTTCTTGTTACTGATCTAACTGAGATTATGGCACATTTGCTCAAATCACCCCCAGCTCCTGGTATGGCTGGAAGAGCACATACCAGTGCATATAGAAGATGTAGGGGTAAAGGTAGTAGAAGAGTCTAGGTAATGATAAAATGATAGATAAGAGAGTGAGTATTATCTAAGAATACTGACATGTGCATAGTGAGTTAACTGCCCTAAGTAAGATGAACACACAGACAATCAATGTACACACATGTAGTATACATGTGTGCAATTGTCTATACCAATATGGATGACAACATATGTGGTTGTGGGTATGTATATAGTAGGACTTAGTTGCAATATGGGTAATGGGAGTTAAGTATCAAGGTAGAACACATGGTGTCAGGAAAAGTATCCTGCTAGTGGACTAGTGAGATACAGATACAGTGGTATGAATTTAGAGATTAATAATATAAAGATAGGTAAGCACCAAGCTAGGTAAGACTGAGCAAAGGATACTAATGTTAGATTATTATGATGCAATACAGTGATATATAGCTAACAGTTAGTAGTAAACTTCAAACCTATCTAGGGTAAGAGAACCAATTTGGTTTAGAATCAACATTGAGACTTAAAAACCCAAGTAGAAAGGTAGTCTTGTTTTGGTTTTACTAATTGACATTATAAATGCACATAATAGGTTACTTGGACTTGGACGAGGTACATGACCTGTATCATCAGCTCAGGACACCAGGCGAGTATATTTATTATTTGTTTTCAATATTGTTAATTCCAATATTACATTGTTCAGTTATATCATACTTGATTCTTGACACGCTCGTTACACGGTAGCACTTCATGTCGTCTCTTTCATTTCATGCCATTTATTTTATATATTGTGTCGGGATAGAATAGTACTAAATAGATATGTGATCAGACCTTAGCCCATATTTTATTTTTTGCACAGTATACCTTGATAAATAATATAGACCTTGTAGTGTAACTGTCCCAAATCGATCACATATCGAAAGAGTACTTCAAAATACGTAGATAGTTTTATTCTCATGTTTTACTCATTACTTGATATCATATATTTTACTGCTATTCCTCATGTTTCCTGTAACATTTGTCATGATATTCTTATCATATATTTTATGACTAACCACTATCTTATAGTCGTTAACATATACTTGGAACTACACTCAATAAATTGTACTCGTTCCATCCTGACTGGGTAAACATTTTAGGTGATTATGATGAGGACGGGTGCCCTAATCAGTATGGACCATATATAGGAAACGTAGCAGAGCCTGACCTCGCCTTTTAGGAGGAGTTTGCAGCATCTGACCCTGCTGTGAATGTTTAGTTAGATTAGTTCTAGTTTGAGCCGGATTTGTCTCCGAATTTTAGTTAACATTTTAATATTTTACATTTGATGGACACATTGTTTTAGAGATTATTTATCTTTTGGATTTATGACTTTATATTTACTTTTCTCTGTTCTTTTATCTTAGAGCTATGATTGAGTATTGTTTTATGTCATTGTCCTCCCAAGTGAAGTTGAATATAAATTGCGTGGGTTGTTCATCATATACAGATTATACAGCATTCTACCACCGACACTACGGTGTAGGCTGGGCGTGCACACGATTTATGCCCAAATTATGGGTATGGGTCGTGACAGTACATGATTCCACAATATGTGAAAGAGAGGCGCATGGCAAGCTGGGGCACATAGGTTTCAGCTTGTATAGTTTTCCATCGCCAGTACGCATAACACGGAGAGGCGCATGAACTGGGCCTCCTTCATAACGCCTAGAATTTGACAAAAAAGTAAGTCTGTAGAAAACAGACTTCTTGTCTCTAGTTATGCGTCTAAAGTTCTGTATTGAGGCAAAACTCTTATCTCGATTCACTAAGTGTGAGGCAAAAATTCCAACATTTGAATCTTTGGCATCATAGTGTTATTCTTTGCCAAAATTCAAATATTGTGCATTCTTGTTGCCTAAGCTGGAGCAAGTAGTTCTGTCACAGATGTCAGCCTTCTTCTTGGACACATGATTGGCATGCGCCTTCATCGTATTCTTCTTTTTGTGAGAAGCAGAGGGCTTAGTTGATGGCTCATTGGTAGAGCCCCTTCTAGACGCATGGTGTATATCATGCGTCTCAATAACAGAAAAGTCTTTAGACAACATTGTGGCTGGTACTGAGCCATGTGCCTCCGAACTGTTATTTTGGCCTACAGTGACAAGAGCTTTCCTTTTGCCATCAGCGGCATTAGGAAGAGCAGGGAGAGACTTGGGGATCCAAGCCTTAAGAACATACTTGGCTTTCTACCTCTCGGCGGCCGGAGCGGAGTCTTTGTCCGATAGAAACGCTTCATATGCTTGTTGGTTGAATTGTATAACCGATATTTTCTCAACTGAACCAAGCTTAGTTAAATCAGATTGTGCCACTACTTTTTCGTCGGTGAAGAAAGTTGTCCCCAGCAGAGTCGTCATTTTTGTTTCAACACAAAAAGAGTCCATAAATGTAGAATCTTTTGTATTATTGTAAAGAAAGAGTACAACAAGAATCTTAAACAAGAATTCCGAGTACAATAGAATATGGGATTGGGGTAATGGAGATTAAGTCTACTTCGACTTCTTTACTACTTTGACTATATGATGCAGAAGTTGATGAAGCTTGATGGTTGATAAACTCTCCGTAGCAAGGAGAACTTTATCACTGAAAGCTCTCTCTCCCGTTCTCTCTTTGAAAGTTCTTAGCAAAGAAGCAATATACGTAGTCTCTCCATGTGCTTGTGTTATGTGTGTTACGCGAGGAAAGAACTGTCCTCTATTTATAACTTTTCTTCACTGGAATAGCCATGTGCGTATGTGCAGATAATATACTATCTTTTGTCTCAGAGATGCATGAAACTGGGTAGGCGCATGAGCCTTAGGAGTTAGTAGAGAGTGAACGTGCTCGAGAATCATGTATAGCTCGCCAGGTATTTTGAGACGTGTTATACGAAACACTACCATGTCGGCACACGATCTGTTTAGAGTAGAATAGCTATGTGTCAAATTACGTTAAACGTGTAGCATTTGATTGCTTTACTGCAAATAATGTCTTTTCTTTGAATAATTATGTGTCAATCAATACTTGAACATATAGCTTTTTAATTGTATACTGTAAAACACTGTTCTGAAAGTAGACTCATGCAACTGCTTCCTTCAGCTAACAAAGTGTAATGATGAAGGTGAGGTGATCACTGACATCTTTCTCAGAGTCTGAACATTGTACATTGCCTGAGGTTCATCTTTTCACACAAGAGACAAAAATACATTATGCATCTGAATAAACCATGCGTCTCTCTGGCACATCTTTGAACATGTGTCTTTTTAGAAACACCAAGTTTTTTAGTCAATAGCTTTTAACTTAGGAATATTATATTTTTAGAAACATAAAATTTATGTACCTTTATTTAGTAGTTTTCATGCTTCTATAATAAATTGAATATAAAATGTCACAAGTCATGGAAAAGAGTAAAATAGTCTGAATCATAACAAGGCCCAACATCTATCCTCGAAATAGTGGACCATCCCTACAACCAAACTAGAACGAGGGGTGGCACACCATTCCGTGATGTGATACTACCCATGCCATGATTAGAATAGAGTACAATATGACATCACTAAGGTTATCTAACCATTCTACTGTGAAAATACAATTAAGAACAAACCTTCAACGTATGGGCCCTCTGGCTATGTGGGATTGGCATAGTCTCCAATTGGGCACTAGGGGCCTACGTCCGTAATGCTTCGTGAATGTCAGAGGAAATCAGTAACAGTAGGGAGAATCTTACCTGCGTCTCCAGTGGAGCTCATAGGTTATAATGGATAAGTGCATACGTGGCCCATACGTTAAGAACTGTTCTCCTTGCCCTATGCACCTATCTAGGTTGTATCCACGACACTATACCTCTGCCAACTACCAAGTCTCCTAGCATGCATCTATTTATGAGTTAGACCTAACGCATGCGCACGGATGATCAGCTAACACGCAAGTTTTCTCCATATGCTACTCTCAACTCACACACATCTCGTGTCATGTCTGTATCAAATTTTATGAAATGCTTACTAACAAGAGGTAGTCCCTTATGTTTTCCATGACAAAAGGTTATGTGAACTTTTTGTATATTAAACGTAAAAATAGTACAATCGATTCCAAAATAGGAGATCTAAATATAAAGTTTTCTGGGGAAGTGTGGCGGTGGAGATCGAGTACTACATCCGCTCTTTTACTCCGTTGATGATTTGACGACGAGTTAAACTTGCGTTAGATTTCTGGTGCTTGTGATTGGAACTCTGGGGTTGCCAATTAAGAGGATGTCGAATTTGTAAAGATTTCGAAGTCTCTTTATCGAAGGAAAACTCATTTTATTTATAATAAAGCACATATATGATGTGCATAAGAATTGTGCAGGAATGCTGCACATAGAGATATAAGAGAATCTCAAAGTTTCTCGGTGAGGGCTACTGCTGAGCTGACACGTGGCGGACATTGGGATTCTTTTTTATCAAGATCTTGGAGGAATTATCAATATGACCGAATAAAAGACACGTGACGTGTGTTTATTGATGATCGGATGAACCTGAGCAGATTTTGTTCCTATACCTGAAGTTGGATTTTGTCTTATCTTAGCAGGGCCATTGGTTTAAACAAACCAATTGGATATGGCCCTCGTCTATAAGAGCAAATTTCGTCCTTATCTGTGGTTTAAACAAATCGATAGGATATTGCTCTTATCAGCAGAATCAAACTATGTCCTATCTTAAGAGCGGCGGTTTCTAAACAAACCAATCTGCAAAAGACATAAACACCCGTCTGGCCACAGAAAACAACGTCATCCCGTAGGAATGCGCTTCTATGCGAGCTGCGCTTCTGGCGGGGCTTTGAGGTCACTATGCTTCTGGACGATAAGTAGACTGTGCTTCAGGCGACGGAGTTACTACACTTTTAGGGTGACGAGTGGAAAAGTACTTTAAGCAACAGAGTCACTGCGCTTTTAGAGCGACAAATGGACAAGTGCTTCAGGCAACGGAGTTATTGCTCTTTTAGGACGACGTGTGGACAAGTGCTTCAGGGAACAGAGTCACTGTACTTTTAGAGCGACGAGTGGACTTATGCTTTGGGCAATGGAGTCACTGTGCTTTTAGGGCCGCGAGTGGGCTTGTGCTTTGGGCAACAGAGTCACTGTGCTTGAGGGCGAAGAGTAGACTTGTGCTTTGGACAACAAAGTGTCAGTTGAAGGAGCCTTTGAACGGGCTACGCTTTTGGATTGGATGGAGGACACTGCGCTTCTGAATTGAAGTGAGGGCGCAGTGGAAGGAATGAACTAGCTGTACTTCTGAGTCAAATGAGCTAGTTTCTGTCGAAGTCATAAGAGCAATTAATGACCACTCTTTTGATGGACGAGTCGATCATCCTCATCTTTACTTACCGCCGTCATTTGAGGAATTCAAGAAGTCTGTGGCCTAGGATTCAGTCGAATGAACCTATTAAATGAGATTCATTATGCTGAGTCTTAGGTTCATCCCATTAACTTGGGAGTCTTTGACCGATGGCCATGTGGCTGTAGAAGCAAAAAAAAGTGCAGGGTGACACAAGGCGCAGGTGGGTACTCTCGCTACCTACCCAACTTCACAAAGTCACAGATGACGAATGGCGCAGGTTGGTGCTCTCGCTACCAATCCAGTTTCACAGAAGCACATGCGGTCAACCATGCCAACAGAAAAAACAAACTGACAAAAAACAAATAAAAAGTTCAAGGAAAGTTCTTCTAATTAAATCATGGCTACAAGAGTCTATTACAGATTTGTCACGAATACATAAAAGAAGACTTCCTAACTACAAGGATCTGTTACAAAGTACTTGTGATTACATATGCTGAACTAAAAACTCCCACGGATCTACGCTGGGGTTCATCTTTATAGTGTAATCGTCATGAGAGGAGACACTGTGGATAAAAGATATGAATACAGTCGCCATCAAAGTCTGCCACCACAGCACCCCCCTCTTCGATGCGCAGCTCTTCCTGAAGCAGCTATTGGCCCGAGCGGGAATTCAGTCCATGGTACGACATGAGGCCCTTTTCAAAAGCACATTAGCTTCGGAGGCTCTTCCAGCCTAACAGAAGTACGCAGCCGCCATTGAGCAGGACAGAGCACAACCTGCGGTGCTTCATGTTGGCAACCAGACCAAACTCGGTCGTCAGGACCACCAAGATCTCCAAGATGTCGCTCAGGTTCGAACTCCCCATGAGAAGCATTCCAGCACATCCTGAAGCTCATCAGCAGTTCTTCTAAGAAGGCACAGCTCCTTTCAACGAAGGGATCCACATACAAAATCCGACTTAGGCAAGGCCAACAGCCGCTCGAAGCAAAGTCTGGATCCAGCATGGTGTTAAGGACAAAAAGAGGAAGACGTGATTCTTCGGAAGAAACTTCCCCTTATATAGGGCGGGAGTGGTCCAAGACTCCTTGAAATTCCCCAAGTAATGGTGGCAATCAAGAGGGAGTCATTCCTTAAAGTGTTGTCATTAATTGTTCTTAAAGAAGACTTCAAAGATAGCTTCTTCAAACCAGAAGCGCAGCAACAATCCTGCGCCTGCAGGAGGCGCAGACTGGTGATGACTTCACATCATCCCAACTTCAACGACGCAGACCTCTGCTTCAACCCAGAAGCTCAACCCCCCTTGATCAAAGACTTAGGAAACACCAGTGCATCCACACAAGTCCGCCTGCCGCTCCAAAAGCACAGTAACATCGTTAGCCTTAAGCACAGCCTACTCGTCTGTAACTCCTCTTCCCAAAATTTTGTGATATATTTTTTTATTTTTTATTTGATTAGTTTACATTTAATTTTTCTATGATCATAGGAGTTGTGACTAAGCCCACAGGTGATTTATGACCATCTTGTGGTCACATGATCTCTATACAGGGTTTATAAGCATGCTATAGCTATATTATATTTTCCTATAATTTTTAGACATTTTTAGAGATTTATTTATTAAAAATATATTTATTTTATTGACTTTTATGAATTACTATAAGGTCATTTGGGACTATTTTGAGACAAGTTATTTTTATTTAGGTTCTAGGAGGTTAGAAATATTTTCTAGAATATTTTAGAATTTTTCTGGATTTTTCTGCAATTTATTTTGATTTATTTGGACTTAAAATAATTTTTAAATGATTTTTTGAATTAAAATAATTAATTACACAGAAATTCACCCAGGGGGGCCCACCTGTCGGTGCCCAGGCTGAACCGCCTCTCTCTCTCTCTTATATATATTATTATATTCGAAACCCTAATTAAATTTCTAGCCGCCTTTTGTGGGAGAACTCATCTAGGATTTTTGACTTCCCGAAGTGATTCCCGCCAACTCCGACGTGCTTTTCGTGCCCCGTTTTTTTGTTGGATTCGTATCGAGGTAAGCTTTCTGAATATTTATTTTCGTAGATATTATTCCTAAATTTTTGGAAAATTCGTAGAGTGTAGGTTGTCCGAAACTTGACACGTTTCGGTGTTTTCGAGATTCCGGGAGAACCAGAAATCGAAATCACGAACCGTTTGAAGTTTCGAAAAGCTAACACAAAGCTCTACGACATATATTTTTTCCAGAAATTAATTTGTTCATCTAGTATTTTAGTTATTCTGTTAAACTCAGAATTGACCGGTTGATCACCGTTTTGGTCACGATTAGCCATAACGACGATATCTTTTGACCAAAGCGTGATTTTGCGGCACGGTTGATTCCAGCACACTTGTGGAGGTGAAATCTACCAAGGTGCACTTTCAAAATCTAGAGTTCATAGCATTTGACTAGATAGTCAATGGCACGTCTTGATTTGCGTGCCATGGTTTCCAAAATTGGGAAACACGACTTTGATGGCCAAACTTGTATGTTTAGATTATATTCAGATTATTATTAGGTTAAATTAGATTTTTAAGTGAATTATTCCAGAATTATTTATTATTACATTAGTGACCCAACTAGCCACTATTCTATGAATTTATAACTAGAACATTAGAATTGATTTATAGTTTTCGTGCACGGTTCATGGTGCGATATGTGTTATAGGTTGACAGCTCCTAGATCGACATCCTCTCATCCTCGACTTGTGACTACAGTTAGTGCAAGGACCACAGGCAAGATACCTTGCCTCCCTCTACAGTTTAATTGTACGCTTATAGTTTTTCCTATGATTATTTGGTTACCATTTGGTTACTCTAGTTCTTTGGATTTATATGTTATTATCAGTTCTCTAGTCGACTTGGTTTACATATGTTCATCATACTATGTTCACTAGTTCTTTGACTTGCATGTATATCATCTTCATGACTTGATAGTGTAGATATGCCAGGCTTGTTCACCTTATGAGTTCATATTAGAGTTGTCGTTACCTGGGTATTGACTGAGTGGTACCTTGTCGTTACTTGTACCTAGACTAGTTCATGTCATAGAACGAATACGTGTAATTGAACTGCTAAATCCTTGTTATTGTTTCCTTTGCACCAGAGAGTCCACTCGGGACGAGGGTGTTTGCCTTGATCTGTTTACATCCGTGAGTCCACACTCGGGACGAGGATGTCGATTATTTGCACCAGAGAGTCCACACTCGGGACGAGGGTGTTGACTTGACTTGCACCAGAGAGTCCACTCGGGACGAGGGTGTTTACATTCGTGAGTCCACACTCGGGACGAGGATGTCGATTATTTGCACCAGAGAGTCCACACTTGGGACGAGGGTGTTGACTTGACTTGCACCAGAGAGTCCACTCAGGACGAGGGTGTTTACATCAGAGAGTCCACACACAGGACGAGGATGTTATACTTGCACCAGAGAGTCCACACTCGGGACGAGAGTGCCTTGTCATGAACTAACCAGAGGGTTCACACTCGGGACGAGGGTTAGTACTAACCAGAGAGTCCACTCGGGACGAGGGTTAGTGATTAGTTCAAACCTGTGAGTCCACTCGGGGCGAGGGTTTGGTATTCTGTTGATATCGTATTCGCTTGTTCATCCAGTATTTCAGTTACGTGTAGTTGTTGTAGTATTCGTATTCAAGGTCACCTGACAGTAGCCACTTGTCGTTAGTCACTTGTTAGCAGTTTGGTCGTAGTCTCTTGCCATGTTAAGTGTCATTCCTTGTTATATTCTGTTTATATATTATCATGCATGATTAAACTACTAGATAGGCATATTTATATGTATCTTGCTATGTCCTCTGAGGACCTGATGATCTCTTCAGGTTTAGCGACTGCATAGAGTTAGTTAGCAGAGTGGGATGGTAGAGGATTACGACGTATGATACAGGTATTAGTCAATAATTTTACATTGGTATCATTCCGTGCTTTATATTCCTTATCATGAGTTATCCTGCTTATTGATTCAGTTTAGAGACTCTTGTTATTTTCCTTGGAGTCTCATCGAACAATATGCTAATGGGCTGCAGACCATGACCCATAATTGTTCATTCATGTTTTATATTCTTATTGTGGATTGAGATATAGTGATGCCTTGCCTTGATTTGGTAGTATACCAGAGCCGTGACAACGTTTACGTATTTGGGTTGGGCTGGAGTCCGCTCGATACGTAGTTGGCTTGCTCACGAGCTCGCGTCCGAAAAGCGGGTGCGGATCGTGACAAGTTTTTTTGGTGGCCCATGCAGGTCTGAGTATATCTTATCGATTACGTAACTGTACCGGTACGAGCCTGCGAATATGACTAAATCTTAGAAATCTCAATCCACTCTTCCTTGAAAATTATCCTAGAAATTCTCTACGTTCTTGAAAACTCCATATTTGCTCTCGACTATACTTCCTTGCTTTCCGTACCATTGATTCTCGTCCCTTCCTATTCCGGGGTGACGAATGATCGTGCTGTCTAGAATTCATCAGAAAATTCTTAAATTATAGTATAATAATACATGATTATTGAGCTTTGATTGTTTATAGATATGGGAGATTATGGATGCCATATGCCCTAGATATCTGTTGGTAGAATGGTTAGAAACTAGTTAGAAGATTATAAGATTTTAGTGACCGTATTTTGAGGAGTAGTGTGACCAAAAGTGGATAGAAGTCCTCAAGTATTCGAAGTTATAAAAGGACTAGAGAAGGTCATAAAATATTTTAGAGAAATTAAATTTGAGGAGATTAAGGTAATAGTAGACTTTCATTTTTAAGGAATAGTTATGAATTAGAATTTCGAGGACAGAATTATTTTTAAGGTGGGTAGATTTGTAACTCCTCTTCCCGAAATTTTGTGATATATTTTTTTATTTTTTATTTGATTAGTTTACATTTAATTTTTCTATGATCGTAGGAGTATTGACTAAGTCCACAGGTGATTTATGACCATCTTGTGGTCACATGATCTCTAGATAGGGTTTATAAGCATGCTATAGCTATATTATATTTTCCTATAATTTTTAGACATTTTTAGAGATTTATTTATTAAAGATATATTTATTTTATTGACTTTCATGAATTACTATAAGGTCATTTGGGACTATTTTGAGACAAGTTATTTTTATTTAGGTTCTAGGAGGTTAGAAATATTTTCTAGAATATTTTAGAATTTTTCTAAATTTTTCTGCAATTTATTTTCATTTATTTGGACTTAAAATAATTTTTAAATGATTTTCTGACTTAAAATAATTAATTACCCAGAAATTCACCTAGGGGGGCCCACCTGTCGGTGCCCAGGCTGAACCGCCTCTCTCTCTCTCCTATATATATATTATTATATTCGAAACCCTAATTAAATTTCTAGCCGCCTTTTGTGGGAGAACTCATCTAGGGTTTTCGACTTCCCGAAGTGATTCCCGTCAACTCCGACGTGCTTTTCGTGCCCCATTTTTTTTTGTTGGATTCGTATCGAGGTAAGCTTTCTGAATATGTAATTTATTTTCATAGATATTATTCCTAAATTTCTGGAAATTTCATAGAGTGTCAGTTGTCCGAAACTTGATACGTTTTGGTGTTTTCGAGATTTCGAGAGAACCAGAAATCGAAATCATGAACCGTTTGAAGTTTCGGAAAGCTAACACAGAGCTCTACGACATATAATTTTTCTAGAAATTAATTCGTTCATCTAATATTTTAGTTATTCTGTTGAACTCAGAATTGATCGGTTTATCACCGTTTTGGTCACGATAAGCCATAACGGCGATATCTTTTGACCAAAGCGTGATTTTGTGGCACGGATGATTCCAGCGCACTCATGGCACTGAAATCTACGAAGGTGCACTTTCAAAATCTAGAGTTTATAGCATTTGACTAGATAGTCAACGGTATATCTCGATATGCATGCCATGGTTTCCAAAATTGGGAAATACGACTTTGATGGCCAAACTTGTATGTTTAGATTATATTCAGATTATTATTAGGTTAAATCAAGTTTTTAAGTGAATTATTCCAGAATTAATTATTATTAGATTAGTAACCCAACTAGCCATTATTCTATGAATTTAGAACTAGAGCATTAGAATTGATTTATAGTTTTCGTGCATGGTTCATGGTGCGATATGTGTTATAGGTTGACAGCTCCTAGATCGTTATCCTCTCATCCTCGACTTGTGACTACGATTTGTGCAAGGACCACAGGCAAGATACCTTGCCTCCTTCTACAGTTTAATTTCATGCTTATAGTTTTTCCTGTGATTATTTGGTTACCATTTGGTTACTCTAGTTCTATGGATTTATATGTTATTATCAGTTCTCTAGTCGACTTGGTTTACATATGTTCTTCATACCATGTTCACTAGTTCTTTGACTTGTATGTATATCATCTTCATGACTTGATAGTGTAGATATGTCAGGCTTGTTTACCTAATGAGTTCATATTAGAGTTGTCCTTACCTGGTTCTTAACTGAGTGGTACCTTGTCGTTACTTGTACCTCGACTGGTTCGTGTCACAGAATGAATACGTGTAATTGAACTGCTAAATCCTTGTTATTATTTCCTTGGCACCAGAGAGTCCACTCGGGACGAGGGTGTTTGCCTTGATTTGTTTACATCCGTGAGTCCACACTCGGGACGAGGATGTTGATTATTTGCACCAGAGAGTCCACACTCAGGACGAGGGTGTTGACTTGACTTGTACCAGAGAGTCCACTCGGGATGAGGGTGTTTACATCCCTGAGTCCACACTCGGGACGAGGATGTCGATTATTTGTACCAGAGAGTCCACACTCGGAAGGAGGGTGTTGACTTGACTTGCACCAGAGAGTCCACTCGGGACGAGGGTGTTTACATCAGAGAGTCCACACACGGGACGAGGATGTTATACTTGTACCAGAGAGTCCACACTCGGGACGAGGGTGCCTTGCCGTGAACTAACCAGAGAGTCCACACACGGGACGAGGGTTAGTACTAACCAGAGAGTCCACTCGGGACGAGGGTTAGTGATTAGTTCAAACCTGCGAGTCCACTCGGGGCGAGGGTTTGGTATTCTATTGATATTGTGTTTGCTTGTTCATCCAGCAGTTCAGTTACATGTAGTTGTTCTAGTGTTCGTATTCAAGGTCACCTAACAGTAGCCACTTGTCGTTAGTCACTTGTTAGCAGTTTGGTCGTAGTCTTTTGCCATGTTAAGTGTCGTTCCTTGTTATATCTTGTTTATATATTATCATGTATGATTAAACTGCTAGATAGGCATGTTTATATGTATCTTGCTATGTCCTCTGAGGACCTGATGATCTCTTCAGGTTTAGCGACTGCACGGAGTTAGTTAGCAGAGCGGGATGGTAGAGGATTGTGATGTATGATACAGTTAATAGTCAGTAATTTTACATTGTTATCCTTTCGTGCTTTACATTCCTTATTATGAGTTATCCTGCGTATTGATTCAGTTTAGAGACTCTTGTTATTTTCCTTCGAGTCTGACCGAACAATATGCTAATGGACTACAGACCATGACCCATAATTGTTCATTCATGTTTTATATTCTTATTGTGGATTGAGATATAGTGATGCCTTGCCATGATTTGGCAGTATACCATAGCCGTGACAGCGTTTACGTATTCGAGTTGGGCTAGAGTCCGCTCGATACGTAGCTGGCTTGCTCACGAGCTCGCGTCCGAAAAGCGGGTGCGGGTCGTGACATCGTCGCCCAAAAGTACAGTAATTTTACTACTCGAAACACAACCTACTCATTGCCTAAACGTGCAAAGGTTCAGTCGTCTTCGAAACATTGTCCACTCGTCACCTGAAAACGCAGAGGATCTGTTGTCTCCAAGAGAACAGTCTACTCATCACACCAGAAGAACGGCAGCACTAAGACCTCGCTAGAGGCGCATGTAGCATGGTCCCACCCAATTGGTTTGTTTAAACCGCTACTCTCAAATATAGGACAGAGGTTGATCATATTGATAAGTGCAAATATCTTATCAATTGGTTTAAAACTCATATAAGGACAAAGTTTGCTCTTTTGATAAAGGTCATATCAAGTCGGTTTGTTTAAACCGATAGCCTTCTAAAGATCAAACAGAATCCTACTATGAGATGTAATCTAAGATCTACTTGGCTTCATCTAAATAGAGGATCCCCAGCAATAGACATGTGCCACCTGTCTCCACATTTGGTTATTTTGATAACCACCCGAGATCTCGATAGAGAGGAATCTCGACGTCCACCACGTGTCAGCTCAACAGAAGCCCTACCCTGCAATGATAGCATATTCCTTCATATCTCAAATCCAAGTGTGCATCACATATGTGCCCCTCTTTTCCCTATAAATAGAAGGAGTTTTCCCTTCAACAAAAAGAGAAGAAAAGAAGTAGAAGGCAAAAGGCAGAGCTTCGAAGTCTTTAACTCTGGCATCCTCTTGATCGATAAACCCTAGAGTTCCATCAAAGGTACAAGAAAGCCAAAGCAAGTCCAACTCGTCGTCAGATCATCAACGGAGTAAAGGAGCCGCTGTAGTGCTTGATCTCCACCATCACGCTTTTCCAGAATTCTTGTACTTAGATTTCCTCGCATAGGAATCGATTGTACCTTTTTCAAGTTCAATAAACAAAAAGTTTGTATAACCTTTTGTGATATCGAACAAAATGGCGACTCTGCTCGGGACTACCTTCTCCTCCAACAAGAAGGTGGTGATGCAATCTGACGACAACTTGCTGGAATCTTTACAGAAGATGCTGGTCGTACGCTTCGACCAACAAGCTTTTAAAGATCTCCTTTCCGAAGAGAAGTCGAGCCCTTCGAAGTGGCTCGCAAAACCGAAGAAGACTCGACGTGTCTGGGTGTCCAAGGCGAATACGACGAGTAGCACGACAGAGGGGACTACGATCCAGAACCCTCTAAACGCTGAAGCCCCAGAGAATATTTCGGCTACTACGGCCAGGCCACCTCACTTGATTCCTACTTTAAGAAAATACGACGAGGAAGACAGTGCCCCTATGACAGGCCTGACAAGGCACAACGCCAAAGGAAGTGCGTGGCGGTTCAACCCCTCACAAAGGAAGCGTTGCCGATGAGAAGATCTATCTTCGATAGAATTGCCTTCCCATCAGGCGAGCCCTCATTGGATTCTGAATACTATGCACCCGATGGGGGTAGTAGGAAGAAATCTAAGGCAGTATATGCCTCCTGCAACAAATGTACTATGCCAATGACCGACCAAAGGCCTGCATTGGCAACCATACGTGCAGCCGATGGGAAGTTATACAAAACTGATCCCCGTGCTTCGATGCCTCGACCGTTTAAACCCCTATGTCGCTTGAGCACTCTTTTACAAGATGCATGCTAGGGGGTACATCCCATGGAGAAGGACTCATGCAAGCAGCATTCCTATAAGCATAATAGGAGTCTACCTCGTCAGACCCTCTCTGATCATACCCACGTACAGCTTCCCTGCACAGAAAATGGGGGTACAGAGGTGGAGAACTTGACGCTTTCACACAAGCGTAAGGCGGAAGTGGAATCTGCGACACAAGGCACGTCTAAATCAAAGCATCCTTGTACCCAGATTACCATCAACTGTTGCTGTCAACAGGCAGCCACCGTGCCGCCGAAGAGGCATTCCGTCTTCCAAAGACTACAACTGCCATCAACCGAACGTCAGAGGTTCGACAAGGGATCGGCAAGCACAGACGAAGATAACTCTGTGTCGTTACGTGCAACGCGGCAGAGGGTTCTCAATCTCTCAAAAGGCCGTCCAAGAATCCTCTTATCTCGGTCACTAAGCCCAAGAAGCGGTCCGAGAGTAGCAAGGCGAAGGTACCCAACACAGGTGTGTTCCAAGGCAAGCGTTCCAAATCTCCATTGGGTACCACATCAGACGCCGGGGATAGCCAACCACCCACCATCCATGTCAACGTCGTATTCCAGTCTGAGGCGGAACCATATGATACTGATGCCTCCACAGGCGCAGTTAGCCACCAGACTGGGGTAGCAACCGCAATGAGTTTGAAGAAGACCGCAACCTTCCAGTTCATCGTCAAGACGACGAGGTACAGGCATCTGAGCCAGAGAGCGAAGGGTCTACTATTCCTTCCATCCATCCACATACAAGGTCCGTATTTATGGTCGATGGCGACGAGGCAGATAATAGTAAAGCGCCTGACCAGCTGAAACATATCGAAGCTCTCGAGATGAGCCTAGATACATTAAATTCTATAATAAAATCCTTGTCTTCTATTATACTAGAGATCAAGGGGAGTTTGGTCCCCACTGCCTCCACACCTGCGCTTGATCCGGCAGCTAACGATGGATCCAGTAAGCTGCCCATCATCAACCAAGCGGTACCATCATCGTCTACTCCATTGACCACAGGACCTGCAATATTAACCGAGATATAGCAGGCCATCAAGGAACTGTATGCTTGCTATGATGCCAAAGAGAAGCAAGGAGCACTCTGGAAGATAGGGATTCGACAGCCATATCCTGCTGAGTGGGACAACGTAGTCTATCCTCCCAAATACAATCCGTAGACGCTCGTGCCCTTCAATGGAAAGGAGTCACCTCGACGATACTTGAGGTACTTTGCATCAGTAACAAGGCACCTACCAAAGAACGATGCCCTCCTCACCAATATATTCATAGGAGCCCTGTAGGGTGTAGCCTATGAGTGGTTCTGCAGTCTTCTGGACGACTGCATTTCATCGTTTGAGGACCTGAAGACTCTCTTCATCGACCGATTCTATGAAGGAGGGATAGACATGACGATGTCAACTCACATGGAGGTTGTCCAGAGAGAGAAACAATTTGTCCGTGCATACATCGAGCGCTTCTGCCAAGCAGCTTTGAGGCTACCGCCTGGCATGCCCGAGCCCATGCATATGGACTCATGCCGCAAGAACATGCTGCCTGCAATCAAATTATGGTACAGTGCTCCTTGCACAGAATGGATGTCTTTTATAACAGAGGCGGATGTGGCACAAAGGAAAGCCCAAGATGCGCAGCTCCTGGGATTAAACTTTTCTTCTCTCGAGGACAAGGGGAGACACTCGTCTAGCAACAACCTCAAGGACGGAAAAGGCAAACAAGCCATGACCGTCAACATCTCCAAAGGTTCAGTAACCATGAACCCCAAGTCTGCAGAAGTGCAGAAGCCGAGGGAGACGTACTCCTTCAACGATGAGGATATGCTAAAATTCTTTGATATACTGACAAAGAGTGGCAAGTTGTCTCTTCCAACACCAACGCGCCCCGACGAAGTGGGGAAGGTGGACAACCCTAAATACTGCCATTATCATCAGTATATCCACCATTCGACACGAGAGTGCTACATGTTGAAAAGACAAATTCAGCACCTCATCGACACCAAAATCACATCACTTGACTATGAAAAAAAGATTGTCACAGCTAATATGGTTACTCTCCAGTTTGGAAGTTTTCTAACCACGGAGGCACAGGACGGGGTCGTCCCCATCCCGAGGGCAACAATGGAAGTAGTCAATCTTCCACCAGTGCATGATAATGCTCAAGGGCTCATCCCGTTCTCTACACCACGAGGCGAGGTCATGTGGGTCCATTCCGACCTTACTTCCGACATAATGGCACCTACAACTCCCTCTGTCAAAGGAAAGAAGGTAAGGACATGTCGTATGGTCTCGGCATCGACCGATGACACCCTGGTGACCACTCGCTCGGCATGATAGCAAAAGAAGAACCAAGCTCCAAAGGAGGCAGCACCTACACCAACTACAACCCCTGCTCCTGATACATCAGAAGCAGGCCCGTCTCAGACTCCTACCGCAGATAGGCAGAAGCAAAAGGAGGTTCGCTTCGACAAACCTCTTAGAAAGGACTCGACAGTAGGTCCTATCAAACCCTACAACTTTGACATACTGGCGCAGCTAGCCAATACCCCGGCTAGATTGTCACTTTTCGAGATCCTCTGTCTCTCCAAAGAGACCCGAGATGCGCTCAGCGAAGCCTTGCAGAACGCCAAGTCCTTTCTCACTCAAGTGTGACCGTCCAAGGAAGACCCTGCGGCCTGCCTACGTTGTCACAATATAGTCGAAGTGATCTCCAGTATCACTTTCACCCAGCAAGACATGCTGCTGAAGAATAATCGGCATAACAGGCCTCTGTACTATACAGGTTATGTTGGTACCATTAAAGTCGATCGCATCCACCTCGACCTGGGCTCCTCTCTCAGCATCATCCCAAGGAGTTTTCTCCAAACTCTAGGGATCCCGATGCATCGGCTGACTGCATCGAACACAACAATCAGCGACTTCAACGTAGGAAAGAGCGAGCCCCTGGGTAAAATTCGCTTGAAGTGCCAAATAGGTGACCTCCACACTGAAGTGACTTGCTATGTCATCGACGCTAACATAAACTACAACATACTGTTGGGACGACCATGGATTCATGAGTACATGATCGTTCCTTCCACTCTCCATCAAAGCATGAAGTACGTGGCCAGCGACGGGACTATCAAAACCGGATTCGCTGATATCGACCCATTCCTGGGACTTGAAGCCTACTGTACGGATGCTGATCTATACAAGTCAGTCCCCTGGGACAATGAGAGCAATGATGCCGACGATGAGGCAGAGACGGCCTCAAAAAGTGTAGCGGTTACTGAAGCGCCACTAAAGGTTCAATTGAAGGGAAAACCCCCCAAGGTATCAGCGCCCCTCATCGTCATGCTCCGAGGCAAAGCGCCATCTTCGCCCTCGGTAACGTCAGATGATGGCCAGGAGCCTATACGAATAAGGCTACCCCGGAGGCCCCAAAGCCAACCATAAAGGCACAGGAATCTTCGACCGTAGCCCCCTTGGTGGTCAAGCTAAAGGAGAACTGTCCTTCCCTTCCTTCCTCGACAGCCCTAGTCCTCACCGATGAGGAGCTAAAAGACTATGTCTGTGCCAATATCGAAGCACACTCTTTAGATGATGTAATCCCTCAGGATAAAATTTCTTATTTTATTAATGGAAAGTTGTCTTCGAATTACTCTTGTGCATGGTAGAATACTAGATATTTCTTAGACAACTCTCTATGTATGCTACAAACACAACTGACAACCGCCAACCTTGCGAGTCGAGTCATCCCTTCCCAGGGCTCTTACTTCCTAGTTCTAGTAAGGAAGAAGAAGGAGGTACCTATCATCTTTGCTCGATTGGAGCATCCTCATCGACTAACTCCAGGAGAACCGGAACCCGACAACGGCAAGATACAACTCTATCATTACGCTGCTCAAGCCAAACACCTTATCCAGAAGATGGTTTACGACTTGAATAGCAACAAAGGACTAAACTATGGTAAAGGCCGGTACCTTTCCTTACAGATTCGAGCTCCAAAAGAAAAGGCTCAAAACTATTAACAGGGCACTCGTCGGGGATTGGGTTATGTTACACCCACTTCAACTTCGAAAGGCTCAAATTATGGAAGTCATGATGCATTCACACTCTTCTGACTCCTCAACCTGGGACTCTGACACCAGTATCGGTCAGGTCTTCAAAAAGATGTTGTCTGCTAACATGGTCTCCACAAATCCTTCGGTCGAGGATGAAGACCAGATGTTCGAATACTTCGAAGATGAACCCTGGGTGTAGCGCCTAGGATCTCAATGGGTATGTCGTTTTGAGCAACGTGAACCTCCCACAAAAGATAAAGTCATCCAGGCCGAGTTGGAAAATGAGGCCTCTTCTAAGCCCATCTTCATCAGCAAAAGTCTGACAGAAGCAGACAAGGAATCTTTGATATAGCTTATCCGAGAATACATAGACATCTTCACTTGGAGCTACGAGGATATACCGAGTTTAGACCCACAAGTCGCCATGCACTGCCTCAACATCTCGCCCGATGCTAAGCCTGTCAAATAGCAACAACATCAGTTTTGCCCTAATATCATCGATGCTATCGATGAAGAAGTCGACAAACTCATTGAGAGCGGCTTCATTCGGAAAGAGAAACATCTAGATTGGGTGGCAAACATTGTCCTAGTCACTAAGAAGAATGGAAAGATATAGATCTGCATAGATTTTAGGGATCTCAATTCAGCCTGTCCTAAGGACGAGTTTCCTCTCCCGATCACCGACGTGATGATTGACAACACCTGTAGCTTTGAGCGCATATCCTTTATGGATGGTTTCTTAGGCTACAACCAGATCAAGATGCTCCTCGAAGATGAGAAGCATACAACATTTTGAACTCCAAAAGGGGTATACTGTTACACAGTAATGCCCTCTGGATTAAAGAATGCAAAAGCAACATACCAGCGGGCTATGAGCACTATATTCCATAAGCATCTCCGAAAAATAGTAGAGTGTTACGTTGATGATATTAACGTTAAGAGCAAGGACAAGTCCAACTATTTGGACGATCAACGAACAGTGTTCGATTTAATACGAACGCATCAACTAAAGATGAACCCGACTAAGTCCTTCCTAGACGTTTCCAGCGGCAAGTTTTTAGGCTTTATCATCACAGCAAAGAGGATTCACATTGATCTAGAGAAGACTAAGGCAATTCTAGACATGGCTCCTCCAAGGAATCTTCAAGAGCTTCGAGGCCTGCAAGGACGCCTGGCATATATCAGAAGGTTCATAGCGAACCTTTCTGGCAAATGTCAACCCTTCACCAAGTTAATGAAGAAAGGGCTCTCCTTTGTATGGACCGAAGAATACCAACGCGCATTCGAAGACATCAAAAAGTACCTTACCAGTCCTCCCGTACTGGTAGCACTGGTTGTGGGAAAGCCTTTTCTGCTATACGTTCGAGCTATGTACCATTCTCTTGGTGCCATGCTAGCCCAGAAGAGCAGTGAAGGCTACGAACAAGCAATCTACAATCTCAGTAGAACCTTGATTGGAGCCTAGCATAGGTATAATCCTGTTGAGAAAGAGTACCTCGTCCTTCTCTTTGCTATCCAGAAGACACGGTACTATGTGACCGGACAGGCGATCCACGTCGTGTCCAGAATCAATCCCCTCAGAGTCCTCATGACCAAGCCAGGGGCATTAAACTCACGATTAGCCACGTGGGCAATCCTTTTGACTCCCTATGATATAGTATTCATCCCGCAGAAGGCAGTCAAAGGCCAAGTGTTGGCAGATTTCCTAGCAGCCTACCCTATGCCAGAGACGTCGAAACTCTACGATGATGTCCCAGATGAAATTCTAGAATTCAATACAGTCTTAGACAACTCGGTTTGGCGCATGTTCTTCGATGGTGCTTCAAGGATAGGACCAAAGGGCGATATCATCGCAGGAGTTAGGATCATCCTCACCACCCCCGATGGCCAAGTCATCAATCGTACGTATTCTCTCGTGGAGTCGTGCACCAAAAATGTTGTGGAGTATAACGCTCTCATCATTGGGCTCCAACTCGCTAAACAACTAGGGATTGACTACATTGAGGCCTATGGAGAATCGAAATTAATTATCAGCCAAGTTCGAGGGCAGTATAAGGTTCGACATGAAGACCTGATCCCCTACCACCAGGCAGCGATCGACATTATCTCCACATTCACAGGATTCTTTATAGAACACGTGTCGTGCCTACAGAACTTAGAGGCCGACGCACTAGCCGGACTCGCCGCTTCTCTAGCTGCCCCCGTTGGATCCCAATATGCCATTAAAGTGAGGGGACGAGAGCTAGTTTGTCCGAAGAATGCTCTACGTACATGTCAAAGATACTCAGTACAAGTAGACACTAACACGGACATTCGAGACAGGCGATTCCTATTCATAGACTACGCAGTTTATGGAATCCTACGTGAAGACCCAAAGGAGGCCGCCTCCATTAGGAGACGCTCACTCCGATTCTTCTACGATATGATCACCAAAATGCTGTACCATCGTTCATATGACGGCTCCTCCTGCATTGTTTATCCCAGACAGAAGTGCAAGAGGCACTCCAAGAGGCGCATGATGGAATCTACGGAGTCCATTAGACAGTTCCTAAGTTATAAGACCGGTTGTACCGTATGGGCTATTATTGGCCCACCATGATGGCAGATGTCGTAGATTACACAAAGAAGTGCCGGGCATGTCAGTTTCACGCTGACAACATCTATCGACCTTCGAAATATCTACACCCCATGATGGTCGCTTGGCTATTTGAGGTATGGGGAATGGACAGTATTGGGCCGATCAGCCCGCCCTCCTCCAAAGGATACCAGTTTATCCTTGCCATCACTGACTATTTCTCTAAATGGGTCAAAGCGGTACCACTGGTAGAAATGAAAACTTCCAACGTGATCAGCCTTATCAAGCACCACGTCATTTACTGCTTCGGAGTGCCTAGAAGGATTGTCCACGACAATGGCCCCCAATTCATGAGCCACGCATTCCATCGATTCTGTGACAAGAACCGGATACAAAATGCGGCTAATGGACTAGCCGAGGTATTCAACAAAACCATCGTCAAACTGCTCAAGAAAGTCGTCTCTTCTAACAAACGCAATTGGAATGAGAGGTTGGGCGAATGTCTATAGGCTTACCGTACGACCGTTCGGACACTCACGGGCAGTACTCCATTCTTCCTTGTCTATGGAAGCAAAGCAGTGCTCTCCCTGGATATCCAAATCCCGTCCTTACGGGTAGCTATCATCAACCAACTAACTGACGAAGACAATCAATGCCGACGGCTACAAGAGTTAGAGGCGTTGGACGAAAAATGTCTACTTGTGCAGCAAATGATCGAGCTTTACCAAGCTCGTATTTCTGGGACTTTTAACAAAAAGGTCCGGGAAAGAACGTTCCAAGTGGGCGACCTCATATTAGCAGTTTGAAGACCGATGGTGATGACTCACAAAATGCAGGGAAGTTCGAACCCAAGTGGAAGGGACCGTTCGTTATAGAGACGGTGTATTCCAACGGCACTTACCGACTGGCCAAATCTAATGGTGACTTACTCATGATGCCAATCAATGACAAGTTCCTGTAGAAATACTACATATGAAGACAAGTAATACCAGCAAAAGCCCTCACGCTCCAGTAGGTACCTACAGAGCCATGCCATGTCAACAAAAGAAGACAAGATGCTTTGTTCACCCTCAAAAAGACGTAGGTTCAGAAAAAGGTCATGATAAATGTTCGCAAGAAATGAGGAGTCATGATCAAAACGTGAGGAAGCGACGGCTTGAGGTGTTTAATATTGAAGCCCAAGCATGACGTCAGCCTGGAAGCAGACGTGATGGGCATTTCGCCTACAAAGAAGCACGTGTCATGCTTCATTTCAAAGTATCTGGAGTTTGACTCAAGTTTGGGACACTTTGAATGGGGTCTTGTGGAAGCATAAAAAAGCTCAGGGTGACACAAGACGCAGGTGAGTACTCTCGCTACCCACCCATCTTCACAAAGGCACAAATGACAAACAACGTAGTTTGGTGCTCTTACTACCAACCCAGCTTCACAGAAATGCAGGCGGTCAAGCACGCCAACAGAAAAAATAAACTCATAAAAAATAGATGAAAAGTTCAAGGAAAGTTCTTTTTATTAAATCCTAGCTACAAGAGTCTATTACAGATTTGTCACGATTATATAAAAGGAGACTTCCTAATTACAAGAATCTGTTACAAAGTACTTATGATTACATATATCGAACTTAAAACTCCTATGGATCTACGCTGGGGTTCATCTTTACAGTCTAATCGTCATGAGAGGAGAGACTGTGGATAAAAGATGTGAATACAGTCGCCATTAAAGTCTGCCACCACAGTACCCCCCCCCCCTCAGACGTGCAGGTCTTTCTGAAGCAGCTATTGGCCCGTGCGAGAATTCAGTCCATAGCACGACATGAGGCCCTTTTCAAAAGCACATCAACTTCTGAAGCTCTTCCAGCATAACGAAAGCACGCAGTCGCCAATGAGCAGGGTAGAGCACAATCTGCGATGCTTCATATTGGCAACCAGACCAAACTCGGTCGTCAGGACCTCTAAGACCTCCAAGATGTCGCTCAGGTTCGAACTCCCTATGAGAAGCATTCCTGCACATCACGAAGCTCATCAGTAGTTTTTCTACGAAGGCACAGCTCCTTTCAACGAAGGGATCCTCAACCAAAATCTGACTTAAACAACGCCAATGGCCACTCGAAGCTAAGTCTGGATCCAGCATGGTGTTGAAGGACAAAAAGAGTAAGATGTTACTCTTCGGAAAAAACTCTCCCTTATATAGGGCAAGAGTGGTCCAAGACAGGCCACGGGGCCATCGGTCAAAATTCCCACATTAATGGGATGAACCTAGGACTCAGCACGATGAACCCCATTAAATAGGTTCATTCGACTAAGTCTTAGACCATTAAAAGACCCTTTGAAATTCCCCAAGTAACGGGGGTAATCAAGAGGGAGTCGTTCCTTAAAGAGATGTTATTAATTTCTCTTAAAGAAGACTTCAAAGACAGATTCTTTAAACCAAAAGTGCAGCTACACTCCTGCACCCGCAGGAGGCGCAGACTGGTGATGACTTCACATCATCCCAGCTTCAACGGCGCAGACCTCTGCTTCGACCCAGAAGCTCAACCCCCCTTCATCAAAGACTTAAGAAACACCGGTACATCTAATACAAGTCCGTCGGCCGCTTCAAAAGCACAGTAATCTTGTTAGCCTTAAACACAGCCTACTCGTCGCCCTAAAGCACAGTGACTTTACTACTCAAAACATAGCCTACTCGTTGCTCAAATGCACAAAGGTTCAGTCGTCTTCAAAACATAGTCCACTCATCGCCTTAAAGCATAGAGGCTACGTTGTCTCCATAAGAACAGTCTACTCATCGCACCAGAAGTACAGCAGCACTAAGACCTCGCTAGAGGCACAGGTTGCATGGACCTACCTAATTGGTTTGTTTAAACTGCCACTCTCAAAGATAGGACAGAGGTTGATCATATTGATAAGTACAAATATCTTATCAATTGGTTTAAAACTCAAATAAGGACAAAGTTTGATCTTTTGATAAAGGTCGTATCAAGTCGGTTTGTTTAAACTGATTGCCTTCTGAAGATCAAATAAAATCCTACTCTGAGATGAAATCCAAGATCTACTCGGCTTCATCTAAACAGTGGATCCCCAATAATAGACATAAGCCACGTATCTCCTTCTTCGGTTATTTTGATAACCACCCAAGATCTTGATTGAGGAGAATTTCGACATTCGCCACGTGTCAGCTCAGCAGAAGCCCGTACCGTGCAATGACAGCAGATTCCTTCATATCTCAAATCCAAGTGCACATCGCATATGTGCCCCCCTTTACCCTATAAATAAAAGGAGTTTTCCCTTCAACAAAAAGAGAAGGAGGACACTGACAGAGAGAAAAAAAGCAGAAGGCAAAAGGTAGAGCTTCAAAGTCTTTAACTTCGGTATCCTCTTGATCGGCAATCCTAGAGTTCCATCAAAGGTACCAGAAAGCCAAAGCAAGTCCAACTCGTCGTTAGATCATCAACGAAGTAAAGGAGCCGCTACAGTGCTCGATCTCCACTGTCACGCTTTCCCAGAATTCTAGTACTTAGATTTCCTCGCATAGGAATCGATTGTACCTTTTTTCAAGTTCAATAAACAAAAAGTTCGTACAACCTTTTGTGATGTGGAACAGTGGCATGTGGGTTGGACCACACTCACCCTATATAAAGGAAAACATTTCTAAAGGGTTGTGTCTTCCGTCTCTTAATATTCCCACCGTCATGCTCGATCCCGACTTAGCTTCGAACGGTCATTGGCCTTGCACAAATCGACTGTTGGTTGTGGATCACTTTGTTCAAAGAAGTTATGTCCTTGTAGAAGAAATGCTGCTGAGTTTTGAGATGCACTTGAGCGTTTGGTGTAAGCAGTTCGAACCCGAACAACAACTTGGAGGTCTTCGAAATCCAAGCTTTCGGGTTTGGATTGATTGTCAATCCGAATAGCCACAGGTTGTGCTCTGCCCTGCTCAATGGCGGTGGCACACCCTGTGCTTTGGACTGAGTTCTTGCTCGGGCCAATAGCTTCTTCTGGAAGTGGCTCGCTCTGACAGTACTGCACATCTGGGGGCTGTGTGTCTGTGAAGATTAATCCTCTTATAAATTTTTAGACGCTTTAGTTCTTTTTATGACGAATCTGTAAAAGATCAGTGTAGAAAAGAAATTCTTTTCATGTAATTATGACCAATCTGTAATAGATCCCTGTAAACATGATTTTAATAAAGAACTTTTTATGAACCATCTGTTTTGATTATCTGTCTGCACTTTTTGGGTACCTGCGCTTTTGTGAAGCCACGTGTCGTGGGGTCGTCACCTGCACTTTTGATATGTTTGCGCTTTTTCATGCTTCTATAAGACCCCCTTCAAAGTGTTTCAAACTTGAGTCAAGCTCGGAATAGTTTAAACAGAAGCATGACACGTGTCCTTTGCAAGCGAAGACCCAGCACGCTTACTGATAGGGTGTCGTCAGGCTTAGCCTTTGGCATTAAATGCCTTGAGCCGTCGCTTCATTAAAAGTTGATCACAACCCCTCGTTTCTAGGGAATGGTCATCATGATCTTTACTCTTAATTCCCACGTCATCCGAAGAGTTTTTTCGTCCACGAAGCGTTTTGTCTTCTCTTGCTGACGTGGTCGTACCCTATAAGTAGGGTCTGTTAGGAGAGAGAAAAGCTTTTTGTCATTCTTTTTCTTCTCATGGAAGCTTTTCATCAGAGTCTTCTTCCTCTTTCAAACCCTAACTTTTCCCGCCATGGCCCCCAAGAAGTCAAGAACCCCAAAAGCTCCTACGGTGGGCTCCAAGAAAGCTAAAGGTAAGTGGCCCTCATCAGAGGCTGTTGACATTGATGACTCGTCGAACGTTGGTATCGTAGTTCATAGAGACATGCGGCCGCCTGTCGCAAGTAATACTTTGGTCATTTATTTCGCTAATGCACATGAACGGCTACTCCTCGGAGAATCATCTCATAGATGTGCTGAAGCTTTCCTTGCCGATGTGTATGGACACTTGCTCTTTGGAGGAGTGTCCGTAGATGCGCTGAAGCTTCGTTTAACCGATGCACATGGTCGTTTTACTTTCATAAAGTAGCGACCGTAAGATGTACTGAAGTTCTTATTGATGCACAGGATTACCATGTAGTACCTGTACGGATGCTCCCTCGTAGATATGCAACTCTGCTAAGTAATATCTGCATGGAAGCTAATCTTGCTGAGTCGCAGTATTACCTGGTAGGACCTACGCCATTGTTTGTTTCACTCAAAACAAATCGCAGACTTCCATTTTTTATTTTTGTGTAGTTTTCGTGACCACCTCCCTCTTAAATGAGGTTCTTTTCGACTTCTCCGTCTGCGCGCTGGAGACAAACGTTGAGCAAGAGCTCGTCGAGCTAGCTAGAAGGTCGATCGTCGAAGATCAACCAGAGGGGCGATTGGATAAATACGGGAGCAACGTCTGGGCAATTTTTGTCGCATGCTGGATCAGGGCAGGCTGACACCTTTCCTTGATGTCGAAGAGGGGATGTTAAAACCTCAGTTTCTCTTTGGCGATCAGTTGGTTCTAAAAGAGACAAATCTCCTTGTACTTAAGACAGCTTGGTATTTTGAGAACAATGGTCTTCCCCTGTATGTTCCGGTGACCGACCGACACCTACCGCTCTCCGTCTTTTCCTATTTAGTTAAAAGAAGGCGAATGAAGTGGAACCTGACCCCTAATTAGGGGGGTCTCATCTCGGGCCATTTTAAGGCGGACAAGAGTTCAAAGGGGAGAGTTATGCCTGTCCGGGGTGGCACATCGTATAACTTGTGGTTGCTACTCCCTGGTCATAGGTTCAGTGATCTTCCTGCAGACGCACATCCCTTTGGTGCTTCTATTTTTGCCAACAGGCTTCTGGCGGCCAGTTGTACATACCCGACGGACGCCTACCGGGTCGAGGGCTGGGTTCACTACGACAAAAAGTGGGGTGACTTGACCCGGTGGGTATTAAGTAATTTCAAGGAGGTCCTGAGTGGTACCGGCTTACGCCGAGCTATAAAGACGACTGAGCACGAAATCGCCATCAACCAATCTCTGTCTTTGGCTTTGCTGGAGCTATACAACCACCACACCGGGACTTTTTTCATGCCGTGTGGGAGATGGAATTGGCCCTTTGTGAGATGTTTGTCATCTCAAAACTCCCTTGGAGGGAGCACCCATATCAGGATTGCTGCCCTAGCCAGAGGAGCTCGTGGGGTTAGAAAGCAAGCACACCGAGATGATGGCCGTTTATAAGGAAATACTTTTCCATCATCAAGTATGTGTACGCCAAGACTCTGCAAAGGGTCAGCCCCATTTCAATGCGTGGAGAAAGTATTTCTTTCGTGAGGATACATCGGAGCACGGAACGGCTCGCTTTACCTCCCGCAGGGCTTATACCACTGCCGAGGTAGAGGATATGGCGGCAAAGGCAAAGGTGTCAGCTCCCCTGTTGGATGCTGAGGGAAAGCCCAACTCCAGATTCCGTAGCCGTTTTTACCAGAACTTGACTCCGGTGTCGAAAAATGACGCTAGCTTTCGTGGTGTCGGGTGGCTCAGGCTTTGTGGGGCGGCTTAGTATGGAGCTCATCATGCCAGCCGTGAGATTGGCCTTAGGGCATTCTCTCGCTTTGCTTCCTGCCAAGTTGTGTAATACTCTTCGAGGCCTACAGGAGCTCTCAAAAAAGATAATAGAGTATCGTGAGTGTGATAGCAAATTCCCTCGAGCGGAGCTGTCCTATCACTATCTGATGGCCTGGTTGGCACTGCACCATACTGGTCTAATTGTTTCCGCCAACATAGACGAACATAAGGATGGGGACGCATTTTTATATAATTACCACAAGGCAAAGTGGGTTCATGACGGTGTCCCTGCTTGTATATGGGCACTGAACCGCTCGGACACGAGGAGAATAATGTAATTGTAATAGAAAAAATTTAATGGATGGGAAGGGGACATGGACACGATGCACAATTTGGAGTTGGAGAAAATTTGGATTGTGGAATTTTTGGAAAAAAGAGAGCAATGAGCCTCTCCTTATATAGGAGGTGGTGCTCCTAGTTGGATAAGAACTGGTAGTAGTTTAAACCCCGATGGATAATTCCATCTTTAATTTAAATTAATTTGAATCAATTCAATAATATCTCTACAAAATATAAAGTAGATATTCTTATCTTTAATTCAAAACTATTTAAAAATTACCAATAAAATCAAATTTTGATTTAAATCACAATTGATACATTTAAAATACTTTTTCATAAAATTTAAAATAATGATAAAAATAAATTTCAAAAATCTATATACATGAATTAAATTCATGTAATCGCATGCAAATAGAATATTTACTTAGAATATATTTTTCTAAATTACCAATAAAATAAAACAACCTTTTATGATAAGTAAAAATGACGTTTTGGAAATCTCGTCGTGACGCATTTATAAATTTTAAGTAGATGAAATTATTTATCTTACACTATTTTTAAGAAAGAAGTACACTTATTTAAATTTAAATGGAAAAGTCTAAAATAAAACTTTTTAGAAAAATATATCCTTCGCACATATGTTCTCGCACTCGACGTTGAAATAACAAAAATAAAATCAATACCAAAAAAAATCATTGGAAAATTTTGGGGGTTTATATAGGAGCCCTGCAGGGGGTAGCCTATGAATGGTTCTGTAGTCTTTCGGACGATTGTATCTCATCATTTGAAGACCTGAAGACTCTGTTCGTGGATCGATTCTAAGAAGGAGGGATGGACATGACGATGTCGACCCTCATGGAGATTGTCCAGAGGAAGAAGGAGCCTGTCCGCACATACATCGAGCGCTTCCGCCAGTCAGCCCTCAGATTACCGCTCGGCATGCCTTAGCCCATGCCTATGGACTCATGTCGCAAGAACATGCTACCCGTAATCAAATTGTGGAACAGTGCTCCCTACACGGAGTGGACGCCTTTCATTACAGAGGCAGACGCCGCACAGAGGAAAGCCCAGGACGTGCAGCTCCTGGGGCTACACTTTCCTGCGCCTGAAGACAAGGGGAGATGCTCATCCAGCAGCAACCCCAAAGACGAAAAAGGCAAGCAGGCCATGACCGTCAACATCTCCAATGGTTCAGCATCCATGAACCCCAAGTCCGCAGAAACACAAAGGCCGAGGGAGACTTACTCTTTCAATGACGAGGATACGCTGGAGCTCTTCGAGATGCTTACGAAGAGTGGCAAACTGTCTATCCCGGCACCCAGGCATCCTGATGAAGTGGAAAAGGTGGACTATCCCAAGTACTGCCATTACCACCAGTACGTCCACCACTCAACACGAAATTACTATGTGTTGAAAAGGCAAATCCAGTACCTCATCAATGCCATCGTCATATCGTTGGATTATGAGGAGAAGACCGTCACGGCCAACATTGTTACTCTCCAGTTTTGGAGTTTTTCAGCCACAGAGGTGCAAGATGGCGTCACCCCATTCCAAAGGCGACAATGGAAGTAGTCAACCTTCCACCAGCACGGGACAACGCTCAAGGGCTCATCCCGTTCTCCACACCTCAAGGCAAAATCATGTGGATTCATCCTGACTTAGTCCTCGACATGATGGCACCTACGACCCTTTCTACCAAACAGAAAAAAAGCAAAAAAATGCCGCATGGTCTCGACTTCGACCGATGATGCTTTGGTGACCACCAACTCAACGCAGCAACAAGAAAAGAACCAGGCTCTAGGACAGAAGGCGTCTCCACCGAATACTTCCCCTGTCTCCGATGTATCAGGAGCAGGTCCATCTCAAGCTCCTGACGCACCAGAGGTAGGTCCATCTCGGGCTCCTACCACGGATAAGCAAAAACAGAAGGAGGTTCGCTTCGACAAACCTCTCAGAAAGGATCCGACAATAGGGCCTATCAAGCCCTACAACTTCAATATTCTAGCACAGCTGGCCAACACTCCAGCTAGATTGTCACTTTTTGAGCTCCTCTGCCTCTCCAAAGAGACCCGAGACGCGCTCAGTGAAGCCTCACAGAACGCAGAGTCCTTCCTTACTCAGGTTCGGCCACCAAAAGACGATCCCGCAGCTTGCCCACATTGCCACAGCATGGTCAAAGTGATTCCTAGTATCACTTTTACCCGACACGACATGCTACTAAAGAATAACCGGCACAATCGCCCCATGTATTATACAGGGTATGTCGGTGCCATTAAGGTCGATCGTATCTACATCGACCCGGGTTCCTCTCTGAGCATTATCCCAAGAAGCCTCCTTCAAACTCTAAGGATTTCGATGCATCGGTTGACAGCCTCGAACATAACAATCAGCGGCTTCAACGCAGGAAAGAGCGAGCCTCTGAGCAAAATTTGCCTGAAGTATCAGATTGGTGACCTCCATACTGAAGTTGCTTGCTATGTCATCGATGCAGACATAAACTACAACATGCTTCTAGGACGACCATGGATCCATGAGTACATGATTGTCGCTTCCACCCTACATCAGTGCATAAAGTATATGGCCAGCGATAGGACCATCAAAACGAAGTTTGCTGATATCGACCCGTTTCGAGGACTTGAAGCATTCTGTATGAATGCTGATCTGTACAAGTCAATCCCCTAGGATGACGATAGCAATGATGCTGATGACGAGACAGAGACAGCCTCAGAAAGTGCAGCAGCGACCGAAGAACCTTTAAAGGTTCGACTGAAAGGAAGGCCTCCCAAAGTATCAACGCCTCTCGTTGTTAAGCTTTGGGCCACCTTCGCCTCCAGTGGTGATAGAAGATGGTCAGGAGCCGATACAAATAAGGCTACCCCGGAGGTCTCCAAGGCCAACCACGAAGGCGCAGGATCATGCAACCACAGCCCCTTTAGTGGTCAAACTGAAAGGAAAGCGTCCTCCCCCTCCTCCTGCAACAGCTCTAGTCCTCACTGATGAAGAGCGAGAAGAATACGTCTGTGCCAACACGGAGGCACACTCTTTCGATGATGTAATCCCCTGGGATAAGATATCCCACTTTATTAACAAGAAGTTGTCTTCGAACTACTCTGGTGCATACTGGAATACCAAATATTTCCTAGACAACTCTCTGCGTAAGCTACAGACGCAAGTGACGACCGTCAACCATGTGAGCTGAGTTGTCCCTGCCCAGGGTACCTACTTCGTAGTTCCAGCCGGGAAAAAAGAAGAGAAACCCATCATATTCGGTCGGCTAGTGCATCCGTAGCGAATAACTCTTGAATACCCAGACCTCGATAATGGTAAGATGCAGTTCTACCGCTACACTGCACAGGCCAAAACTCTCATCCAGAAGATGGGTTACGACCTGAACAGCAACAAGGGGCTTAATTATGGCAAGGGTCGGTGTCTTCCCTTACGGATTCATGCTCCAAAGGGAAAAGCTTAAAACTATTACCAACATACCCGTCGAGGGTTGGGGTATGTTACACCTACTTTTACCTCAGAAGACTCAGAGGAAGAAGTCATGAGGCACTCACACTCTTCTGACTCCTCCACTTGGGACTATGACACCAGCACCGGTCAAGTCTTTAAAAAGATGTTGTCTACTAACGTGGCCTCTGCAAGCTTAACCGTCGAAGATAATCAGCGCAGGCAGTTACAAGGGTTAGAAGCGCTGGATGAAAAGTGCTTGCTTGTGCAGCAAAGGATCGAGCTTTACTAAGGCCGCATCTCTGGGGCCTTCAATAAAAAGGTCCGCGAAAGATCATACTAAGTAGGCGACCTCGTCTTGGCAGTACAAAGACCGATGGTAATGACTCACAAGATGGCTGGGAAGTTCGAGCCCAAGTGGGAAGGACCGTTCGTCATAGAAACGGTATACTCCAACGGTGCTTATCGGCTAGCTAAACCTAATGGTGACTTGCTAATGATGCCCATCAATGGCAAGTTTCTAAAGAAATATTACGTCTGAAGGCGGAACCAGCATAGGCGCCCACATTTCCTTAAAAGGGTGCCTATGAGTTCTGGTAAGGGGATCTCCCTCTCTCTCCTATATATTCTCTCATGTAGATGAAGTACTTTACGTCCACATTACCTCTGTATTGCTTTACTACACCTGGAAGATGTGGCTACCATGTCCATATTACCTCTGAGTAGTCGTTCTTCTCGCATCAGCTCTATGGTTATTCCGGCGGTCTAGAAAACAGTTCACGTCCATATTACCTCTGGATTGTTGTTCTATATCCCGGCAAAGATTAAGCCTACCACGTCCATATTACCTCTGGTCAGGCTGTAACACCCAAATCCAAAAATAGTTAGGACTAAGTACGTAAACATGCCAGTTGCATACATACGAAGTATACTCCAATAGTAGAATCCTCGTATGTATACATAAGCTATAAAATTCAGTAAACCATAACAACTAAGCTCATCCACAATAAGAAAATAAATGTATAATAAGATCATCTCTGAATTTATCATCTGTACAAAAGTTGGGCGAAGACAGATCCACTACCAACCAACTATTTAAATAAGAAGAAAAGTACAATAAAAGGATGGATAAGATCAGCGATGGACAATCCAAGAGCAAGCCTTTTTGATAAACAGGGAAGGCCGCGATCTTGGCTAGAGCACCTGCAAAAAGATATAAAAGCACACACCTGAAGAGATCACTAGATCCTCAGAGGGACGTAACAAGATACAAGAAAACACCATGCCGTATAAACTGTGATATATAATAGAAAATAAGGTGATGCATGCAATAGGGTTCCTAACCATTCTACTGTGAACATGCAGTTGAGATACAATCTTTCGACGCATGAGCCCGGGCTGATAATAGGAACCAGTATAGCCCCCTCTTGGGCACCAGTAACCAAGCGCATAACGTTCAAGAATGTCAGTAGCCAACCTGAGGAGGTAAGCATACTCGTATCTCCAGTGGAGCTTCCAGGTTACAAGGAAAAGTATAATAGAAGCCCATACGTCAGATATTGTTCTTCCCACCCAATGCCTAGTATCGTCATCTCTATGACTAATATAAACCTCTAATAACCGTCAAGTCCACTAGCATGCAATTATATTGGCAATTACTCATATCCGTCACACGTCTTAGACGTATCGGTGGCCAGCCGACTACGCGAGTATATGTCCTACATGTGACTCACAATATGTGATAAAGAATGTGTCAAGGACGTACGAGATATACCAATACCTCATCTTCAATGGGTGGTCACTAGGCTAAGTCAATGCAAGAGAATAAAACAAAACAAGTAAAACGACCGATACAGTCGCTTGCACCCAAGTGTGACTTGGACACACAATGACATAATACTAACAACAGGTAAATAATGCTGAATATAAATAACTGAAAATAAGATAAAATTAATCAAAGAGTAAGGTGGCAAGGTATCTTGCCTGGGGGTGGTACAAGAAGTAGCAATCCAACAGTCAAATCGTTGGCAAATGAAAGTCACAATCTGCAAACAGCTACAGATGCTAAAACAAACATCAAAAATGTTCTCGGTGTAAAAGATATGTCTGGGAAATACCTGTCTAAAAGTCTAATTCTGGAACAGGGGCAAAATCATAATTTATGGTCAAAATGATGTCCGTCGTTGGACCCATTTTGCACCAAAATGCGTGCTAGTACCTACGGTCTCTAAAAGTCGTCAAACTATATGTCTACGGGTCCGATTTGAGTAGACGAACCCAACTGTTTGTCCAAAGTTAGGTTCTGACAGGCTGTGTACAATTTTGCCCGTTGGATCAGGTCGCGGGCCCGCCAAATAGGCGTTTCGGTCAACCTTCTTAGAATCGAATCGAACCAAACTTGGCACACAGGACCAGAATTTTGATACGGTCCTGCTGGCCAGAGTTTTGTCTCGAACCGATGACTGTACACGAAGTTATGGCCAAGTTTGTAAAAGGTCGATACGGGGGTACCTTGACAAATACGTACTGATTTCGTCGCGCACACGCAACAAAATCGAGTTCCGTCAGTTCCCACACGTCGACAACATCTATACGCGTCTTTCGATGTGTATGGTTCATGACCACATCGCCCAGTTTGTTGGGGTGCACGCCGTATCGGGAAAAGTTATTAAATTTTGGTAGTTTTTGAAGCAGATTTTTCCTAAACTTTGAAAGGGATTTAGCAACAATATAATCAGTTTTAAAATAAACTAAATGTTAGGTTTCCATCTGGTATATGTTGTTATCAAACCTGTTTAAACATATTTCCAAAACAGTCGAGGAATAGACAAAATTTAGCCTTCCAAGTGGGGTCTGGGTTGCGTTATTTGTTCTGTTTTTGTTTCTTCAAAACTGAATTTTCTCGAGATTTCAACCTCGGATTTCTCGTAATCTGATCACCTGGATCAAGAAATATTTGATAGGGTCAAAGATCTATATGTTGTGTTTGCAAAGCACTAATCTATATGTAAAACGACGTTTGAGACGAAGAAGAAATATACCTGTGGAGTAGTTGACGCAATTGCTATTGCTACCTCCTGTTGCGTGCGCTGGTGGTGCTCCGGCGGCGGCTACAGGTGCTCGCCGAAGTTCATGGGTGGCCAGGGCTGGTCGCAGGGGTTGGGGAACGACAATAGTGGGTCGGGATGTTAGGGTTTTGCACGAACTCCCCCCCCCCTCGCGCGATATATATATATAGATATGTACACACAAAAAGTTTGGGGTCGGCTAGGGCTCATGAGGCTTTGGCTTGGGGGGGGGGGGGGTTGCTGGGTTCATAAGCTCGGTTTGGGCCTGCTGTTCCCGCTAGGGAACAGTAGTGTTTTTCCTTTTCTTTTCTTTTTCTTTTTTTTTTCCATTTGTATAGTTTACATATATAAGGTATATATATATATGTATATATACCTTATATACATATATAAGGTATATATATATATATATATTTTTTTTATATAAGGTATATATATATATATATATATATATATATTATATATATATACCTTATATAAAATATTATATACCTATATATATATATCCTATATATCTATATATATTATATTATTATATATATATATGCACTATAGAAATCCCATTTAAATTTATATAGATCCTAAAATTTCGAAAATATATATTTCTAAAAAGATTTTTAAATAATGTGTACAATAAACATATTAGCTACTTTAATGCTGCAATTTGCTACTACTAATATTAACGAATTTTCATTTATTGAATACAAGATACTTTAAATTTTAAGAAAAATACTATAATACGTTTAGAGTAAAAATTTATTTAAATAAAATAAAAAAGAATATTTTCTTGAAGTATTTAATATGTGAATTGGTACAATTTATCTATGTGGGTATATAATTACATTTTCTACCAAAATATTAATAAAAATCTAATATTCAAAAGTATAATAATAATAAAATCAGGTGAATAAAAAATAGAAAAAATACATCTAAATTTTAGGGGGGTTTACATCCTATCCAACTTATAAAAATTTCATCCTCGATATTAAAATAATTCTTAATATTCATATAATGGGATTTAGTACAAGGGAGGATACGTACATCAATTCGTAGCACGGTCTTCAAAAGGTTGAAGGGTGGTTGTAACCGAATCCAAATTGACGCCATATTCTACAGGATAGGGTTTCCTTGGTTCAAGGCCCTACCCAACTCATAAGAGTTGGCTAACCATGAAAATAATCGTTAGAGGGTTTGTAAGAAGGAAAATTTCAAAAGGGTGGCACAAGAATATTGGAAACTTCCAGACTAGAGTCACGAGTCCTAAAGGAAGCCTAAATACTGCCATGGCGTTATTGGTCAATAACTTCTATAGGAGGATTATTATAATTAACATCGTTCTTATCGGCCAAGCTCCAACGAGATGGTAGGTATCTCTTGTTCGAATGTAACTAAACATGTCGGTTCAAGGATTTTTGCTCTTCACCTAACATGGATTACTAAGAGATGGTTTGAAGAAATTTAGGGGAGGAAGAGTTCATGGGCCAAGGGATGAGAGTCTATAATAAGTGCATAAACCTTGCTATAGAATATGATTAGGTAAGTGTTTGGGATCATTATGTCATAATGACTAGGGTATACAGGTTGGCGTTTGGTATCGTGTTGGAGGCACGTGCTTGCTTGAGTGAAAGACATTTGTCATGGATCATGTATATTCAGTCTAGTTAAGAGGATGGGTCTCTATTGGCATAGTTAAACTTGAATGGAATAAAATAGGCATCCCTGGTTTGTTCTAAGGGAGAATATGACCTACATGTGGTGTAATCGGAATGGTGTAGAAGAAGTTGCATTTGTGTAAGATTTGGAAAGAAAAAAGTTTGGGTTGTGCTTCAACTATCAAATTCACGGTAGAGAGTGTCAATTGGTACGGATAGAAATAGACGTTATGAATCACTAAATTTTTAGCCTAAGTGGAATCGATCTACCTCAATCATCTGCTAATTCAGGGACCCTATGTCCTAGAGAGGCTTGCCAATACCCTATAAAAATTTCCTTTCTCAAATTTGAAACTAAGACGCGATTCTATAATAGAAAAAAAATTTAAGAATCAAGGTTTCTATCTTTCGTTGTGGTTATCTAAACGTACGAGCAGGGAATATAAGATGCACTACAAAGATCACATCGTAACCTCTAAGCAGATGGTATAATGATTACAAATGTCATCCTATATTTAAGTGAGAGAGGGTATGCTAAGTTCAAGGTACTACCTAACTTATAGAAGTTGGTTAAACATAGGAAGCACGGTAACAGGACTTCTAATAATATCAAATTTCAAAAAGATGCTGAGGATATGAGTTACTTCTGATCGTAGTCATGGACTCTATGGGAAGCCTAGGTATTACTTATTTAATATTTCCCTTATATTAACCATGTCTTATCAAGGCAGGAGGAGAGGTCTTGGTCAAGCATAATCGAAAACTAGTTAATACAGCGGGATTCCATTCATCTCATAACATAGGCTACATAGAGATATAGTTACGGAATTCATGGAAGAAGAATTAGTGGTCCAAGAGATAGGGACTACATAATAGGTGTAGGGGCCTATTTCATAAAGTTGGGTTTTTATAGCCCAAATGTGACGGTATGCAAGGATGGGTTTAATTGGGTCTTAATGGATTCCCTAATTGGACATCGATCTTTGATTGAATGAATCATAGGTTTCTATACTGACTGGAAGAGATGTTATGAAATCAATCTGAGCCATTCCTAGTAGGTTAGGGAAATCTTGTAGGTTCCAAGTCAAGTAGTCGGGCTAATTTTTTAGCCGGGATGGTTAACCAGGTTCCTAAAGCCCGAGAATATGCCTTCTGTGACTTTTGTGTTTAAGTAGCACAAGAAGACCATATGGAGTGGCACACTAGTGGTATATGCGTAGTGGGCTTCGAGTAGATCACAACCATATATTTGGGTCAAGAGATTTGAGTCGAGGTTGGATCTCTAATTGAAGTCGAAAAGGACAATGGTATTATGGTAGGGTTATAGCTAGCATATTTGACTTGAAAGTTGCATCATAAAAATAGAGTACAAGGGGATGTGTTTTAGTGGGACATAATATGTCTACATGAAGGTGGAGTCGTCTATATCTTATATATGAAATTTGTTGGAAGGTGACAACTGGTCTCGTGCTCCAAATATTAATGTCATGGTCGGGGACCCCAAATGATCTAAATAGAAAGTGGGAGTTCATAGGGCACTAATTATCATCCTAATGGAAATCAACTTATCCTGATCAATCGGTAATACTAGTATATCCTAAAATTTAGGAGACTTACACTCTACTAAATCTAGAAGCTAAGACATGGTTTTTGGATTAATGGGTTTGGAAATTTCAAAGTTGTGATATCGTACTGGGGCTTTGAGTATAAGGAATACTACACAATGTGATAGATAACGTGATGTGGTAGATATGAATCAATTAGAAGGTGGTTCTCCAATTTTGAATAGATGGAACGATTATGTATATATAGATTTCATGACCATAGGTGGTATAGCGACTAAGGGGACATTCAAGGTAAATATTTCCTTAAATAGGAGCATTTGTTTTTTCGCAGTAAGTAAAAGCAAAAACAATAAAGAGTTCAAGGGAGAGGAATCAATACGAATACGGGGTTCCAAGGGCATTTGAATACTTCAAACAGAGTTGTCAAGGCAGTTGTAGATGAGTTCATAGACACCTATATCTCAATCCACGTGGGATAATAATATGAAGAGAGAACCGAGTGCACTAAGGTTGATCAAACCATAATACACCGATTCTAATTAGACAATATGTTAGTGGGCGTCCCCAATAAACACATGTCCTGAACAAGCTCGATTAAGAATAAGCTTGCAAAAACTAGGCTATAATTGCGACGTTAGTAAAGATAGTAAAAATATAAGTACGTGAAATTTATGATTGAAAAAAAACACAAATAGCTCAGGTTCATCAAACTTTAAGACTCGTTTGGTGTTCGTGCCTCTAAGTTGTCCTACTATCTTCTTTTCTCAGGCTTTGGTTGAATGAATGAGTCATGGATCTTTAAGCGCTATAGTCTAGGTAATCTTCTTAAAATCATCTTTAATAGGATGCAAGGACCAATAACGTGATAGGTTATGAGACATACTACCCAACTTATAAAAGTTTAACTCGTAGGGTGATTGACCAATATAACATGTATAACTAGTATGAGTCATCTTCCTAACCTCTCTATCAAGCACAAAGGAAATAGACAAGATTTATGGTAGAAAAGGGGTCAAACGAGAGGTAATTCAAGGCTGTCAAACAAGAGTTCGAAAATGGAATTCAAAGGAGAGGATCAAGTATGTGGATGAGATCCTAAACTCTAATCCTATATGCAGGCTCACATCAGTACAGTAATGTATCCGAAGTGATAAACTCAACCTGCATGGGCCACCACAAAACATGTAATGCCCCAGTCCCAAAATACTTAGAACTAAGTACGTAGACATGCCAGCTGCATACATACGAAGTATACTCAAATATATAGAATCCTCTTATGTATACATAAGCTATAAGGCAGTAAACCATAACAACTAAGCTCATCCACAATAAAAAAATAAATGTATAATAAGATCATCTATGAATTTATCATCGGTACAAAAGTTGGGCGGAGACAGATCCACTACCAACCAACTATTTAAATAAGAAAAAAGTACAAGGGAAGCATGGATAAGAACAACGATGGGTGATCCAAGAGCAAGCCTCCTCGATAAACAGGGAAGACCGTAATCTTGGCTAAAGCACCTGCGAAAAGACATAAAAGCACACACCTGGAGAGATCACCAGGTCCTCAGAGGGACGTAACAAGACACAAGAAAACACCATGCCGTATAAACTGTGATATATAATAGAAAATAAAGTGATGCATGCAATAGGGTTCCTAACTATTCTACTGTGAACATGCAGTTGAGATACAATCCTTCGACGCATGGGCCCGAGCTGATAATAGGATCCGGTATAGTCCCCTCTTGGGCACCAGTGACCATGCGCATAACGTTCAAGAACGTCAGTGGCCAACCTGAGGGGGTAAGCATACCCGTATCTCCAGAGGAGCTTTCGGGTTACAAGGGAAAGTGTAATAGAAGCCCATACGTCAGGTATTGTTCTCCCTACCGAATGCCTAGTATCGTCATCTCCATGACTAATATAAACCTCTAATAACCGCCAAGTCTACTAGCATGTAATTCTTTTGGCTGTTACTCCTATCCGTCGCACATCTTAGATGTATCGGTGGCCAGCCGACTATGCGAGTACGTTTCCTACATGTGACTCACAACACATGATAAAACATATTTCAAAACCGTACAAGATATACCAATACCTTATCATCAATGGATGGTCACTAGGCTAAGTCAATACAATAAAAAAAAGCAAGTAAAACGACCGATACAGTCGCTTGCACCCAAGTATGACTTGGATGCACAATGATATAATACTAACAACAGTTAAATAATTTTGAATATAAATAACTAAAAATAAGATAAAAGTAATCACAGAGTAAGGTGGCAAGGTATCTTGCTTGGGGGTAGTGCAAGAAGTAGCAATCCAACAGTCAAATCGTCAGCAAATGAAAGTCATAATCTGCAAACAGCTCCGGATGCTAAAACAAATATCAAGAACATTCTTGGTGTAAAAGATATGTCTAATAAATGTCTGTCCAAAAGTCCAATTCTGGAACAGTGGCAAAATCATAATTTTGGTTCAAAACGATGTCCGTCGTTGGACCCATTTTACACCGAAATGCGTGCCAGTATCTACGGTCTCTGAAAGTCATCAAACTATATGTCTACGGGTCCGATTTGAGGATACGAACCCAACCATATGTCCAAAGTTGGATTTCGGTGGGTCGTGTACAATTTTGCCCATTGGATCAGGTCGCGGGCCCGCCAAATAGGCGTTCCTGTTAACCTTCTAAGAATCAGACAAAACTTGGCAGACAGGACCAGAATTTCGATACGGTCCTACTGGCGCATGTTTTGTCTCGACCCAATGACTGTACACGAAGTTATGGCCAAGTTTGTAAAAGGTCGATACGGGGGTATCTTGACGGATACGTACTGATTTTGTCGCGCACACGCAACGAAATCGAGTTCCGTCAGTTCCCACACGTCGACAACATCCATATGCGTCTTTTGATGCATATGGTTTGCGACCACGTCACCCAGTTTGTCGGGGCGTACGTCGTATCAAGAAAAGTTATTAAATTTTTGAAGTTTTTGAAGCATATTTTTCATAAACTTTGAAAGGGATTTAGCAACAATATAATCAGTTTTAAAATAAACTAAATGTTGGGTTTCCATTTGGTATATATTTTTATCAAACCTGTTTAAACATATTTCTAAGACAGTCGAGGAATCGACAAAATTTTGCCTTCCAAGTTGGGGTCTGGGTTGGGTTATTTGTTCTGTTTTTGTTTCTTCAAAACTGAATTTTCTCAAGATTTCAACCTCGGATTTCTCATAATCTGATCACCTAGATCAAGAACTATTTGATAGGGTCAAAGATCTATATGTTGTGTTTGCAAAGCACCAATCTATATGTAAAACGACGTTGAAACGAAGAAGAAATATTCCTGTAGAGTAGTTGACACAATTGCGATTGCTACCTCCTGTTGCGCGTGCTGCTGGTGCTCCGACGGTGGCTACAGGTGCTCGCCAGAGTTTGTGGGTGGCCAGGGCTGGTCGTAGGGGTTGGCGAACGACAACAGTAGGTCGGGATGTTAGGGTTTTACACGAACTCCCCCCCCCCTCTCGCGCGATATATATAGATATGCACACATGAAAAGTTTGGGGTCGGCTTGGGCTCGTGAGGCTTTGGTTGGTGGGGTGGTTTGCTGAGTTCATAAGCTCGGTTTGGGCCTGTTGTATATAGTTTTTAGTTTTTTTCCATTTATATAGTTTACATATATAAGGTATATATATATATATTATATATATATATATATATATATATATATATATATATATATATATATATATATATATATATATATATCAATATACACTATAGAAACCCCATTTAAATTTATATAGATCCTAACATTTCAAAAAAAATTTCTAAAAACATTTTATAAATAATTTGTACAATAAACATATTAGCTACTTTAATGTAGCAATTTGCTACTACTAATATTAATGAATTTCCATTTATTGAATACAAGGTACTTTAAATTTTAAGAAAAATACTATAATACTTTTAGAATAAAAATTTCTTTAAAAAAAGAATATTTTCTCGAAGTATTTAATACGTGAATTGGTACAATTTATCTATGTAGGTATATAATGTAGCATTACATTTTCTACCAAAATATTAATAAAAATCTAATATTCAAAAGTATAATAATAATAAAAATTAGGTGAATAAAAAATAGAAAAAAAATATATCTAAATTTTAGGGGGGTTTGCACAGGAAAATCCCTGGTGAAGATTCCCTCTTTATTTTAAAGACAAAAGCAAAGGGGACAGGAAAGCTTCTATATATAAAAATATGTAGCTACAAAGACGTATTACAAACTCTTCGTAGTTACATACACAGAAGAAAAAAAGCTAAAATTGTAGTACAAACTCTCAATAGTGCGGGCGAGGCGGTGACAAAGCCAATCACTTCCTGGTTAAAAGGAAGCCACCACCCGAAGCAGCTACTGGCCCAAGCCGGGGATGAAGACCAGCACATGACTCCCATATCTCCCCAGCTAGCCATGGGAGCAACCACAGCTGCAGGCCTTGCTATTCCTCGAAATGGCAAGCAATCCAAATCCAGGAACAGAGGTCCAAGATGCCATTGACGCCCATGACATCCAGAGCGTGGGGACATCTCGAGATCCAATGGTAGTTCTACTGCAGCTTCTTCGGATGAAAAGGTTTGCCATCGATGGCCGCCTCAAGCAAACTCCAGGGTCGTCAGCAGCCGAGTGTCGGGCAAGTAAGGCCATTGTGGAAGTAGCTGAGTCTTCTCTTGGAAGGGGTAGTCCTTTATATAGACTATTCGCATGGTCCAAGCATGAGCCAGATGTCGATCAGAAGGAAGCTTACAAGCTAAGACAAAGCTCCACACCATGTTAGATGACAGTACTGCGAGTGACCGAAGGAACGTGACTCTGAACCTCCTCTGCCAAAGAGATTCACAATCCCTGCAAAGATGCAAGAGGTTCTAATATCAAGAAGTCATCAAGAGCTCTTGCTCTGAAATGATGACTCAGGACAATTAATGCTAAAGTGCTTGGCGTGCACCAGCCATCTCCCAGCTCGTACAATCCTGCCACGTGTTCATGCTTCTGTTCAAAGTATTCCGAGCTTGACTCAAGTTCGGGACACTTTGAAGGTGGTTTTGTAGAAGCTTAAAAAATCTCAGCTGATGACATCCCTTCGCCACAGAGCAGATGATACAAAGGCTCAACCCAAGTGCTAAAATGATAAAATAGAGGATATCAAAAGAAGTCCCTTACGTGTCACGTCTACTAAAGTCTAGTACAGACATATCAAGACTATAAAAAAAGGACTAATTATGTTCGTCTACAAAGGATCTGGTACAGATTCGACAGAACCTAGAGGGGTCTACAAGGGATACGGTCTTCGTCAAAGTGCAACCCTTCTTCTTCATGCCAGAAGATTGACCTCCATCGATGCGTATTTTGACCTTTTTATGGGCGTAGCCTCCCAGAAGCATATCAGCCACTCGACCAAAGCAAGCAGCTTCCTGAAGTAGTCATTGGCCCGAGCCTTCAAAGAGTGCAGCAAGTCGCGAAGCCCTGAATGGGAAGGACATAGCATAACCTGTGGCTCATCAAGTTCGCTATCCACCCATGACCTAGGTCGTCAGGACCTCGAAGATCCCCCAGACGTCGCCCAGAGTTGAACTCCCTAAGAAGGACATTTACATACTTCTTAAGGGCAGCAATGGCGTCTTCTTCACAGAGTTCTTCTATAAGAACATGGCTCCTATGAACGAGAAAAGCCTCAACCAGCAGCCAACTTATACAAGGCCGATCGTCGTTCGAAATTAAGTTTGGATCTCGCATGGCAGTGAAGGATGCCAAGAAGAAGACAACGACTCTTTAGAGGTGAACTTTCCCTTTTATACGACCGAGAATGGCCCAGAGTGCACGCCACATGGCCGACGGTCAGAATTCCCGTATTAATGGGATAAACCTAAGACTCAGCACGATGAGTGTCAGTCTTAGACCCTTGGAATTCCCCATATTATGGTGTCAATTAAGAGGGAAGTCCTTAAAGAGCGAGTATTTATCGCTCTTTACTTCAGAAGCCAAAGCCTTCAAGCCAAAGGTGCAGCTACTCGCCTGCGCCAACCTCAAAAGCTAGATGGTGGTAGGCCCCGCACTTTCCTTTACTTCAGAAACTAGTGTCTTCATTCCAGAGGTGCAGCTACATGCCTGCGCCAACCCCAGACACACAAGGGTGTTATACCCTTTCCTCCAAAGCCAATGCCTCCAAAGTTCAGAGGCTCAGCTACTTACATGCGTCCACATGAGGTGCAGGATGGTGACATGTTCACACCATCTCTATTCCTATGGCGCAGTCATCTGCTCTGATCTAGAAGCATAAGTCACTTCTCTATAAGAGACTTGGGAACTCCTACTACAACTAATGCAATTTAGCATGTCGCTCCAAAAGCACAGTAACTTCGCCAACCTGAAGCACAAACCTACTCGTCCCCTATAGCACAATGACTCTGTTGCTCCAAAATACAGCTTTATCTTTGCTCTAAATGTACAGAAGTCTCATCGTCATTCGAAGCCAAGTCCACTCGTCGCCTTAAAGCACAGAGACTTCGTCGTCTCTAAAAGCACGGTCTACTCGTCACTCCAGAAGCACAGCAGTACTTAGTCCTCACCAGAGGCGCAAGAAGTATGGGTCCACCCCAATTGGTTTGATTAAACCGTCTCTTATAGAAAAGATTGGGATTAAATCATGATTGATATTGTAACCACCACTTTTCTAAAATGAGAGTAATTTTAAACTTTTATAAAAATTTATCATTTAATATTAAATAATGATTTATGGTAAATTTTAATTAATTTAAAACTATTTAAATTAGTGTAATATGATTTTGATGTTTTGCTAGTGTAACCTTAGAACTGTTTAGTCTAGAGACTAACCATGACCTTGGAGGCCTAACCCATGTGATTAGATTAGGTAATTACCACTTTTTAGGCTAAGAGTATTTTGGTCATTCTGTGACTTTTGAATTATTTAGGATTTTGATTAATTGGTGAATTTTAGATTATTTTAATAATATTTAAATTGATGTATTATGATTTTGGTCATTTTTCATATTTTAATATTTTGGAAATTTTTATATTTTAATATTGATTTTATGGGATTTGTTAAGTCGGGTTCGATTTTTATCTCGTTTCGACTTGTGTTAGTGACCCGGGTAGCTTAGACTCTATACGGAACCCCAAGATTAGTTAGTCATGGCCCACAAACCCCACTAATTAAGTTAGTAAGTTTAGACTAATACCACTTGTTAGATTTGTTAAGTTAGAGGCTAAAACTTAACCCTTTTCATCTCAAACTTGAACCTAACTTAAAATTAACCAAGGGGGATTAGTAGGGGCCTTATTGGGCTTTCCCCCAAGGCCCAAATAGGGAAGGCAATGGTAGCAGCCACTATAGGTAGGTTAGTCTCCCTTTCTTTCATTTCATTCCATCTTGCCTCTTTTCCTTCACAAAGTGTTCTTTCCTAAATTAGAGAGCTTTCCTCTTTGATTTGATCTCCAAATCCTTACATCCCTTCATCAAAACTTCCATCCAACCTTCTCATACTACCAAGAAAGGGTGCTAGCAAAGATTTAGAGCAAAGTGCAAGGAGGAGTGTCCATTTTGGAAGGATCTTCGTATTGGAGCCGTGTCTTTGAGAGTATCGTTCGGATTCCACTCCCAATAGGTAAAACAAACCCTCTAAATTGTTTTTCTATGCATATTAGTTAGTTTTGAATCCATAGGATCCACCCCCATGCATGTACCCCTTTAGATTCAAGTTTGAGGCTATTTGGAGCTCTCTAAAGCAAGTTAGAATTGTGTCTTGTGTCCTACTTATTAGATCTCAAATTAGGACACCTCATGTGTTTTGTTTAATGTCTAATAGGTTTAATTGTGTTTTTATTTCAGTTTTAGACATGTTAGAGGATGGATTGATGTTAGTTAGGATGGTTAAAATGTTTTTCATTTGATACCCATGGTTAGATATAAGTGGTTTAGTCTACATGTCATATTTTTAGCCTCAACTTGTCATTTTAGTGTCTCTTTATATAATGGACTGTTTTGTATATATAATAGGTATGTTAGATATATTTCATATATTTAGATGTGTGTGAATATGTAGTTAGTGGTATGCTTGTGTTAGAGGAGAGGGGAGTGTGGTTTGATGTGTGTCTTGAGTGGTGTGGAGAGTGAGATGTGTTTCTTTTGTCCAACCAACCCAAATTCGTCATAATATTCATCCAAGTTTTTAGTAGCCATAGCAACTTAGAAATGTCATAACTTTTAGCTAAAAACTCCGATTAATCTTTTATTTTTTTAAAAACCGTATTGAAGTTAGCTTTCCAAATATATATATGAATAGGTCAAATGCAATTTAGAATTTTGTGTAGAACTGTTTGAGTGTCAGTTGTACGAAATACGAACGCGTTTCGGTGTTTTCGCAATTCTGGGAGCTTTCGGACACGAAAATGCGATCCGTTTGAAGTTTCGAAAAGCTAATACGAAGGGCTACAACATACTTTAATCCTAGAATTTGGTGAAGATCTAGTTGGTACAGTATTTATTTTAAGTAGAAGAGTGACTATATGACACAGGTATTTTGTGTAACCTATGAGCCTATGTTGTATGGATATTAAGTGAATGTAGGTATCATAGATTGTCGAGTATATGTATGATATATATATATATATATATATATATATATATATATATATATATATATATATATATATATTTATAAATATATATATATATATATATATATATTTTTTTTTTATTGTTAGGTAATATTTCTTAGTATGAGTGTGAGTTAGATAGTAGAGGTTAGTATTTTGTTAGATATTTGATATGTTGTAAGATAGTTTGATGTTAGATATCTAGTATGTTAGATATTGATATGTTAGTAGGTTATATTAGTTCAAGATATTGGTATGTTAGCAAGTTAGTCTCTATAGATTATATATTAGATATTAGTTAAGATGTTATGTTAGTACATTAGATAGTTAGTTAATTAGATATTTGAGGGGTATCTTGGTATCTCATGATACCAAGTTAGTATCTTAAGGTAAATATGAATTACCTTTACCTTCAAGGTAAATGATTAGTTTACCTTATGACTAAGGTATGGTATCAAGGTACCAAGGTAATGTATCAAGATATCAAGGTAAGGTATAGGTTTACCCAAGTTAAGGTATTAGATTCCAACCAAGGTATTGGTATTGGGATGCCAATATAACCAAGGTTGATATGGTATCCTAGTGTTAGTGGGTTAGTGTCTAAGTGTTTGAGTTTGAGTAGGTGATGTTAGATTGTGGAAGGGTTATATAGATAGGTATATATATTTTTGGGTTATATAGTATCTATATATATTATGAGAGTATATATATATAGGTTATGGTTCATAGTGAGGATATGTATATACTTGATATATGATATCTACATGTACGTGTTAGGGTGGTACTATATGGGTAAGGATATATGTGATATGTATATATATTAATATGTCCTATGTATCATAGATGATGACCACTAATCTAAGTTTGACTAAAACCCTAGAAACTTAACCTTGACTCCTAGTTTGACCCAAGGTGGACCAGAGTTGACTTAGAGTTGACCAAGAGTTAACTTTGACCTAGATTGACTTAGAAACATGTAAATTGTATTATATATTTCTATCATTTTAAATTGAACTCTTTATAACATGTGTTGCTCTAATTAGGACTCTGTGACATCAGTTCGGACATCTATTCATATCAGTCATTCATGGTATCAAGCGAGTACATTCTCTGATAGTTCTTTCATTTATTAGTGATTACTGTATTTCAGTTCTAGTTAGTTCTATTTGATGTCTACTATGATTCTTGGTACGATGGTTCATGGATTGGTATTGTTATTGGATCTCCAGTCATGAGATGTTACCTTAACTCATCGTGATGGTATCTAATACTATTCTTGTCGGTATTGGATAACAATGGATATTATTGGTATCGAATACTGTTCTTGTTGGTATTGGATAACATTGGATAAATATTGGTTAACATTGGCTAGTAACGTGTCATGGTTGGATCTATCGTATCAGTCAGGACGGAAGTAATACTAGTTAGATATGTAATCAAGAACTATCGCCTAATAGTGTAAATCATCGGCTACTAGCTAAGCATACGTTGAGCGTATGTTTGAGCTAGCTTTACTTAGTGTAAATCATTGAATTACTCAGGCCGATCACATATCCAACTAGTATTCCAAAACATATTGTCTATTATAGCTTTATACATTCGGTTCACCATTACATTGTTCTATCTTGATATAGTAGTTCTTTTCCATTATTTGTTCTCACAGATTTCTGTCTATCTTACCATGTTCATCAATATAACTGTCTATAACTTTTTATAGTCCTTGTCATTTACTTGGAATTTCTAGTTGAGATGTGCTTGTTCCATCCTGACTGGATATGTTGAGAAATATTACAGATGATATAGACGACTGTCCTACTTTCTACGAGGCCTACGAGGGTGGTACGCAGAAGCCTGAGGAGGATCTAGCTCAGTAGAGAGTGCCTAGTATAGTCTAGAATTTATAGTTTGCAGTTTGTATCGGATTGTTCCGAATGTTAGTTGAGACTTTATATTCAGGATATGTATTTATTTATGTTGGACACCTAAACTTGCGTGATGTGATAACTCTACTATTTATTCAGTTTCTTCCTTTTATCTGATTCCATATCGTGCTCTATCTTCCTTAGACTTGTGATTGAGATTATATAGTTGAGATGTCATATTATACCTCCGTACGGAGATGACATGTTATATGATTCATATAGTTAGTTTATAGATATTGTAGATGACTTATATAGCATTCTACCGTCGATACTACGGCGTAGGCTGGACGTACCCATGTTCTTATGTCCCTAAATAGGGTACAGATCGTGACAGATATCATATCAGATTGATTTAAATCTTAGACGATGATCAATTGGACTCCAAATCTAGGATAAATTCCTAAGATTTACTCGACAGTATCCGAGCAAGCAAATCGGCATGTGCCACGTGTCACCTCCTTCGGTTATGTTGATAGCCACCAGAGATCTCGATTAAGGAGAATCTCGATGTCTGCCATGTGTCAGCACCGCAGAAGCCCGTATCGTATAATGACGACAGATTCTTTTATATCTCAGGAACCCTAATGCACATTGCATTTGTGCTCGGTTCTCTATAAATAGAACGAGTTCTCCTTTAACTTAAAGAGCAACAACCTTCATCTAAGAAGGAACAATCCACCAACCAACCAACAGAAGAACAACCACCTCCAAGGGATCTTCTCCTGCAGACAGCCTCTTGATCGGTGACCCCAGAGCTCCATCAAAGGCACCAGAGAGCCAGAGCAAGGTTGATTCATCGTCAGATCATTAATGGAGTAAAGGAGCCACTGTATTGCTCGATCTCCACCGTCACACTTTCCCAGAAACCTTTTCTCCCTGTACTTAGAATATCTTGTTTAGGACTTCATTCTTTGTACACAGATACCTTATACGTTCAATAAAGCAAAACGTTCTTCAATCTTTTGTTATGTCGAACAATGGCGAGAGCATCTGCAAATTTTATTTGGGACGATAGATCATATTATCCTATTCGGCAGGATATGGTTGCCGAATCCCCATCTTTTGGAGTGATTTTTGCTTTTCTATGGCATCATGGCGAGCGTATAACTTTTTGAGGGCCTGTTGTACTTCACTCGACATTGCAGGTTCTGTTGTGGATGGAGTAGATGATAGGGACATCGCTTGGCTTAGGATGTGGGGTGCATTGGACCTGCCTTTAGTCCCTGGGTCTTGGTTTGTAGGAGCGAAAGCCAAGGACTTCATAGTTTCGTTCAACGTATTTAGGCCCGTCTCAAGGGCTTCTATACATTTCTGCTGATTGGATCCTTCGCTGCTGTCCACGTTGTTGCCTTCAGCCATGAACACGGACATCATGTACGGATGGGTAGAAGGGATGGCGGATCTTTCCCTCTCGGTCCTGAGTTTCTTCGTCTTGAGGATAAATCGGTAAGGTTGCAATCATCATCAAATTTATTATAATTGCTACCCCCAGCTTTTTGGCTACCTGTGCTTGCAGAGGTATCTGTGTCATATAGTCCTTCATTGGATTGGAAGGCAGGATTATCATGAATTGTGGAGGGCTGGCCACCCCCAGCTAATCTTGCATCCGTAGCGTCACCTCCTTGCACCAAGGATCCAGATTTAGCACGCGTGCCTTGGAATACACCTGTACTGGGTACCGCTGTCTTGCTACCCCCAGGCTATTTTTTGGGCTTGTTGGCCGACACGGGAGGATTCATGGAAAGCTTCTTGAGAGATAGAGAACCATACGCCGCGTTGCATGAAGCAATACGGAGTTCATCTTCTTCTTCGCCAGATACCATCGGTTGCAGTCTTTGGAAGACAGACCGCCTCTTTGGTAGCGACACGGCTGTTTGGCAATAGCAGCAGTTGATGGTGATCTGGGTGCAGTTGTACCTTAGTTTAGATACGCCTTACGTCGCAGATCCGTCCCTCGCTTTACGCTTGTGGAGAGTTATTGAGGTCTATACTCCTGTACTCCTTTCGTGCACGCAGGAAAGCTGCACATGAGTGAGGATGTGGAGATAGCTTCTCCCTTCTTAGTTCCTATGCGTGAGACACGCTTAGGTCCTGATTAGAGAGTTGCTGATGAGGTAGAATCCTTCCGTGCTTACAGGAATACTGTTCACACGAGTCAATCTCGATAGTAGGTACTCCCTGACTTGAATCATGCACATGAGCACTCAAGTGACAGCAGGGTTTCACCGATCGAGGCATCGAAGCACTCAGACCAGTTTTGTACAGCTTTCTATTGGCTGCACGCGTGACTGTCAACGGGGGCCTTTGGTCTGCTGTCGGCATCGCACTTTGATCGTGCGAAGCGCACGCTGCCTTGGATTTCTTCCAACTACCCCTAGAAGGTGCACAGTATTCAGAGTCCAATACAGTAGTTGGTATAGCACTTTGGCCGTGTAAGGCACGTGCCGCCTTGGACCTCTTTGCGATACCCCGATGGGTAGGCAATTCTGTCAAAGATAGAAGTTCTCGCCTGCGTAGCCTTCTCCATCCGTGGGTGGACCATGGCGCGCTTCTTCCAGCGTTGCGCTTTTGTTAGACCCACTATAGGGGAGTCGTACTCCTCGCTGCATTTTCCCGAAGTGGAAACTGAGCTAGGTGGCCTGTCAGCAGCAACCGAAATCATCTTCTAGGCTTTGCCATGCAGGGGGTTTTTGAGCACAGTCTCCTCCGTCGTGCTGGTCGTTGCAGCCCCCTTTGGTACCTAGGTGCATCGAGTCTTCTTTGGTTTTACGAACTGCTTCGAAGGCCTCGACTTCTCCTCAGAAAGGAGATCTTCGAAAGCTTGTTAGTAGAAACGTACGACCAATGTCTTCTGAGAAGATCCTAGCAAGTTGTCGTCAGATTGTGCCACCACTTCTCGTTGGAGGAGAAAGAAGTCCCCAGTAGAGTCGTCATCTTGTTTGCCATGACAAAAGGTTATGCGAACTTTTTGTATATTAAACATAAAAGAGTACAATCGATTTCTAAACAGGAGATCTAAGTATAAAGTTTTCTGGAGAAGTATGGCGGTGGAGATCGAGCACTGCAGCGGCTCCTTTACTCCGTTGATGATCTGACGATTAGTTGAACTTGCTCTAGCTTTCTGGTACTTGTGATTGAAACGCTGGGGTTGCCAATCAAGAGGATATCGAATTTGTAAAGATTTTAAAGCCTCTTTATCGAAGAAAAACTCATTTTATTTATAGAGAAGCACATATACGATGTGCATAAGGATTGTGCAGGAACGCTACACGTAGAGATGTGAGAGAATTTTAAAGTTGCTCGGTGAGGGTACTGCTGAGTTGACACGTGGCGGACGCTGGGATTCGTCTTTATCAAGATCTTGGGGGAATTATCAACATGACCGAATAAAAGACACATGGCATGTGTTTATTATTGATCGGATGAACCTGAGCAGATTCTATTCCTATCCCTGAAGTTGAATTTTATCTTATCTTAGGGGGCCATTGCTTTAAACAAACCAATTGGATATGGTCCTCGTCTATAAGAACAAATTTCATCCTTATCTGTGGTTTAAACAAACCGATAGGATATTGCTCTTATCAACAGAATTAAACTCTGTCCTATCTTAAGAGCGGTGGTTTTTAAACAAACCAATCTGAGACATAAGCACCCGTTTGGCCACATAGAACAACGTTACCCCTTAGGACTACTCTTCTATGCGAGCTGCACTTCTGGCGGGACTTTGAGGTCACAGCGCTTCTGGGCGATAAGTAGACTGTGCTTCAGACGATGGAGTTACTGTGCTTTTAGGGCGACGAGTGGACAAGTGCTTCAAGCAACGGAGTCACTGCGCTTTTCAAGCGACGAGTGGACAAGTGCTTCAGGCAACGGAGTCACTATGTTTTTAGGGCGACAAGTGGACAAGTGCTTCAGGCAACGGAGTCACTGCGCTTTTAGAGTGACGAGTGGACTTGTGCTTTGGGCAATGGAGTCACTACGGTTTTAGGGTGCGGGTGGACTTGTGCTTTGGGAAATGGAGTCACTGTGCTTGAGGGCGACGAGTGGACTTGTGCTTTGGGCAACAAAGTGTCAGATGAAGGAGTCTTTGAACGGACTGCACTTTTGGATAGGATGGAGGGCACTGCGCTTCTGAATTAAAGTGAGTGCGCAATGGAAGGAATGAACTGGCTACGCTTCTGAGTCGAAGGAGCTAGTTTCTGTCGAAGTCATAAGAGCAATTAATGACTGCTCTTTTGATGGATGAGTCGGTCATCCTCTTCTTTAATTACAGCCGTCATTTTGGGAATTCAAGAAGTCTGTAGCCTAGGATTCAGTCGAAGAACCTATTAAATGAGATTTATTGTGCTAAGTCTTAGGTTAATCCTATTAATTTGGGAGTCTTTGACCGACGGCCACGTAGCATGTGGGTTGGGCCACACTCAACCTATATAAAGGAAAGCTTTTCTGAAGGGTTGTGTCTTCTGTCTCTTAACATTTCCACCATCATGCTCGATCCCGATTTAGCTTCGAACGGCCGTTAGCCTTGCACAAGTCGACTGTTGATTGTGGATCCCTTCGTTCAAAGAAGCTGTGTCCTTGTAGAAGAACTGATGTTGAGTTTTGAGATGCACTTGAGCGTTTGGCACAAGGAGTTCAAACCTAAACAACATCTTCGAGGTCTTCGAGATCCAAGCTTTCGAGTTTGGATTGATTGCCAATCCGAAGAGCCACAGGTTGTGCTCTGCCCTGCTCAATGGTGGTGGCACACCCTGTGCTGTGGACTGAATTCTTGCTCGGGCCAATAGCTGCTTCAGGAAGTGGCTCGCTCTGACAGTACTGCACGTCTGTGAAGATTAACCCCCTTGTAAATTTCCAGGCGCTTTAGTTCTTTTTATGACGAATCTGTAATAGATTATGGTAGAAAAGAAGTTCTTTTCATGTAATCATGACGAATCTATAATAGATCCTTGTAGACATGATTTTAATAAAGAACTCTTTATGAACCATTTTTTTTTATTATCTGTCTGTGCTTTTGGGGTACCTGCACTTTTGTGAAGCCATGTGTAGTAGGGACGTCACCTGTGCTTTTTGATATGTTTGTACTTTTTCATGCTTCTACACCTTAACTCTAGGTCCATATGCATAAACTAAAGACCAGAATGAAAATATGACTAGCATTTGCATCACTGGAAGCACAGTAAGCAAGTCATGAACAGTAACATAGATGCAACTGGATAAACTAGAAGTAACAACAGTAAGTATGTAGTAACTAAACAATAAAGATGCAAATATTTATAAGCAGTAAATATGGTAAGGTATCTTGCCTGGTGTGGTGCGATGGTCTGACATGTCCCGATTTGTCCAATAGCCATAGTCAATGTATAAGGGTTTGACTCGCAAGGAAATAGGAACACACGATCTGTCACAACCAATGTTGATAATCGAAGGGATTTTGTGGGATAAATAATATACTATTTTTAGAAATTATTTATAATCCTTGAAAACTGTATTTTATTCGAAATACTTTTAGATAATACATACTTGAAAGTTCTAGAAAATAATTTAATTAGATAGAAAAATACTAATATAATATTTTAGATCAGAAACTTTTTTTAAAATACTACAAAAATAATAATATATTTAGGCTTTGTAATCCAGATTGGAAATTACATATATGGTCAAGCTTAACAATATATATTTTGTTATATATATATATATATATATATATATATATATATATATATATATATATATATATATATATATATATATATAGTCTGAGGGGTGTGGCCAATTGGGAACACGGGGGGCTCCCCACGTAGTGGCACGGGTTCGAGCCCCCCCTTGGGCGCTGGCTGGGTAGCTTAAGTCAATGGGCGCTCCAAAGCTGAAACGGTGAACGGAGGGCGGAGAACGCGGTGGTGCACTGCTGCGGGGGAGATGGCGGTACATGGCAGGTAGCGACTAGAGCTCGTCGAAGCATGGTGTTGTGCGGTGTCGAAACGAAGGGGCGCGCTTACCGGTGTTGGCGACGGGCTGCTGGATCGGTATATTGTTTTCATAGTAGTGACGGACGATGGTGGCGAGTACTGGCTGCACGGAGGAAGGTCTCCAGAGCACGCGGAGTCTGGATCTGGTGACACTCCACCGGGTACAGGCGGAGTGACGGTAAGGGGTGGCTAGATCTGGTAGCACTGGCCAGAACAGATGGAGGTGATGGCGGCTGTCATGGTGGATGGTAGCAACTCGGTGGTAGCACTGGCCAGAACAGATGGCCGGGTGACGTTGTAGTATCGCTGGGTCAAGACCAGAGCGGGGTTAGGTGGCGAGGTAGTGACGGGATTATGGTCGGGTTAGTATAGGCAGTGGGCCAGTACTGGCTGGAGGGGGTGACGGTGGGGAGGAGCGTGGCGGACGACGGCAAAGGCTGTAGCGGCCAAATTAGGTAGGCTTAGGGTTTGGATTTGGAATTTTGTGTTGTGTCCTGCATGACACAGGCGGAGTTGAAGTCGTGTCCGGTGTGTTGGACGCGGAGATGGAGGATAATTGTGTTTATAAAATATAATATAGTGGAAAGACACCATGGGTCGGACCCAAGGCTGTCACGGCTGACACAAAGATAGTGGTGGACACGGACATGATGCACACACATTGGTGGAAAAAAATTTTGTGGAGAAAACAATGGAAAGGCTCCCCTATAAATAGGACAGAGGAATGATAGTTAGATAAGGATTAGGATTGTTTAAACCCAATTGACAATTCTTAAATGTAATTAAATCAATTTAAAATTAATTTGGTAAAATCCAACTCTAATTTAAATTACCAAAAAAATAACAAATAATTTAAATACCTTTTTATAACTCAAAAATAATTTCCAAATAATTTTCAAAAATCAAGTTTTTATAAAATATACATGAATTTATTTTTCATTTAACTCGCATGCAAATAGTACATATTATTTATAAAGAAAATATTAATTTTTAAATCGTTACCTATACTTGTCTTATAAATAAAAATAGTTTTCATATAATAATAATAAAAAAATAAAAATTAACGTCGGGAAGGTCGGGATGCGTTACTTCCACCGCCTCCGCAACAAGTTCCATTGCCCGTCGCTCAACGTCGACCGCCTCTGGTCACTCGTCTCGGAGGAGGCCGCCGATGGGGATGGGGCCGGGTCCGCGCCTATGGTCGACGTGATGTAGTTCGGGTACTTCAAGGTGCTGGGGAAGGGGATGCTGCCGGAGTGGAGGCCGGTGGTGGTGAAGGCGAAGCTCGTGTCGAAGACCGCTGAGAAGAAGATCAAGGCCGCCAGAGGCGCCATCGTGCTCATGGCTTGATCATTTGGTACATCTAGGGCTTCTATTACTATTATTATTTGCTTCAGATTTTGGATAATTTAACCATGGATAAGTTTTATTTTTAACTATGTGGTTAGGGTTAAAAATGAAGAATTTTGATTTGGATATCGACCTCGAAGTAATTTTTTGAAAGTAATTTGCTATAGTTTTGAAACACACAGTACTGGCTGATTTTAAGCTTTATATATATATATATATATATATATATATATATATATATATATATATATATATATATATATATATCCTATCCAAAGAGCACACCTCCTAAATGAACAAATGAGCACAATTATCTATATCCCTTTGATGTTATCTCAATTCTAATCTAATGGTTAAAATTTTATCCTCTTATTAAGGAAGGGATATAGATATATATTGACCACAAAAGGAGAATATTAATGATCGGATTCTCTCATTTCCTTTCATTTCGTTGCTTTTTTTAGAAGGTGAATATTACTGATCAAATTTAAAAATAGTAATATTCATTCTAATATTAATGTTAATTTATTAGTATTAAAATTAACAATTAAATTAAAACTAACACTAAAATAAATTAAATATTAAAATTAACGTTGATAGTAACATTTATATTCAAATTAACATTAAAATTAACATTAACATTGAAATTAAAATAAATATTAATATTAACATTAACTTTAATATTAAAATTAACATTAACATTAACTTTAATATTAATATTAATATTAATATTAATATTAATATAAATATTAATATTAAGAATAAATTAAAATTAAAATTAATATTTATGTTAATTTTAATGTTAATGTTAACTTTAATGTTAATATTAATTTGAATATTAATGTTAACGTTAATTTTAATTTTAATATCGATGTTAATTTTAATATTAAATTTTATTTTAGTGTTAATTTTAATTTTAATACTAATAAAATTAAGATTAATATTAGAATTAATATTACTATTTTTAAAATTGATCATTAATATTCACCCTCTAAAAAATGCTAAGAAGAGAATCTGATCATTAATATTCTCCTTTTGTGGTCAATATTTATCTATATCCCTTCCTTAATAAGAGGATAAAATTTTAACCATTAGATTAGTTGAGATAACATCCAAGGGACATAGATAATTGTGCTCATTTGCTCATTTAGGAGGTGTGCTCATTGGATAGGCACTATATATATATATATATATATATATATATATATATATATATATATATATATATATATATATATATATATATATATAAGGAAACCAAAATATTTTTAAAAAATCTATAATAAAACGTTTGCATATAAAAATAGTACTTCATATTTACGCACTCAACGTATAATGCCAAAATAAATTAAATAAAAAAATTATAGGAAAATTTTAGGGGGTTTACATCCTACCCAACTTACAAGAATTTTATCCTCGAAATTAAAAAATAATTAGGGTAGGTAGGCTTGAGAAGGTTGAAGAGTTTGTTCGCTCAGAAAATATGATCAAACGTTGGGCGAGGAGAGGGAAACGACACTCAACAAAAATAAGCTATTTAGATAACTAGAAGAAGAAAAATCAACGGATACAGTTTAGAAATGATCATGTGCATGACAACCCATCTGTGTCTAATTCGATCATATTACCCTCAATCCTAGAAATGCATAACCTCGAAATAGTTAATAACTTCCTCGATTTACATATAACTCTATTATTCAAATTTTAAATTCATGTTCGATGTTGTCACGATCTTTTGATTTAACCACATCCTCAATGTCCTACTATACTCAACTCTTCATCTAATTTGTTATTCCCCTCAAGATTTATATTCCAAATTTTTTTTATAATCCCTGAAACACATCTTCCTTTCCTTTGATTTAATTTGATATTTATCCTCAAAATTTTAGATTCCTTAAGATGTATATTTAAATCCGATATGATAGAATTTCAGTAAGTCCCAAAATTTTTGAATTTAATAATCCTCTAATCTTCTTCTTCCAACATACACACACACACACATATATATATATCCTCAAACTGAATTTCGTCTTTCATGGTGTCCTCGAAAATTAAAATTCAATAATATTCAATCAATGAAGGTAAAAATCAAACTCATCTTAACTTCATATCCATAATCATCATAGAAATTTAACCCTTAAAGCATCAAGAATGTGAAAATTTCAAGCTTCAATAATTGGTTATCCTCGAAAACTAATATCATCAAAACACTATATTTCATCACTATATAAATCAATTTAGTCGAAGGCAAAAGTCAACCTTACCTTTATTACATCCACCAAATTAACATATAAATTTAGTTCTTAAACCACCAAAATTTAGAAAAAATTTACACTCAATATTTGATTACCTCGAAAACATATTTTGTCAATCGAGAAGTCTATTCAACTTTGATCCTATCATTTTAACAAAACCCAATATTTTGTTGGAGTTTTTCCTTAGAGACTAAAAGATAGTCCTACATTGCCTAGGTCAAATGGATTGTATCTCTATATAAAGCTTTGCTTGTGTTGAGAGATCACATAAGGTGTGGCACATGGGTGCCATGTGGGGGTATTTTTCTAGTGGAAAGAAGGCTAACCCAACAAAGAAGTATTAATGCTTTTTGTCATGCTCATGGGATAATTTTCCTATGGAGCTAATCCCCGAAGGGGCTTAGCGACTCGGACTCGGGCTCGGGCGTACTTTGTACTTAACACGTCAGCATCGACGCATGGCGGCTTGTGCGCAGTTGATGCACGAGTCGCATGCGCAGGTGCATGCATAGGAGTCGCGGGGATGCAGCACAGCTGCGTGCTTGCTGTGCTATGCTACTGAACGGCAGAGCGGCTGAGCTGCGTTGCTGTGCAGCTGTACGCTGAGCTGCTGTGTTCCGTTGCTGCACGCAGAGCTACTGCGATGTTGTGCTGTACGTCTGTGCATCTACGCGCAGACCCACGAGCTAACGTGTTGAGTGGGCTAAGGGGCAAGGGCGGCTAATGATGTGGCTTATTGGAAGATTTGAGCGGTTATAGAAATATTGAGTTAATTGATCATATCCGTTTTTTTAGGATTTGAGTTTAATTCATTCAAATATTTCCATTATTCGCTCATATCTTTTCACAATCAGTTACGGCCAGGATTAAGATTAGGATTTCGGCCCTTCCCTATAAATACTCTCTTTGTGCCTTTATTAAGGACTTAAGCTAAAATTAAGAGACGAAGAGAGTTGTGCCGCTATTTTTATTAGAGTCCATTGGAGTTCTTCGAGTTCAAGAAAGGAGGTGACAGCGAGCATTCCAGAAGTTCTTTCGAACTTGCTGGTTCCTGGGAGCAGATCGCAATAGGGCAAATCTTGCTTTGAGCAACGGTGATCTTTATCACCCCAGCAATACTAATTTATTTTGCCTGCTAAGTTGCTTTCAATCCAGCAGAATTACGGTGATTTATTTCGCCTGCTAAGTTGTATTCATCAACTCGTGTTCTCGTAGAGATCGAGATTTCCATCTAACGATATGTTTCGGGAATAACAATCTCAAAGCAAGATTCAGATCTGATGGAGAACAACCATGCACAACTTCTCGATACAAGTTTTAAACTTGAGAAGTTTAATGGAGAGCATCTCAACGTATGGAAGAGAAAGGTCAGTCTTAATCTTCAACTCATGAGCGTCGACTATGTGTTGACAGATCCCGAGCCTTTGATTCCAGAGGGTAAAAATGCTCGAAGGGTTGTTGAAGCCACGGCTTTATAGTCGAAGTGGAGACAGGATAACAACCTCTATAAGTTGTTGATCCAGAACACGATGGAGGACTCTCTGGCGGAGTCATACAGCAAGACGGTCAATGCAAAGGATACGCTGAGCTGCTGTGTTCCGTTGCTGCACGCAGAGCTACAGCGATGTTGTGCTGTACGTCTGTGCATCTACGCGCAGACCCACGAGCTAACGTGTTGAGTGGGCTAAGGGGCAAAGGCGGCTAATGATGTGTCTTATTGGAAGATTTGAGCGGTTATGGAAATATTGAGTTAATTGATCATATCCATTTTTTTTAGGATTTGAGTTTAATTCATTCAAATATTTCCATTATTAGCTCATATCTTTTCACAATCAGTTACGGCCAGGATTAAGATTAGGGTTTCGGCCCCTTCCCTATAAATACTCTCTTCGTGCCTTCATTAAGGACTTAAGCTAAAATTAAGAGACGAAGAGAGCTGTGCCGCTATTTTTATTGGAGTCCATTGGAGTTCTTCGAGTTCAAGAAAGGAGGGTGACAGCGAGCATTCCAGAAGTTCTTTCGAACTTGCTGGTTCCTGGGAGCAGATCGCAATAGGGCGAATCTTGCTTTGAGCAACGGTGATCTTTATCACCCCAGCAATACTAATTTATTTCGCCTGCTAAGTTGCTTTCAATCCAGCAGAATTACGGTAATTTATTTCGCCTGCTAAGTTGTATTCATCAACTCGTGTTCTCGTAGAGATCGAGATTTCCATCTAACGATATGTTTCGGGAATAACAATCTCAAAGCAAGATTCAGATCTGATGGAGAACAACCATGCCCAACTTCTCGATATAAGTTTTAAACTTGAGAAGTTTAATGGAGAGCATCTCAACGTATGGAAGAGAAAGGTCAGTCTTAATCTTCAACTCATGAGCGTTCGACTATGTGTTGACAGATCCCGAGCCTTTGATTCCAGAGGGTAAAAATGCTCGAAGGGTTGTTGAAGCCACGGCTTTACAGTCGAAGTGGAGACGGGATAACAACATCTATAAGTTGTTGATCCAGAACACGATGGAGGACTCTCTGGCGGAGTCATACAGCAAGACGGTCAATGAAAAAGATGTATGGGAGTCTGTAGAAAATCTCTACAAGGCAGATGAGAACAGAAACAAGATCTACGTGACCGAAAAGGTCTGGAGGATACGATTTGATGACGAAAAAATCATGATGGCTCGAGTCGAGGAGTTCCTCAAGTAACGTCAGAAGCTGGCGGATGACAACATTCCTTTGGTCGATGCTTTTATCGTCGGAGATATTATCGCCAAGCTCCCACCTGGGTGGAGCAACTTCATCGCGGACATGCATCACAAAAGATGGAAGTGGATCTGGAATACCTCTTGTACTGGATACATGTTAAAGACGAGTTGAGGGCTCAACTCAAAGTGGACGCCTTGTCCAAGCAGATGGCTAAGGCTAACATGATACAAGAAGAAAATTCTAAAGGGAAGCAGAAGGCTCCCTACCAAAAGAAGAAAGACGTTCACCATCTGAAGGTGAAGTCGGCTCAGTTCAAGCCCAAGTCCAAAGAAACCTGGGACTTGTTTCAACTGTGGCAAGAAAGGCCACTAGAAGAGGGACTACAAAGAAAAACCAAAACAAAAGAAGCAAGGTGAGGATAACTTTGTTGCTATGATTGCACAGATTGACTCAGCAAGGATTGACACGGACTGGTGGATAGACACCGGGCCTCGTATCATATTTGCTCAAAGAAGGAGTGGTTCACCACGTACCAACCTATTTCTGAGAAGGTTATGGTAGCGAACCAGACACAAGCTGAAGTACTCGGGATCGGGACGGTGGTATTGTAACTGGCTTCGGAAAGTCGCTGACGCTTCAGAATGTGAAGCACGTACCGGCCATAGCTAAGAACCTGGTCTCGGTAAGTCTGCTCTGCAACGCAGGCTTGAGGATGGACATTAACGTCGGTCAAGTCGTTATGTCCTATAAAGGAATATACTTCGAGAAGGCCTTATGTACCGAAGGGATGTTCAAAATTCTACTTGTAACTCCTATGGAGATAGTGAATGCAATTTCTTCTTTCGGTTATTTTCTTGAGTTGTGGCATAATAGACTAGGATATGTTCATTGTAAAAGAATAAACAAATGTCTAGTCTAAGGCTTATCTCCAAATGTGGGGGTAAGGAGTTGGAGAAGTGTGTGGTTTGTGCACAGACAAAGATCACAAGAAAACTATTTAAGCAGGTAAACCAAAGTACAGATCTTCTGGAGTTAGTGCACTCAGATATCAGTGACTTCAAACAGTTCTCCACAAAGGCCGGTATAAAGTATTTTATTACTTTCATCGACGACTTTTCAAAATACGAATTCATTTATCTATTCAAGTCTAAATATGAAGCGTTTGAGAAGTTTAAGGACTTCAAGGCTGAAGCCGAGCGTCAAACCGGACAACAACTCAAGAGACTCAAAGTGACCGAGGTGGCAAGTATAGGTCTCATAAATTTGCATCGTTCTGTAGAAAACATAGAATTATCAATGAGACAACTACTCCATACTCCCCTCAATCAAATGGTGTTATAGAAAGAAAGAACAGAACGTTAACTGAGATGATCAACTCAATGCTATTGACTACGGGTCTTCCAAATTTCTTCTGGGGTGAAGTAGTTTCATATTGAACAGAGTACCGCATGCAACTTTGGAAGTCACTCCTCATGAACTCTGGTTTAAGGTCAGACCCAACTTGAATGTCATTTGAGTGTGGGGGTGTCTGGCGTATGTGAACCTTCCGGATTTGAAGATTCAGAAGCTGGAAACAAGGACTACGAAGACTATATTCCTGGGTTATGCTAATAAAAGTGATGCTCGGAGGTTCCTTGGCATTGAGTCAAATCATATCATTGAATCTCGCGATGCAGAATTCTTTGAAGATAAATTTGCAAGGCACAAGAACATTGTCTCGCGAACATTCCAGAGAATAATGTGAGTGCATAGGAGGCTCAAGTTCCTTACGAAGAGGTAGTCCAAAAAGATGTTGTTACTGCAGAAACAACTATTGAACCAGAACACACAGGACCTGTATCTAAGCGAGTAAGAAGACAGAAGAACTTCGGAGAGGATTTATCACCTATCATATGGAAGCAGACCCACTTACCTATGATAAGGCGATGAAGACCAGAGATGTTGTCTTTTGTGAGGAGGCTATTAAGGATGAGTACGGCTTGATAACCTCCAATAACATGTGGGTGTTGGTCGATCTGTCTGAAAGAGCAAAACCAATCGGATGTAAATGGATCTTCAAGAAGAAGATGAAGGCTAATGGAACTGTTGACAAGTTCAAGGCAAGATTAGTTGCCAAGGGGTTTTCTCAGATGCAGGGGATCGATTATTTTGACCCATATGCTCCAGTAGCGCGGATGATGACCATCAGGATATTAATTGCTCTGAGCGCAATTCATAAGCTGGTAATTCATCAGATGGATGTTAAGACCGCTTTCTGAATAGTGAATTGACCGAAGAGTTTTACATTCAACAGCCAGAAGGATTCACCATCAAGGCCCTCGAAGACAAAGTTTGTAAGTTGGTGAAATCTTATATGGTCTGAAGCAAGCTCTCAAGATGTAGCATGAGAAGTTTGATAAAGTCATAAGATCAAACGGCTACAGGGTCAGCGAGACGACAAGTGTGTGTACACAAAGTTTGCTGACGGGAGAGGAGTTGTCGTTTGTTTTTACGTGGACGACATACTGATCATAGGTACAATCTAGCAAGTGTCACTGTGACAAGAAGTTTCCTTCCATCTAAGTTCAGCATGAAGGACTTAGGAGAAGCTGATGTTATCTTGGGATAAAGATCATTTGAACAAAATTGGAGTGGCATTGTCACAGTCTCCTTACATTGAGAAGATGCTCATACGCTATGGATATCAGGATCTTCCAGGGATCGATACACCTTATAGGTGTGACAAGAAGCTAAGCCAAATCCAAAGGAAAGCGTCAGACAGCTGGAGTACTCAAGCATCATCGAAGTTTGATATATACGACTATTATCATAAGGCTAGACATAGCTTTTGCCTTGGGAATGCTGAGTCGGTTCACGAGCAATCCAGGAATGGAGCACTAAAGCTGTGAAGAGGGCTATAAGATACCTCAAAATGACTCATAAGTATGCACTACACTACTGCGGAGATCTAAAGGTAGTGGAAGGCTTCAGTGATTCAAGCTGGTGCTCAGAAGTAGAGAGTGAAAGGTCCACATAGTATATGTTTTCTCTGGGGGTGGAGCTGCTATATCGTGGAAGTCGAAGAAGCAGACTATGTTGCCTCACTCTTATATGGAATCTGAGTTATATGCACTGGCGGCTACAGCAGATGAAGCAAAATGGCTTCGGAGCTCATGTATGATTCCTATGGTTGGTGTACAGATTTTATCAGTGCCAATTTTCTGTGACAACCAGACAATGCAGCGGTGGCATCGAGTGACCTCTTCAATGGCAAGAAGAGAACTGTGCGTCTAAGGCACAGAGCGTAAATGATCTTATTAAAAAAAGAGTCATTGTCGTAGTTGATGTTCGAAGCCAAGAGAATTTGGCAGATCCATTCACCAAAGGTCTCAAGCGCCAGCTGGTCGAGGACACAGCAGGTAAGATGGGCTTGAAGATACTCTGATGTTATTTCCAGCCACAACACTCAAGATCAGGGACAACTCAGATAAGTTTCTTATCCAAGCATAATATTTCTAATATTCGGTCAAGGGTCTAACTTAGAGCCAACCATACCAAGATTTTACAACAATCAAATATGTAATTCTATTCTTTCCGAATCCAAATATTTCTTACCGAGACAATTCATCTTTCTAAAAGATACAATTTGAAGTCACCCACTATCGATTACCCGAGCCAAGAGTATAATTCTGTGCGACAGTCAAGGTTAACCCAGCTACCCAACTTTAGATACAGATCCAACATTCCCGTCATGAGTGGTCAATTTCATCTTATGGAATAATTCACTACTCATACATACAACTCAAGTCTTATCCCACGATTTCAGTTCCCGCTACGGCCGACATATTACTTCACAAGGGTCAAACTTCTCTAAGGTTCATGTTGAAGCATAACTTACAACATATACTTTCTTAGGTCATACTCATCACCATCTCTCATTCAATACCAAAAGGTTATCCTACGGGTCGCCAATCGTCACCCTATTATTCTGTCAAGTCTCTAAGGTTAGCTATACCAACAGCTAAACCTAATCACTTGGTGACTTCCCTAGAGTGGACGGCTACTAGGGTTATATTAGTTTCTTATTCTTTGTGCCAATAAGTAACCGACAGTTCTAAAGAATGCTACCTAGACCTATGGGTATCAGCTCAATCTGAATAACTAGTCGCATTGCTTACTATGCCGACAATTGGTTATGCAGTCCACGGTCGCTAGGGTCAAGTCTATCTATCCAGTGCCATCCTCAAGGAGCTAATTCCTACAGAGGCTCATTCTAGACTTACCCAACGATCGACTAAAATCGATCTAGTAACGTTACGGTCTAACTCCCAGTCCAACATAATGTTCTAATAATCTATCAAGTAAATTCCTAATGATTCAATTTCTATTTCAATTCCTTCGTACCAACACGTATCTATATATCGAGGCTAACTATTCAAGGGTCATCGATTTTGATAGTTTCAACAGAACTATAGAATTATACTATTTGGTCTGTATGACAAGTCATACTACTAAGTGTTTGCTATTAAAACTCTTTGGTGATTGATATTTTTAATTACAAACAGAACAGAGTACAATGTAGGACTTAGATGTAGTCCTAGGAGTACACTTTTGTTTTTATCTGGATAATGTGTCGATGGAGCGAGTGGTAATACGTTGACTCCATTGATGATTTGACGACGATCTTGAACTCTCTGAAGGTCTATTTGCTCTGGATATCGAAGCGTTACGAGGAGAAGTGGACGTTGAGTATCTCTTCTAGCCTCTGTATGTGGATATAACAGTCTGTCTGTATATATCCCTCTCTCTGTCTGTGTGTCCGTTCTGAAGGAGTGAACTTTCTATTTATAGATAGCAGGCTGGATGCTCACCGGCGTATATGTTGGATGCACTTTGGACGTGGGTGCCACGTGGCTGTTGCTGGTTGGGGGTGCATAGACGATACGCCCCGAGTTGTATGGAATCTGCTCAAACTGCTTTCGTCAGGCTGCGGAGGAGCTAACACTGGCAGTTGCCGAGATTTGGTTGTTGCTGAGATCTGGTGGTTGGCACCCATTCTTTGAATAGAATTGAGTCAAAGGATGTGTGGCGTATGCCTGTGGCTCAAAGATCTCAGTTTTAAGAGGAGATGATTTTCGGGGTGCGCCTAGGATCGAACGCATGGAGGCGCTTAGTCCTATGATTTTTTACGTATCATAGACAAGTCTGGGCACATGGCTTTCGAGACGCATGCAGACCTTCGCATCAGGTGCACCTAGGATCAAGCGCAAGGGAGGCCACTTGGGTCGCATGATTTTTAGGAGTCCATAGAGCACAGTCCAGGCGTATGGCTTTTGAGGCGCATGCAAAGCTTAGTTTTCTGTTGCTTGAGATCAGAAGTGAGCTGAGGGGCGTATGACCACTGGGGCACCGCAGTCTTCTGGGTGGCATGGCCATGGGCGCATACGAATGATCGATTAGCCATACACAGTTGTTACCAGGACCCAAGGTGTAATGATGGTGCTGACTCAGCGCTCTTTCTCTGTAAAGGGCTGCTGATTGGACGGCTCTTGGAATGCGTCGCAACCTTTGTCATTCATATTAAATGCTTGATGGTGATCAGTTTGAAAGGGGCACATCGGTTAATTTTGATCTGGGTATGGGTCTATGTCCCCTGGGTGCATCAGTACGGAGCGCATGGTCTGACGGCGCATCAGCCGGGTGTCGCATCCTTTTTGGCCCGTCTATTGAGTTTTTTGAGGCGTCAATGGTTGTTTTGACTTGGTTGAATTCGAAGGGACAGATTCACACCATAAATGCAAGTTCATTGCACTGACTTCGGAAGTTGCCACTTGGCGTCATGGGTTTATTTACCCTGGCCTATAAGTAGCAGCATGAAAAAAAGTTTTGTTTCGTTTCACTTTCTTTCCTTCATGGAGACGAACTCGATCGCTCCCCTCCTCTGGCGAGTTGACGATGAACTCCTTACGAAGACGAAGATGTGTTGAGTTTGGTTTTTCCACCATCGGCCCCTGTAAAAGTGCCGGTTGCATCCAAATATCGGGATCGTCGTGTCCCGACACAGGCTGAAGGTGCCTGTTGCATCCAAAGATCGGGGCGGTCGTGCCCCAATTTTTGTTATGTTGGAAGAGCCGCAGGTCGCCGAGTGTGCCCGTTGCTTCCGAAGACCAGGGCATCGTGCCGCGATCTTTGTCGAACTAGGATAGCTCCTCCTCCTGCTAGACAAGGGCTGATTGGTGCTGATGCGCATGTGCTATAATGACGAGATGATGCGCCTGGATGAGACATCAGAGTGATGCGCCTGACGGAAGATGCGCTTGGAATAGGGCGCATGGCAGTTGCTGCACTTGGCTGTAGCTTTATGATCTTTTTTTTATAGAAGTTCTCCTTTGTAAATCCTTTTTAGACATGTAATAGACTTTTTATAAAATAAAAGCCTTATTTTCAATGTCTTTAAACTTGTACTGTTTTGTGTGCCAAGTATCTGTTGGAGCTTCCTGGCGTATTTGAGTTGGTCGCATGGTTGGGTTGAGCGCATAGGAATTTTGGCCTATAGATGCGCCTGAAATTCATGCTTCTACAAGACCCCCTTCAAAGTTTTCAAAACTTTCTGTCAAGTTTTGGAAGACTTTGAACAAGAAGCATGGACAGTAGAGTTGTTTAGTTGCGACAATCCTATCAGAGGTAGTATAGACGTGATAGGTTTGGATACTTCTACTAGAGATTTTATGTGGACTTATCATCCTTGGCGTACCTTGGTTTCTAGGTACGAATAATAAGTTGAGAGAGAGGACCAACATATTTACTCAGAGGTAATGTGGACATGGTAAATATGGGGCTAAATGGTGGAGTTTTTCTACTCAGAGGTGATATGGACGTGGTAGGAGTATGGGATTTATAGAACAACTCAAAGGTAATATGGACGTGGATGTTCTATAGTGCAACAACACAGGGATTGTTGTACGGAATGTTTACTCAGTGGTGATGTGGACGTGGTAAACATTGCCTTAAGCATGATCTTACACGGTGCAGGATCCTGCTTGATGGGGTGTAGAGAGGCAACTCATAGGTGATGTAGACATGGTTGTCCCTCTACTAGGGATAGAATGTAACGAAACAACTGGGTTCTAGAAGTATATGATTTGTCAAAGAAGGGGTGTGAACTTGGTTTGGTCAAGTTCACCAGTCCTTTCTCTGGGGAGAGGCAGTATGTTTTCGACGGAGGTCAAGAATAGTACTTTTTCAGGAACTTATCATTGATGGGCATAATGAACAAGTCTCCATTAGCTTGAGCGAGACGATAAGCACCGTTTGAGAATACCGTCTCTATGATGAAGGGTCCTTCCCATTTGGGTTTGAACTTTCTCGGTGTTTTGTAGGTCATCACCATCGGTCTCCTAACTGCCAGAACCAGGTCGTCCACTTGGAAAGTCCTCCGTCGGACTCTTTTGTTGAAAGCCTATGATATGCGAGCTTGATAAAGTTCGATGCGCTGTTGAGCCAAGAGGCATTTTTCGTCCAGCGTCTCCAACTCTTGCAGACGGCGACGTTGATTGTCTTCTTCCGTCAATTGGTTTGTGATCGCCACCATAGAGAGGGTATTAGATCTCCAATGGTAGCACTACTTCGCCCGTAAACCAGGGAGAATGGTGTGTTATCCATCGGGGTCCATACCGTTGTGCGATAGGCCCAAAGGCATTCGTCGAGCTTCTCGTCCCAGTCGTGCTTGTTAGATAACACGACCTTTTTGAGTAGCTTGACGATAGTCTTATAAAAGCCTCAGCCAATCCATTCGATATCGGATTGTAAGCAGTTGATGTCACGTTCTGAATACAGTTCGTAGAACCTACTGAACACATGGCTGATGAATTGGGCCATTGTCATGGATAATCCTTCAAGGTAACCCGAAATAGTAGATGATGTGATGCTTGATGAAGCTAATCACTTTTGAGCTTTTCACCTCTGTGAGAGGTACTGCTTCGCCCATTTAGAGAAATAGTCGGTGATTGCCAGGATAAAGTGGTGTCTCCTTGACGAAAGAGGAGTGATAGGCCCCACTATATCCATGCCCCAGGCTTCGAATGGCTAAGAGGCAACCATCGGGTGTAGAGGCTCTGCGGTCTATGGATGAAGTCGGCGTGAAGCTAACAATCACGACACTTCTTTGCATACTTGACAGCATCGGCCATCGTGGTGGGCCAGTAATAGCCCATATGTTGGAGTCGGTCCTGTAGCTTAGAACCTGGTTGATGAGCTCCGTACGTTCCGTCATGAGCTTCTCGAAGGGCTTCGGCGGCTTCTTCGTTAGATAGACATCGGAGGAGAAGTCCATCGTAGAGAGCCGGTACAGCATTTTGGAGACTGTATCATAATAGAACCGGAGGGAGCGCCTTCTGACTGAGACTACCTCCTTCGGGACTTCCGGAAGGATTCCGTAGAAAGTAAAGTCGATGAATGGGAACCTCCAGTCTCTGACGTTGATGCCAGGGTGCGGCCATGGCATGAGTGTCCGCATGCACAGATTATATTTGGGGCAAGCCAAGTCCTGACCCGTCACCATAACAAAGTGTTGAGTCCCGATGGATACATCCAATGAGGCTGGAAGGTCGGCCAGAGCATCAACTTCCAAGTTTTGCAGCCAAGGCACATGCTCTATAAAGAATTCTGTGAAGGTTGAGATGATCTCCAACGCTGCTTTGTGATAGAGGGTGAGATCTTCATGGCGGACCTCATATTGTCCCCGGATTTGATTGACAATGAGCTTTGAGTCGTCGTAAGATTCAAGGTAGTTCACCCACAGCTGTCTTGCTAACTGAAGCCCCATAATGAGGGCGTTGTACTCTGGAAGCCGTCGAAGAACATTCGCCAGACTGGGCTTTCTTCGGTAATGTTTGCTTCTTGCACTCATCGGCAATACCTTCGTAGAGCCTGGACGATTCCAGGATTGTGTGCACGCTAGAAAGTCGGCAGTGCTTGGCCCTTGACAGCCTTTTACGGTACGAATACCATGTCATATGGTGTCAATAATATCGCCCACATAGCCAACCGAGAGTTTAGTGCTCCCGGTTTTATCATGAGAATTCTAAGTGGATTGACTCGGGAGATGACATGGATTGTTTGTCCTGAGACATAGTGGCGAGTCTTCTGGATGGCAAACACCAAGGCTAGACATTCTTTCTATGGGGTTGTACCGGTGTTCGGCCCCAACCATCGTCCTTATCACAACCACATTTTAGCTTGAGGGTATTTTAGTTATTTTGTGAATTTAAATTTATTTTAAATTATTGGAGTGATGATTGTTATTTTTGACTTTTGCTAGTTGAGACTTTGGAGACTAACCTGGATGTTGACTCTAGCTATGGTGACTTGATTAGCATGGTGGGACCCTAGTCTAACTTAAGTCAACCAAGTTAAGTCATTTAGAATCAAGTTTCAAATAGGAGAATAGATGATTAGGTTCATGGGGCTTTTGACTTAAGGAGTGATTTCTTTACCATTGAAACTTGGCCCAAGCCCACTAGTCAAGACCCTAACACTAATTTTATCCTTCCATGGCCGGCCACATAGGGTTTCCCCACTATATAATCTCTCTTCCTTTGGTTCTTGCCTGTTTTGTATCAAATCAACTTTTGGAAAGGAAAGGTATTTGTCCATCTACCCAAATTCATAACTAATTTATTTTAATTCCTTTTTGACTCTAGTTCTTGCATTAAAGTCTAATCCCACTCTATTTTCTGTTCATGGAGAGAAATCTCAGTTTTGGTACAATTTGGAGCTTTTGGCTAGCAAGGGGAATAATTCTATTTGGGGCTTTTTCTTGTCATTGACACACTATAGGTAAACCATCTAAATTATGTGTAAATTTTGATTTCTTTGCATACTAGCCTAGAATCTAGGTGTCGCCTAGCTGTGGTGTGTGATTTGTGTAATTTTGTATTGATTTCGTGTCCGTATCGGACACGTATCATAACCTAGTTCTAGGAGTTTGTGAAAATGCCCTGCTGTTGGGGGTGCAGTACGCACTATACACGACACCATTCGACACAAAATTTCATGGACACACGAGGCACATGACTGACATCAACCTCCCAAAATTTGGGATCATATGGATCACCACACGGGAAGTAATCCGACCCGTACTGGACACGCACTGTGCGCGTACTGTCGAGTATTCACGCACTGACAACGTCTCGTGTCCGCACAGGACACCACGTGGACATGTCATAGTGTGTGCAGTATGTAGCCCTAGTGTTGGGCTATACATGGACGTGACCACGGGGACACACGTGTCGTGTGTCGTGTCCACGAACGCAGTGAACACGTGCACGAGACTGTGCATTATTTAGTGTGGCTCGTGTGTGGGAATTTGTTTGGACATGTTTGTGTCCAGCTTATGGACACTAGGAGACACGTATGACACGTTCACATGTGACACTTTAATTACCAACCATTAAAACTGAGTATTTGTTGTATTTTTGAATTCGAACTATGGTTTCCCCAAATTTCTGATAACTAGGGCTGATACTCGATTTTTTGAGATTAAATTGGGTTTACTGTTTTGTTTTGATTATTAGTTGCAATGTTGGTTCACCAATATGTATCTAAGTTTAAGTTACATGTTAGGGTTCATGATTAATAATTGATCATTGGTTTCGAATTTGTATTGGACTGTTCCTGGAAAAAAACTGTTATGTGTGCACTGTTTTTTCTATAGCACATACATACACACATGTATAGCCTGAGAACCTATACTACCTACTGTTGCACTAATTCCTGATATTATACACTGACCTAAGAACCTAGGTACTGTTTACACACACTGGTAAACTTGGACTGAAACTAGCTCACTGATTTTCTATTCACACACACATGTACACAAGGCCTTAGAACACCCTACCTACAGTATACACACTCACACATTGATATCACCCACATACACATGTGCACAGGAACAGGAAACACCCTATATCTATGCTACACACACACATGAACTGAAATCTGAGAACACCCCCTTGCTGTCACAAACACAGGAACCTATATACATGTACACACACAGGACACACACACATATATGCACTCACATGTCACCCCATCTCTCTCTATTTATGTATATATATGATATCTATAACTTGCTAGATAATAATTTGTAATATATATATATATATATATATATATATATATATATATATTTTTCACATATATATATATATATATATTATATATATATATATATATATATAATATATATATATATATATATATATATATATTTCAAATATATTTTTTTTTTCAAAAATATATATATATATATAATATATAAAAAAAAAATATATATATATATAAAATATATATATAAAATATATATATAAAAAAAATATAAATATATATATATATATATAATATATATATATATATTATATAGATATATATATAATATATATTATATATATTTATATATATATATTATATTTATATAATATATATATATTTAATATATAATAATATCTATATATATATATATATATATAATATAATATATATATATATATATATATATATATATGTATGTATGTTGCTTATATATTTTAGTTATATAAATGTGGTAAATAAATATGCGTGTTGCCAATGTAGATTGGTACATAGGTTTATCGACTATATGGTTCCTATATGTATTCATATGTGTATATAGTAATGTATACACATGAGATTGTGTGTTGTTAGGCTTGTATAACATTGTGATGATGTGTGAATGCTAGGTAGATATGGTTAGGCTTAGTGAGACTTGTCTAGGTTAGGTTTGACCTAGTTGACCTAGTTTGACTAGTGTAGTTGACTAGAGTTGACCAAAGTTTGACTTTAGCCTAGATTGACCCAAACGTCATGTAGAATGCATTGTAGCAGTCTATTTTACCATTTTAGATATGTTGTGACTTGTGTTGTTCTAAATAGGAGCCAGACACCACTCCTCAGGTAGTATATTCATTCAGATACTCAGGATATCAAGCAGTACATTCTCTGACCGTTTCATACTTGCTAGGACTATATTCTTGCTCTAGATTACTTTACTTGATGCTGTTACGATGGAAACACGGATTAGTACTATGTGGATCTTTTCATACGATGTTATCCCCCTCGGGAGCATCGAATACATCATGTCATGTGCGTTTCACTTTCATCATGTATTCCTGTGCTTTCACTATTCATGTGCACTCTCGTGATTCATGTACTCTCATGTTCACGGAGCTCCCGTATTTATATTCATGTGTATCCATTTATGGGCCCCAAGTGAAATCATGTACAATAATATAACTTGAACGGATCCTTGTGTATTGATTGGGAATGAGGGAGTAGAAATAGTCATGTGGACATTTCCAAAGTAGTGTATCCGTGTACAACCTCTCATGTTTATTATCAAGCCGTTCACATGTCTATCTTATACTCTAAATCACTAGTTCACTGTAGCTCTTTACTTATAGTAGATATTTCTTTACAGTCTTCTCTTTACTTAATGTATATTCTTCAGCGTTTCATGTATCTTATTCTATTGCCTGTTTTATATTCCTGTCATGATATAAACTACATGAGATGTATTGTGCTCGCTTCCGTCCTGACTGGACCTGTTGAAAATATTATAGATGACCTTGAGGAGTTCTGTCCCACATACTATAGAGCAGGCCTAGATGACACATGTGAGCTGGACTCCCAGGAGGACCCAGCACTTGTAGAGGACATTACTCCAGTAGTCTAGGCTAGTTAGCTAGACCAGTATCTTACTTATTATCCTGCCTTGTTGGATACACTTGTACTTATTTAGGGATTTATTATTCTGGATATTCTGGAGTTGTTATCTTAGACATTTAGTTTCTCTCTCTTATCTTGTATTTCATCTGTGGATTCTGTTGATATTCTTATCTATCTATCTTATCGTACTTTCTTTCCTAGTTGTGATTGAGTTGTACTTATATTATTCCTCCATTCGGAGAGTATAACTGTACAGGTACCTTATAACTGTTAGATGTATGTGACCTAGGACAGCGTCTTACCGTCGACACTGTGGCTTAGGCTGGACATAACCACTTCTCGTACCCTTACACTGGGTGCGGGTCGTGACACGTTTTTATTGGTGGCCCATGCAGGTCTTAGTTAGAATTGTGGTGGTATTCGAACTAGAGTATCACTACAGCCTACAGTAGAATTAGGATATTTTTGAAGGTACTCAATTACATTAGAAAAAACTCTTAATCAGATTCCTTTTATCTAAATTTGCTGCTTATTGTCTTCCCTTGAATATAAACTGTCCTCCTTTGCTATTTTGACTCATTCTCAGAAATTATTTCTTGTTTGATCTGTCTCTAGGATGGTCGAGACTAGATCTCATCGCCCAGGACAGGGAACACTGATGAGAGGTCTGCCACCTCTCGTCCTTAGCAGCCAGCCTCCGGTACCGCGGCCCCCAGTTATGCCAGCTGGGGTGGGTGTTTCAGTTGCATTTGGAGGAGCCCCTCCACCAGCAGTGCGCAGGCAGAGCCCGGTGACTCCGGAGATGCTCCAGCAGCAGTAGCCACCTTCAGGATCCGTTGACAAAGTCCAGCTGTTCACTTTCTTTCAGCAGTTCATGGAGGCCCAGCATGCCCAGCAGCAGCGTCAGACGACAGAGTTCAGTCGGGGCATCGATCTGGCCTTGACGACAGTTGAGAGGGCTACAGTACAGCCTCCGGCAGTTCAGCAGCAGCATCAGCCGAAGGAGAAGGGCATCCAGTATTTCCAGAAGGTGCACCCGCAGGACTTCAGGGGTACAGAGGGCATCATGTACGCATATGAGTGGATTGAGCACGTGGAGGAGATCTTCAGGCTGTCAGAGATTCCAGCGAGGCTACTGTCATGCCCCAGTACCGAAATACTGGGACGGACTAGGCCAGCTACTCTGTATGAGGTATAAAACGTCATACGGCGATCGTGGCTGTCAATCTTGCTGGGTATCCTAGCATGCAAGCAGTCTATGGCCTAAAACTGATCTCATATCCACAGGCAATAATCAATGAAATAACGACAAGAGAGATAATCATATGAAAAACAGGAAATACTCATATGATAATCAGAGAGTCTACAATAAGAAATAATGTAGACAAGAGTACCTTCCCACACAGTTCCCTCATGGTCAAGAACTGAAGCACGTCCTCCAAGTCAAGTCTGGAAGATCCACATGGTAGGTCACAGGCAATCTGGGAACAATCCAGGGTTGGTCAGGCCAACCGTAGCAAGTACCAGAAAGGAAGGCTCAAGGACGGCCGAAGAAAACCAGCAGGATATAATATAACAGAAATAGCATCTAAAACAGTAAATAAGGTAAGGGATCGTGCGGTACCAACGCACGATAACAATCCAACAACTAAAGGTATTCTGGTCGTAACCTCGGTCGATAGCCTATCGTAGCACAATAACCAACCCAACAATCAAACAAGAACATGGGTTGGATCATGCACCACGATAGTCCATGTTCCTCAGTTATTCCCAAAAGTAACTCAACAATCACCACAATCATCCTAACATACACTAATGCCTGCATCGCTAACTGGAGATCGTAGTCTGTCATCGGAACAGTAACCCATCCCTACATCAAACAAGAACAAGGGAATGAATTACTGCACCGGGACAGCGTTACGTGCCAGCCAGCTTAGCAAGCTACAAGCCAAACAATTATATAAATAAGCGGCCACTCAAATGCCTACGGCTGTCTATGTGGAGGTTGGGTTACCCCAACAATGCAAGTATAGGAATCCTCAGATCGTGCCATATCCCGCAAGGGCTAGCGAGGCCAAATAACGCATAGTAGGTAGGTATGCATCGGTCCCTCGGAAGGCCACCGTGCTAAGCAGGAGTACATATAGTAGTCGGATACTGCCATATCCGTGGCGGCCAACCCCGACGCGCCAGGACGAGCCTGTGGAGGCCGGTAATGCACGATCTCGGGATTCCGTTCCCTCCCAATGCTTCTACCATTTTTAGTTGCCTAGATTAACCCTACATTTATCCGGAATCACATGCCGTGGTCACATGCTCATCCTCCTAGATGTCGTACCTCAGTACGAAAATGCTAAGTAAGAATCAGCCTCGACACCTATAGTCCCAGTTGTGATCCATCCTTAGTGTTATGCAACAAGCAAGCAAGCAATCCTAACCGCGCTAAGGCTATAGGCCAACTACCAGATACCCGTGCAGGTAAACATATAATATAGCCAGAATATCAAGATGGCATCGCAATGCCATATAATCATGGAAGTAGCACCTCAAAGTGCCAATAGACAAAGGGCACCGCAGTGCGATGTCAGGGCCAGTACCTCACAGGGTAAGCTGGACTTATAGCACGGATACAGGTAGTCAGGTCTGGGACAAGGACAACTCTGTCAGTCACAAGAAGTCATCTGCCCACATCGTGGCATGGATATCAGGTCAAGTACAAGACCAGAACCTCTACTATAATAACATCTCAAGCATGTATGGGAGCCTACAGCTCCAATCATCAAGTCGGTCTATCCACCAAATTAATCTATCAAGTGTCTCCCATCCATGAGGGAGTGAATATCACTGTTGACACAAAGTCACAGTCAACCAAATATTGACTACATTGACTAAATAATATCTGTATAAATTCAATACGACACACGACGTCTGCATTCAGTTCAGGACAGACAACAGCTCAGTTTCCGACTCTCAGTGTATTTTCGAGTCTGTACTTTTACATTTTATTGAGTCTAGAAGTATGTACTCTGAGTTATGCTGAGCTCTTAGAACTTAGTCTATAAGCCTACCCAAAATCCCAAGCTCCACCAAAACAAAAATTGCCCACAAGTCCCACTTAGGACCACTCTGTGCTCTGGAGACAGAGTTCGGGCCGAACTCTGCCTCCACACAGAGTTCGGGCCGAACTCTGTCCCCTAGAAATCAGGAACCCTAATTTTAGGGTTAGCTGGTTGCTAGCTGTCCAAACGGCCAAATTTTTGAATTTTCCTACCCGAATTCTGGCCGAATTCTGCCTCTAAAAACACTATAAATAGGGCATGAATTCTCTCATTTCAATTCACTCAATATTCTCTTCTCTTCTCTCCTACAAGCTCAATAAGCCATACCCTACCTATCTACTAGCCACAAGCCCCCTAAGTCTCGAGTGTTCAGCATCTCTCAGTTAGGATTCTTGTGCAAGAGTGAAGAAGTCGCTTGGACAATTCCAAGCAAATCGCCACTGCGATCCTCTGTTAGAAGTTGACGTGCTCTTCTGAAGAAAAGGCACGGGTTGTAAGCTACTATTTCACAAATAGTGGATTTAATCCTGAGCTAGAATTCTCAGGCCTGGACTAGTCCTCCACGAGGGAAACCAGGTTAAAATCGTTGTGTTTGCGTATGCTCTTCTGCTCTTTATTTATTTTCCGCACTTTACTCTGATTTTTTATTGTTGGTGAAAGAGTTATTTTTAATTGGCTATTTTTCTATATAAACTCTATTCACTCCCCTCTAGAGTTGCCAAACTGTTCTTCAATTGGTATCAGAGCTTGATGATTGTCCGTTCATATACCACTTGATGATTGTCCGTTCATGCCTGCACCTACCTTTCTATCCAAGGCACGACGCCTTCAGCCTGTCGCTGCTTCTGAGTCATCTGAGCATTCTGCTGATGAGGAGCCTGACGCCCCTCCTTTTGGTCAGGATGCACCTCCTCCTCCTGCCACTCTTGAGTCTCTTCAGACTATGCTTCGCGATCGCTTTGCTATTGAGGATGATCGCTGGACGCAGCAGGATTACCGTACCACCTTGCAGATCAGTGCCCTCGGGAACTCTCTGCATGATATGCGGTATTCACTTGCTCGTCATCCTGATCTGCATGTGCCTATTGAGCGGGATCCAGATCGCACGGGTCATCGTATAGACGATCCGTGGGTCATGAGGTATATGGATCCTGATGATGCTTTTGTGGACCCTCGTCGCTCATTCCCTGGTCCTTCAGATGTTCCAGGACCTTCTCGTGCTCCATGATGGAGATTGGCTTGATATGCTGCTGCCACTGCTGATGGTCTTAGTTGCCTTTTTGATTTTAGTTATTTCAGTTTGTTATGGATTTATGTACTGGATTTATGTCTTCAAACCCTGATGATGTGCTGGTTGGTGGATAACATTTTATGCTATTTTTCGTAGTTCTACTTTATGTCAGTGACTTGTTTTATTAGTATTATACTGTTTCTTCTCTGCTTGGTGTGGTTGGATTACTTTTCTTTGTCTATACTGCTATTCCCATACTTTTTCTTATGCAGTCTATATGATCCTTTATATTGCTAACTGCCAAAAGGGGGAGAAATATGTATATTTGTCTGTGCTTGTGTTTGCTTTTGGGAAAATATTTTTATCAGGCCACAGGTTCTATGCATTATTTACGGGGGAGAGCTATTGATTCTAGCTCGGCACCGTTCACTGATTACGGGGGAGCTATCTTATTCTAGCTCGGCATTGTTTATGGGGGAGCTGTGTTTTAACCAACTGTGTCCAGGTATGAATATTGAAATATACATTTATTATTTTGTCAATTATCAATATGGGGGAGATTGTTGACACAAAGTCACAGTCAACCAAATATTGACTACATTGACTAAATAATATCTGTATAAATTCAATACGACACACGACGTCTGCATTCAGTTCAGGACAGACAACAGCTCAGTTTCCGACTCTCAGTGTATTTTCGAGTCTGTACTTTTACATTTTATTGAGTCTAGAAGTATGTACTCTGAGTTATGCTGAGCTCTTGGAACTTAGTCTATAAGCCTACCCAAAATCCCAAGCTCCACCAAAACAAAAATTGCCCACAAGTCCCACTTAGGACCACTCTGTGCTCTGGAGACAGAGTTCGGGCCGAACTCTGCCTCCACACAGAGTTCGGGCCGAACTCTGTCCCCTAGAAATCAGGAACCCTAATTTTAGGGTTAGCTGGTTGCTAGCTGTCCAAACGGCCAAATTTTTGAATTTTCCTACCCGAATTCTGGCCGAATTCTGCCTCTAAAAACACTATAAATAGGGCATGAATTCTCTCATTTCAATTCACTCAATCTTCTCTTCTCTTCTCTCCTACAAGCTCAATAAGCCATACCCTTCCTATCTACTAGCCACAAGCCCCCTAAGTCTCGAGTGCTCAGCATCTCTCAGTTAGGATTCTTGTGCAAGAGTGAAGAAGTCGCTTGGACAATTCCAAGCAAATCGCCACTGCGATCCTCTGTTAGAAGTTGACGTGCTCTTCTGAAGAAAAGGCACGGGTTGTAAGCTACTATTTCACAAATAGTGGATTTAATCCTGAGCTAGAGTTCTCAGGCCTGGACTAGTCCTCCACGAGGGAAACCAGGTTAAAATCGTTGTGTTTGCGTATGCTCTTCTGCTCTTCATTTATTTTTCGCACTTTACTCTGATTTTTTATTGTTGGTGAAAGGGTTATTTTTAATTGGCTATTTTTCTATATAAACTCTATTCACCCCCCTCTAGAGTTGCCAAACTGTTCTTCAATCACGTCAATAAAGACAACCACCAAATACCAATCTCATTTCTCCCTAACAATGCTAGGCCCTCAGACTCACAAGAATCCTCCTAGACAATGATTACAAGCCACTAGAAAACAAGCCTCTCAACTACCAAGATACAGCAATCAAACCAGGTTCTCTAACTACCGGGATACACAAAGGTACCAGGTTTGGGCGCTTGGGAAGTCGAGTAAAAATCATATAATAATATCCTCGATATTCTCCTCGTTCCGCGAGACACTCGCACCAATATCCAAAACCCAAAAGTCCTCGAAGACATATCTGATCAAATTAGAACATCACCAAAGAACTAGCAATACTATCTAAGAATCCACTTAGTCTACCATTATCACTATCTCAATATCATCTCCTCATAGTCAATCCTCGAATAAGATCATAATCCCAACACATGGGTCAACACTAAATCAACGCCGTCGGATGATGGCAAGGATTGTGTGAACCACTCTGGATCAGGTCCACAACCCTTAAACCAAACAAGGACCAGGGTTGCAGACCCTCACCCGAGTAGAACCACTCTCCTTACACAATCCGGCGGACAGGACAGACAATGGGATAACAAACTAAACTAGAACACCATCTAAAGGAAGAGTCACGAGTCAAGAGTCCAATGGGTGATACCGTCGAAAAGGCAAGGATTGCGTGAACCCCTCTGGATCAGATCCACAACCCTTAAACCAAACAAGGACCAGGGTTGCAGACCCTCACCCGAGTAGAACCGCTCTCCTTACACATTTCGGCGGACAAGACATATCAAGACGCTAGGCGACTAATCTAGTCGGGAGTCTACCTAGCAGGCAATGAGATCAGGGATACTATACCAAGAAGAACGTGCATGAGTTCAGTCCCGCAAACCAAAGGAATGGCACTGCCCTATCCTTCGAATCAAATTCCCAACCGGGAATTCTGGAAAAATCCGGCAGAACCTCCTTCGTATTCTGGACGGGAGCACCCTACGAATTGGGGCTAAAACCACTCTGCGCAACCCGCCGCAGAATCGCAGAATCGCAGGCTGAGAACACTAAGTCTCAGCTACCAGCAGCACTACGATGCGTACTGGAAACAAGTCGATAGCCGAGAACACTAAGTCTCGGCCTCCAGTAGCACTACGATGCGTACTGGAAACCACTCGAACCCGAGACCACTAAGTCCCGGTCTCCAGCAGCGCTACAATGCGTACTGGGCGCCAAGCCAACATGCATACTAATAAGATAATCGCCTCGCAGGGCGCACCACAACACATGTTCATAAATTCCTAACCCAAGCACAAACACCGCCACAAGTAAAGTTAGCCAAAGCCGTTACCCGACCGCGAGTCGGACACGGGGCATATGGGGACAATCCGTACAAGTGAGTCGTGCTCGTGTCCTCGGAGGTGTGGATGACCCATCCGAGTCGTCCGATACGGTCTATTCCAGTATCGGACCAAGCTAATCTAGGTTATCATGGCAGTTCTACTACTAGGCTACACTACTCATGGTTATACATTTACAATTACAACAAATTAAAATGCAATAAAAATCCAGGAGAGAGGGCAAGAGCCGTCGATGAGCAAGGGATACTTGCCTAGAGGGCTCGGCTAGGTAAGCAAGTCTTCGATGATCCGGATCCATGCTAGCACGTCCGTCGAGGTCCTCGGAACACATAATAAACAATCATTAGAATTAAACAATAAAATAATAACATGAAGCACAGAGGATGGCAGGGGGCTATACCGTACGGGTCCCGCAAGCAGCGCAGGGATCTGGCACGAAAACCGAGGCACACGGACCGATACGGGCACGCAAACCGAGACGCGCACGTATATCGAGACGCGCACGAGAATCGAGATGAACAGGAGACAACGTGTACGTAAATCGAGACGTGCACGTAGATCGAAGAAATCACGAATATCAAGATGGTGCACGAATCACGTAACACGCAAATTGAGACGTGCACGCAAATCGAGACGGGGCGAGATTCAAGGAAGCACGCAAATCAATGCGACATACAAGTCGATGTATGCACGTAAATCGATGCGACACGGAGATCAAAGTAGCACGCAATCGAGTCGACACGCAAACCGATACGGGTACGCGAATCGGAGCGGCACGAAAACCGAGATGGGCACAAAGGCCGAGACACAAGAAACGAGGCAACACGCAAACCAATGGGACACGGTGCCTGAGGCAGCGCGGGGCTCGAGGCGTCCCGCTGCCCTGGGCAGCATGTAGATCGAGGTACACGCAAAACGAGACGACACGTACACCGAGGTGCACATGACCCAAAAACACGAGGAACGAGGAAGCGCACCAACCGAGGATGCGCTGCCCGAGGTGACACGCTGCACAAGGCAGCGCACTGCTCGAGGCAGCACACTGCCCGAGGCGCACCGAACCACGCAGCTCGATCTCCGAGAAGCACACAAATCGAGAAAGGAGAAGGAGAGGGGTGCTCGAAAATCTCACCGGCGGAGGGGCTCATCGGCGAGGGCGAGGAGGCCCGGCCAGGTCGGCCCGCCGGCAGGAGGGGGGTACAAAGGAAGAGGGAGGCCGGAGGAGAACGGCGGCGGCGGCGACTGGTGGCGGTCGCAGAGGAGGGGCCGGCGATCGTGGCAGATGGTGGCGGAGGGAGGCGACGGCGACGATGATGGTGGTGGTCGCCATGGCGGTGATGGTGGTGGGAGCTGTGGTGGCGCCGGATGGGGGAGGCCGGGACGGAGGTCGATGGCGGTGCCAGCTACGACGGTGGGAGCAGTGGAGGAGGTGGCGACGATGATGGTGGTGGGAGCTCAGGGCGGCCGGAGGTCGGGGGAGGCCGGGAGAAGAGAGGGAGACGGCGAGCGAGGGAGAGGGATGAGAGGCCGAGTGAGCGGGAGAGAGGAGAGTTGAGGGAGGAGAGAGAGGCTGGTCCAGTGAGGGGAGAGAGGGATCGGGAGAGAGAGATCAGAGTGAGGAGAGAGAGAGGAAAGGGAATTTAGGGGAAAGGGGGCGGCTGTGAGCTGAGAGGAGAGTGAGAGATAGGTTAGGGTTTGGGTTTTCTTTTGGGAGGGTAGGTATAGTATCAAGAAATTAATTAATAACAATTGACCATAAGGGCAAATCACTCCCAATAAAATAATAAAAAATTCAAATATACCCCAAAATTAAAATCCTCTATATACAATAATACGGTCAATATACAGTCATATACCTGTTTCTAAAATAGGGATATGACATCCTACCCACCTTACAAAAATTTTGTCCTCGAAATTTCGAAATCATGTAATATAATATTTTCAAAACTAGTATATACATATCATGAAAACTCTACCCACCTTACAGAAATCAAGTAATAAAATTAGAAAAGAACAAAATCTCAATATGAAAACATCAAGGAGAACAAGGTCTAGCTAAATAAATCAACTCGCAAGGTAAATCCAAAACATCGAAAGAATCTCGAAAATCAAAGTCTCGCATACACGAAATAACCCCATAAATCAAAACAAGTACAAAATATCGAAAACAGTATCAGAAAACCTGAAAACCCCACTGCATGAAAATCAACAAAATCATAAAATAAAGGATACATGTCTCAAACCGGCGACCGTAGTTCCTAATATCCGAAAACGTGTCATGATCTTTCCTTGCCACGCCATCCGGAATGGCTGCAAAAGATGCATCAGGACACTATAATCGAGCGGCTGCAACTTTCGTTACCACGCCGTCATAGTATACTAGGGTCACCCGGTACTCTTGACAAATACCCAAAACGAATCAAATCCATAACCCAACATCCGAATCACTAAAATCACAAAATCTCCAACAATATATCAAGTCCTAGAAAACCATCGAAATCCAAAATCCAGGTGAATCGTAACACACATCCGAAAATATCTTCAATAATAACCACAAGATAGCTTTTCTAGGAAAATACTCCATATCCGTAGAAAAATATTCCAAACCAAGGATCCATATCAAAATGTAATGTATAGCAAGTATATCTATAAACAAAATAATATCTGAAATAGATAATCATGAGTCCGGAAATATCCCGAATCAAAGGAGCTGAATTCATACAAGAACATCCACTGGATACTCAACAAATGTTAAAATATCCAATCTCAGAGTCCAGATGGAATCTTCATTCCGCAGCAATCCAGCCAACGCTCGAAGAGGGCGATAATGATACCAAGTCAACACGAAGTCAACGCACGAAAGGGATAACAAGAAATCAACCAAGGTGAAACACCGGTAGAGAGTACAGAACCCAAGACAGATAATCATGTAACCCAATGATGGAGATAAGATGACTTCTCATCGGATAAAACGATCGACATGACCAACTATAGGATCACATCTACCAAACAAGGATCAGAGGTAGATAACAACAAATGAGACAGGACAAAGCAAAATAGGTCCAGGTAGAGATGAGGACCAATTCACAAGTTCAAGGGAGCGAAGGGCAAGTGTAGCAAGTTAGAATCCCAAGGAATAGTGGACTGAGATCAACAATCATGTGATACCCAACAATATCTCAAAACGAGACCTGCATGGGCCACCACTAAAACCTTGTCACGCCCCAGTACCGAAATACTGGGACGGACTAGGCCAGCTACTCCGTATGAGGTATAAAACGTCATACGACGATCGTGGCTGTCAATCTTGCTGGGTATCCTAGCATGCAAGCAGTCTATGGCCTAAAACTGATCTCATATCCACAGGCAATAATCAACGAAATAACAACAAGAAAGATAATCATATGAAAAACAGGAAATACTCATATGATAATCAGAGAGTCTACAATAAGAAATAATGTAGACAAGAGTACCTTCCCACACAGTTCCCTCATGGTCAAGAACTGAAGCACGTCCTCCAAGTCAAGTCTGGAAGATCCACATGGTAGGTCACAGGCAATCTGGGAACAATCCAGGGTTGGTCAGGCCAACCGTAGCAAGTACCAGAAAGGAAGGCTCAAGGACGGGCGAAGAAAACCAGCAGGATATAATATAACAGAAATAGCATCTAAAAACAGTAAATAAGGTAAGGGATCGTGCGGTACCAACGCACGATAACAATCCAACAACTAAAGGTATTCTGGTCGTAACCTCGGTCGATAGCCTATCGTAGCACAATAACCAACCCAACAATCAAACAAGAACATGGGTTGGATCATGCACCACGATAGTCCATGTTCCTCAGTTATTCCCAAAAGTAACTCAACAATCACCACAATCATCCTAACATACACTAATGCCTGCATCGCTAACTGGAGATCGTAGTCTGTCATCGGAACAGTAACCCATTCCTATATCAAACAAGAACAAGGGAATGAATTACTGTACCGGAACAGCGTTACGTGCCAGCCAGCTTAGCAAGCTACAAGCCAAACAATTATATAAATAAGCGGCCACTCAAATGCCTACGGCTGTCTATGTGGAGGTTGGGTTACCCCAACAATGCAAGTATGGGAATCCTCAGATCGTGCCATATCCCGCAAGGGCTAGCGAGGCCAAATAACGCATAGTAGGTAGGTATGCATCGGTCCCTCGGAAGGCCACCGTGCTAAGCAGGAGTACATATAGTAGTCGGATACTGCCATATCCGTGGCGGCCAACCCCGACGTGCCAGGACGAGCCTGTGGCGGCCGGTAATGCACGATCTCGGGATTCCGTTCCCTCCCAATGCTTCTACCATTTTTAGTTGCCTAGATTAACCCTACATTTATCCGGAATCACATGCCGTGGTCACATGCTCATCCTCCTAGATATCGTACCTCAGTACGAGAACGCTAAGTAAGAATCAGCCTCGGCACCTATAGTCCCAGTTGTGATCCATCCTTAGTGTTATGCAACAAGCAAGCAAGCAATCCTAACCGCGCTAAGACTATAGGCCAACTACCAGATACCCGTGCAGGTAAACATATAATATAGCCAGAATATCAAGATGGCATCGCAATGCCATATAATCATGGAAGTAGCACCTCAAAGTGCCAATAGACAAAGGGCACCGCAGTGCAATGTCAGGGCCAGTACCTCACAGGGTAAGCTGGACTTATAACACGGATACAGGTAGTCAGGTCTGGGACAAGGACAACTCTGTCAGTCACAAGAAGTCATCTGCCCACATCGTGGCATGGATATCAGGTCAAGTACAAGACCAGAACCTCTACTATAATAACATCTCAAGCATATATGGGAGCCTACAGCTCCAATCATCAAGTCGGTCTATCCACCAAATCAATCTATCAAGTGTCTCCCATCCATGAGGGAGTGAATATCACGTCAATAAAGACAACCACCAAATACCAATCTCATTTCCCCCTAACAATGCTAGGCCCTCAGACTCACAAGAATCCTCCTAGACAATGATCACAAGCCACTAGAAAACAAGCCTCTCAACTACCAAGACACAGCAATCAAACCAGGTTCTCTAACTACCGGGATACACAAAGGTACCAGGTTTGGGCGCTTGGGAAGTCGAGTAAAAATCATATAATAATATCCTCGATATTCTCCTCGTTCCGCGAGACACTCGTACCAATATCCAAAACCCAAAAGTCCTCGAAGACATATCTGATCAAATTAGAACATCACCAAAGAACTAGCAATACTATCTAAGAATCTACTTAGTCTACCATTATCACTATCTCAATATCATCTCCTCATAGTCAATCCTCGAATAAGATCATAATCCCAACACATGGGTCAACACTAAATCAACGCCGTCGGATGATGGCAAGGATTGTGTGAACCACTCTGGATCAGGTCCACAACCCTTAAACCAAACAAGGACCAGGGTTACAGACCCTCACCCGAGTAGAACCACTCTCCTTACACAATCCGGCGGACAGGACAGACAATGGGATAACAAACTAAACTAGAACACCATCTAAAGGAAGAGTCATGAGTCAAGAGTCCAATGGGTGATACCGTCGAAAAGGCAAGGATTGCGTGAACCCCTCTGGATCAGATCCACAACACTTAAACCAAACAAGGACCAGGGTTGCAGACCCTCACCCGAGTAGAACTGCTCTCCTTACACATTTCGGCGGACAAGACATATCAAGACGCTAGGCGACTAATCTAGTCGGGAGTCTACCTAGCAGGCAATGAGATCAGGGATACTATACCAAGAAGAACGTGCATGAGTTCAGTCCCGCAAACCAAAGGAATGGCACTGCCCTATCCTTCGAATCAAATTCCCAACCGGGAATTCTGGAAAAATCCGGCAGAACCTCCTTCGTATTCTGGACGGGAGCACCCTACGAATTGGGGCTAAAACCACTCTGCGCAACCCGCCGCAGAATCGCAGAATCGCAGGCTGAGAACACTAAGTCTCAGCTACCAGCAGTACTACGATGCGTACTGGAAATAAGTCGATAGCCGAGAATACTAAGTCTCGGCCTCCAGTAGCACTACGATGCGTACTGGAAACCACTCGAATCCGAGACCACTAAGTCCCGGTCTCCAGCAGCGCTACAATGCGTACTGGGCGCCAAGCCAACATGCATACTAATAAGATAAGCGCCTCGCAGGGCGCACCACAACACATGTTCATAAATTTCTAACCCAAGCACAAACACCGCCATAAGTAAAGTTAGCCAAAGCCGTTACCCGACCGCGAGTCGGACACGGGGCATATGGAGACAATCCGTACAAATGAGTCGTGCTCGTGTCCTCGGAGGTGTGGATGACCCATCCGAGTCGTCCGATACGGTCTATTCCAGTATCGAACCAAGCTAATCTAGGTTATCATAGCAGTTCTACTACTAGGCTACACTACTCATGGTTATACATTTACAATTATAACAAATTAAAATGCAATAAAAATCCAGGAGAGAGGGCAAGAGCCGTCGATGAGCAAGGGATACTTGCCTAGAGGGCTCGGCTAGGTAAGCAAGTCTTCGATGATCCGGATCCATGCTAGCACGTCCGTCGAGGTCCTCGGAACACATAATAAACAATTATTAGAATTAAACAATAAAATAATAACAGGAAGCACAGAAGATGGCAGGGGACTATACCGTACGGGTCCCGCAAGCAGCGCAGGGATCTGGCACGAAAACCGAGGCATGCGGACCGATACGGGCATGCAAACCGAGATGCACACGTATATCGAGACGCACACGAGAATCGAGATGAACAGGAGACAACGTGTACGTAAATTGAGACGTGCACGTAGATCGAGGAAATCATGAATATCAAGATGGTGCACGAATCACGCAACACGCAAATCGAGACGTGCACGCAAATCGAGACGGGGCGAGATTCAAGGAAGCACGCAAATCAATGCGACATACAAATCGATGTATGCACGCAAATCGATGCGACACGGAGATCAAAGTAGCACACAATCGAGTCGACACGCAAACCGATACGGGTACGCGAATCGGAGCGGCACAAAAACCGAGATGGGCACAAAGGCCGAGACACAAGAAACGAGGCAACACGCAAACCAATGGGACACGGTGCCTGAGGCAGCATGGGGCTCGAGGCATCCCGCTGCCCTGGGCAGCACGTAGATCGAGGTACACGCAAAACGAGACAACACGTACACCGAGGTGCACATGACCCGAAAATACGAGGAACGAGGAAGCGCACCAACCGAGGGTGCGCTGCCCGAGGTGACACGCTGCACAAGGCAGCGCACTGCTCGAGGCAGCACGCTGCCCGAGGTGCGCCGAACCACGCATCTCGATCTCCGAGAAGCACACAAATCGAGAAAGGAGAGGGAGAGGGGTGCTCGAAAATCTCACCGGCGGAGGGGCTCGTCGGCGAGGGCGAGGAGGCCCGGCCAGGTCGGCCCGCCGGCAGGAGGGGGGTACAAAGGAAGAGGGAGGCCGGAGGAGAACGGCGGCGGCGGCGACTGGTGGCGGTCGCAGAGGAGGGGCCGGCGATCGTGGCAGATGGTGGCGGAGGGAGGCGACGGCGACGATGATGGTGGTGGTCGCCATGGCGGTGATGGTGGTGGGAGCTGTGGTGGCGCCGGATGGGGGAGGCCGGGACGGAGGTCGATGGCGGTGGCAGCTACGGCGGTGGAAGCAGTGGAGGAGGTGGCGGCGATGATGGTGGTGGGAGCTCGGGGCGGCCGAAGGTCGGGGGAGGCCGGGAGAAGAGAGGGAGACGGCGAGCGAGGGAGAGGGATGAGAGGCCGAGTGAGCGGGAGAGAGAAGAGTTGAGGGAGGAGAGAGAGGCTGGTCCAGTGAGGGGAGAGAGGGATCGGGAGAGAGAGATCAGAGTGAGGAGAGAGAGAGGAAAGGGAATTTGGGGGAAAAGGGGGCGGCTGTGAGCTGAGAGGAGAGTGAGAGTTAGGTTAGGGTTTGGGTTTTCTTTTGGGAGGGTAGGTATAGAATCAAGAAATTAATTAATAACATTTGACCATGAGGGCAAATCACTCCCAATAAAATAATAAAAAATTCAAATATACCCCAAAATTAAAATCCTCCATATACAATAATACGGTCAATATACAGTCATATACCTATTTCTAAAATAGGGATATGACAGCTATAGATTGAGGCGGCGGCTAGTATGATACAGGATTTGGCTCGCACGTGGTACCAGACAGACCCGAAGGTTGGTACAGCTGGGAAGACTTGGACAGCTTTCAAGAAGCTCTTCAAGGAGAAGTTTTTCTCTGACGCAGCGCTTGGTGCCCTCAAGACTCAGTTCGAGGCATTGGTGCAGGGCAGTCAGACTGTCGAGGAGTACGCCGGGGAGTTCTGTCGTCTGGGCAAATTTGTTGAGGGGTTATCTGAGGCGACGAAGGCCCGGAGGTTCAGGAAGGGACTAGTCAAGGAGGTGAAGTCCTATACCAAGAGTGCCCGCAGTGCCACTTTTGAGGAGATCCTGGTGGGTGCCTTAACAGCAGAGGATGATCTTGAGCTGAGGTTCAAGAGGGGGTGAGACACTCAGGGAGCCAGTGGTAGCGGAGGACCGGCCAAGGGGCTGCACTTTCAGTAGCAGCATCAACAGAGACAGTTTCAGCCACAGTAGTTCCAGCAGTCGAGACTTCAGCCAGTTCAGCATCAGCAGCAGAGGCAGCAGCAGCAGGCCCCGAGGTAACAATCTACTAGTTGTACCTTCTACAAGAAATCGGGGCATGGATAGGCTGAGTGCAGGAAGAGGTTGGGGAAGTATCTTCTCTGCGGTTCGTTGGAGCATCAGCTGAGGGACTGTTCCCTCTTCGCAGGCAGAGCAGCACAGGGAGCAGGAGCCAAGGCTCCAGTAGGACCGCAGAAGGGACCGCTGCCGACTCAGCAGCAGCGGTTCATACAACATCATCAGCAGGCCAGGGGAGGCCAGCAGGGGCGAGCTTTCGCCATGGCGTTCGAGGATCCAGAGGCGATTGGGGAGCTGATCACAGATTCTGTTCTTCTCGACTCCATTCCAGCTTTCTTCTTATTTGATTTCGGGGCTTCCTATAATTCTGTGTCTGTATCATTTGCTGTTAGATACTGCCTTGTATCTGAATCATTGCCTAGGACCTGCAAGATCATGATCGGGGGTGGTATTATCCTCGTGTGTGATGTTTGCAGAGGGAGAAGTGTTATTTTGGGAGGCCAAAAGTTGGAGGTGAGTCTGCTTGTAATGCCACTAACGAACTACGATATCGTATTAGGTATGGATTGGTTGAGCAGGCATCACACCAGCATAGATTGTCGTGGGGGTAGAGTTTTGTTCGACGTGCCAGGAGAGCCAGAGTTCGAGTTCACCCGACGACAGGCGGAGCAGAGCAGCAGACTTTTCTGCGAAGTTTCAGTCGAGGAGCATGCGGCTCCATATCCTTTGATTACGGAGTTCATGGACATCTTTTTGGAGGAGTTGCCAGGATTTCCACCGGACAGGGATGTTGAGTTATCGGTAGACTTGGTTCCCGATACGGAATTGATTTCTCAGCATGTCTATCAAGTGAACAACAGTGAGTTGGTGGAATTGAAGAAGCAGGTGGATGAGCTACAGGAAAAGGGCTTCATCCGATCGAGTTCTTCACCTTGGGGGCACTGGTACTCTTTGTACCCAAGAAGGATGGGTCGGTACGGATGTGTATCGACTATAGGGCACTCAACAACCTCACGATCAAGAACAGATACCCACTACCATGGATTGATGATCTCTTTGATCGGTTGAGCGGAGCTCGGGTTTTTTCGAAGATTGATCTGAGGTCGGGTTATCATCAGGTAAAGGTGAAGAAGGAGGATATCCCGAAGACCATATTCAGGACGCAATATGGTCAGTTTGAGTTCTTGGTTATGCCGTTTGGGCTGACCAACGCCCCGGTGGTATTTATGAATTTGATGAACAAGGTGTTCCACCAGTACTTGGACAAGTTCATGGTGGTGTTCATCGATGATATCCTGGTGTATTCAAAGACTGAGGAGGAGCATGAGGAGCATTTGAGAGTGGTTCTAGAGACACTCAGGAGGGAGAAGCTTTTTGGCAAGCTTTCGAAGTACGAGTTCTTTCTGGACAGAGTTGACTTCTTGGGTCATGTGGTGACTGGAGATGGGATCTCAGTAGACCCAAAGAAGATCACGGCAGTTGAGGCTTGGTCGGCACCGAGTTCAGTAGCAGAGGTCAGGAGCTTCTTGGGACTGGCAGGCTATTACAGGAGGTTCATACAGGATTTCTCCCGGATTACAGAGCCATTGACTAGGCTGACCCGGAAGGATGCAGAGTTTGTTTGGTCAGAGGAGTGTCAGGTCACTTTTGATGAGTTGAAGAAGCGGCTGACGACAGCTCCGATTCTGACATTGCCATCAAGATCGGGAGGGTTCACTATCTACAGTGACGCCTCAGGAAAGGGTTTGGGGTGTGTCTTGTAGCAGCATAGGAAGGTGATTGCCTATGCTTCCAGGCAGTTACGTCCCTACGAGAAGAACTACCCTACCCACAACTTGGAGTTGGCAGCAGTGATATTTGCTTTAAAGTTGTCGAAATACAACTTATACGGAGAGCGGGTGGAGATCTTCACAGATCATAAGAACTTGATGTATGTGTTTACACAGAAGGAGATCAACATGAGGCAGCGCAGGTGGTTGGAGTTGATGAAGGACTTCGATATTTTACTACAGTATCACCCAGGGAAGGCCAACGTGGTTGCCGATGCCTTGAGTAGGTATCCGACAGCCATGTGTTTGACTATGGATCGTCACTTGCTAGCAGATTTGGAGAGCCTGGAGATTGACGTGATTGTACCAGGAGTTCAGATGCAGATGTAGGGCCTTCAGATTCAGTCGAACTTGGTGGAGAGGATCAAGTTGACACGGTTCGAGGATATTGCTCTACGGTGTATCTGAGAGCAGGTTCGAGCAGGGCTGGTGGATGATGAGTTTACTCTTGCAGAAGATGGTGCTTTGAGGCACGGTTCCAGGCTGTATGTGCCCAGTGGAGAGCTCAGGGAGCAGGTCATGCAGGATGCCCACCGATCTCAGTACTCTATACATCCTGGTGCCAACAAGATGTACAGGGACCTGAGGGAGCACGTCTGGTGGTATGGGATGAAGCGGGAGGTAGCTCGCTTCGTAGCCAGGTGTTTGGTCTGTCAGCAGGTCAAGGCAGAGAGGCAGAGGCCAGGGGGTTTATTGCAACCATTGCCTATTCCAGAGTGGAAGTGGGAGCACATCATGATAGATTTTGTTTCTGGATTACCGCGTACACCAGGAGGGAAAGACACGATTTGGGTCATCGTAGACAGGTTGACCAAATTGGCCCACTTTTTGCCATTTAAAGTGGGTATGTCTACTGAGAGGCTTGTACAGATGTACATGCGACAGATTGTCAGGATTCATAGAGTTCCGGTCAGCATCGCCTCGGATCGGGATAGTCACTTTACTTCCCATTTCTGGCGGAGTCTACAGATTAGTTTGGGCACTCAGCTCAAGTTTAGTACTGCAACCACCCTCAGACGGATGGACAGTCAGAAAGGACTATTCAGACGCTCGAGGACATGCTGCGGACGTACGTCTTGGATTTCGGAGGATCCTGGGAGGATCACCTGCACTTGGTGGAGTTTGCTTACAATAACAGTTTTCAGGCTAGCATTGAGATATCACTTTTTGAGGCACTGTACGGGCGTAGGTGTCGTATACCCTTATCTTGGGATGATGTTAGAGAACGAGCTTTATTGGGACCTAAGATGGTTGTTGACGCAGCCAAGAAGGTGAAGCTCATCAGGGGCAGACTTCGCGTGGCGCAGGACAGACATCGACATTGGGCCGATAGCCACCGGAGGCCTTTGGATTTTGAGGTATAGCTTAGAGATAGGATTAGAAGTAGGTTGTTTGTTTGTGTTTGTTTGATCATGTTTGATTATTTTGTAACTTGAGACCTTATTTGTGTTTAGGTCGGAGATATGGTTTTTCTGAGGATATCTCCGACTCGTGGTACCCTACGTTTTGGTGGAGGTAGAAAGCTTATCACGTGCTTCATCGAACCTTTCATGATCAGCGGAAGAGTCGGTGACATGGCATACAGGCTAGACTTGCCACATTTACTAGTGGGTGTCCACAACGTATTCTATGTATCACAGTTGAGATGGTATGTGGCTGATCCTAGCCATGTACTTGACCATTCGGAGATTGAGATGGGACCTACTCTCAGTTATCCAGAGCAGCCAGTAGAGATTCTGGATCGCCGAGAGAAGGTACTAAGGAACCAGGTGATACCCTTGGTTCGCGTCGCATGGAGGCATCATTCTCCATAAGAGTCTACCTGGGAGCGGGAGGATGAGATGCGCGAGCGATACCCATATCCTTTTGGCCCTTGAGGTATGATTGTCTATCCTTCTCATCAGTATTAGTTTCGTCTTTTAATTTCGAGGACAAAATTCTTTTAAGGAGGGTAGAGTTATCACTACCACATTTTAGCTTGAGGGTATTTTAGTCATTTTGTGAATTTTAAATTTATTTTAAATTATTGGAGTGATGATTGTTAGTTTTGACTTTTGCTAGTTGAGAGTTTGGAGACTAACCTAGATGTTGACTCTAGCTATGGTGACTTGATTAGCATGGTGGGACCCTAGTTTAACTTAAGTCAACCCAAGTTAAGTCATTTAGAATCAAGTTTCAAATAGGAGAATAGATGATTAGGTTCATGGGGCTTTTGACTTAAGGAGTGATTTCCTTTACCATTGAAACATGGCCCAAGCCCACTAGTCAAGACCCTAACCCTAATTTTATCCTTCCTTGGCCGGCCACATAGGATTTCCCCCACTATATAATCTCTCTTCCTTTGGTTCTTGCCTCTTTTGTATCAAATCAACTTTTGGAAATGAAAGGTATTTGTCCATCTTCCCAAATTCATAACTAATTCATTTTAATTTTTTTTTACTCTAGTTTCTTGCACTAGAGTCTAATCCTACTGTATTTTCTGTTCATGGAGAGAAACCTAAGTTTTGGTACAATTTGGAACTTTTGGCTAGTAAAGAGAATCATTCTATTTAGGGCTTTTCCTTATCATTGACACACTATAGGTAAACCCTCTAAATTATGTGTAAATTCTGACTTATTTGCATATTAGCCTAGATCTAGGTGTCCTCTAGTTGTGGTGTGTGATTTGTGTAATTTTGCAATGATTTCGTGTCCGTATTGGACACGTATCATAACCTAGCTCTAGGTGTTTGTGAAAATGCCTCAATGGATTTTTACTTTGCTGTTTTTAAAAAGTAATTAAATGGAAATGTTGATCTATTTGTGTGTTATGATTTCTATGTGGACTGAGTCGACCACTGTGTCCTTTTTCTGTCAAAATTTGACACGGACACGCAGCACGAGCAGTGTGCTCGATGCCCTACTGTTCGGGGTGCAGTACACACTGTAAACGACACCATTGGACACGAAATTTCATGGACACATGAGGCACATGACTGACATAAACCTCCCAAAATTTAGGATCATATGGATCACCACACAGGGAGCAATCCGACCCGTACTGGACACGCACTGTGCGCGCACTGTAGAGTATTCACACACTGACACGTGTCTCGTGTCCGCACAGGACACAACGTGGACACGTCGTGGTGTATGCAGTGTATAGCCCTAGTGTTGGGCTACACGTGGACGCGACCATGTGGACACACGTGTCGTGTGTCGTGTCCACGAACGCAGTAAACACGTGCACGAGACTGTGCACTGTTTAGTGTGGCTCGTGTGTGGGAATTTGTTTGGACACATTTGTGTCCAGCTTATGGACACTAGGACACATGTATAACACGTTCACATGTGACACTTTAATTACCAACCATTAAGACTGAGTATTAGTTGTATTTTTGAATTTGAACTATGGTTTCCCCAAATTTCTGATAACTAGGGCTGATACTCGATTTTTCTGAGATTAAATTAGGTTTTACTGTTTTCTTTTGATGATTAGTTACAATGTTGGTTCACCAATATGTATCTAAGTTTAAGTTACATGTTAGGGTTCATGATTAGTAATTGATCATTGGTTTCGAATTTGTATTAGACTGTTCCTAGAAAAAAACTGTTATGTCTGCACTGTTTTCTTCTATAGCACACATACACACATGTATAGCCTGAAAACCTATATTACCTACTGTTGCACTAATTCCTGATATTATACACTGACCTAAGAACCTAGGTACTGTTTACACACACTGGTAAACCTGGATTGAAACTAGCTCACTGATTTCCTATTCACACACACATGGACACAAGGCCTGAGAATACCCTACCTACAGTATACACACTCACACATTGATATCACCCACACACACATGTACACAAGAACAGGAAACACCCTATATCTATGCTACACACACACATGAACTGAAATATGAGAACACCCCCTTGTTGTCACACACACAGAGGAACCTATATACATGTACACACACAGGACACACACACACAAATATGCACTCACATGTCACCCTATCTCTCTCTCTATTTATGTATATATATATGATATCTATAACTTGCTAGATAATGATTTGTAATATAAATATATATATATATATTTATATATATATATATATATATATATATATATATATATATATATATATATATATATATATATATATATATATATATATATATATATATATATATATGTATGTTGCTTAAATTATTTTAGTACATATAAATGTGGTAAATAAATATGTGTGTTGCCAATATAGATTGGTACATAGGTTTATAGATTATATGGTTCCTATATGTATTCATATGTGTATATGGTAATGTATACACATGAGATTGTGTGTTGTTAGGCTTGTATAACATTGTGATGATGTGTGAATGCTAGGTAGATATGGTTAGGCCTAGTGAGACTTGTCTGGGTTAGGTTTGACCTAGTTTGACTAGTGTAGTTGACTAGAGTTGACCAAAGGTTACTTTAGCCTAGATTGACCCAAACGTCATGTAGAATGCATTGTAGCAGTCTATTTTACCATTTTGGATATATTGTGACTTGTGTTGTTCTAAATAGAAGCTAGACACCACTCCTCAGGCAGTATATTTATTCAGATACTCAGGATATCAGGCGAGTATATTCTCTGACCATTTTATACTTGCTAGGACTATATTTTTGCTCTAGATTACTTTACTTGATGCTGTCATGATGGAAACACGGATTAGTACTAAATGGATCTTTTCATACGATGTTATCTCCCTCGGGAGCATAGGATACATCATGTCATGTGCGTTTCACTTTCATCATGTATTCCTGTGCTATCACCATTCATGTGCACTCTCGTGATTCATGTACTCTCATGTTCACGGAGCCCCCATGTTTGTGTTCATGTGCATCCATTTATGGGCCCCAAGTGAAATCATGTACAATAACATAACTTGAACGGATCCTTGTGTATTGATTGGGAATGAGGGAGTAGAAATAGTCATGTGGACATTTCTAAAGTAGTGTAGCCATGTACAACCTCTCATGTTTATTATCAAGCCGTTCACATGTCTATCTTATACTCTAAATCACTAGTTCACTGTAGCTCTTTACTTATAGTAGATATTTCTTTACAGTCTTCTCTTTTACTTAATGTATATTCTTCAGTATTTTATGTATCTTACTCTATTGCCTGTTTTATATTCCTGTCATGATATAAACTACATGAGATTATTGTGCTCGCTCCTGTCCTGACTGGACCTGTTGAAAATATTATAGATGACCTTAAGGAGTTCTGTCCCACATACTATGGAGCAGGCCTAGATGACACATGTGAGCTGGACTCCCAGGAGGACCCAGCACTTGCAGAGGATATTACCCCAGTAGTCTAGGCTAGTTAGCTAGACCAGTATCTTATTTATTATCCTGCCTTGTTGGATACACTTGTACTTATTTGGGAATTTATTATTCTGGATATTCTGGAGTTGTTATCTTAGACATTTAGTTTCTCTTTCTTATCTTGTATTTCATCTGTGGATTCTGTTAATATTCTTATCTATGTATCTTATCGTACTTTCTTTCCTAGTTGTGATTGAGTTGTACTTATATTATTCCTCTATTCGGAGAGTATAACTGTACAGGTACTTTATAACTGTTAGATGTATGTGACCTAGGACAGCGTTCTACCGCCGATACTGCGGCGTAGGCTGGACGTAACCACTTCTCGTGCTCTAACACTGGGTACGGGTCGTGACAGTCCTGCTGAGGTAGTAGATGGCCTGCTCATGGCCTGCTTCGTTGTTCTGGGCCAACAAAGTGCCAAGGGAATGGTCCATTGCACGGACATAAAGTAATAATGGTTTGTCTACGACGGGTGCCACCAGGACTAGGGGACTTGTCAGATAAGCTTTGATGTCGTCGAAAGCTTTCTGATATTCTTCCGTCCAGACGTAAGAAACTCCCTTCTTCATAAGCTTGGTGAAGGGTTGACATTTTCCAGAAAGGTTTGCGATAAACCTCCAGATGTAGGCGAGTCATCCTTGTAGGCCTCGAAGTTCTCTGAGGTTCTTCGGAGGGTCCATGTCAAGGATGGCTTTAGTCTTCTCGGGGTCGACATGAATGCCTTTCGCAGTGATGATAAAGCCCAAGAACTTTCTACTAGAAATCCCAAAGAAGGATTTAGCGGGGTTTATTTTAAGCTGATGCGCCCACATGAGATCGAAGACTGTCTTCAGGTCTCATAGGTGATCGCTCCTAAGACAGCTCTTGACGGTGATATCGTCAACATAGCACTCGACTGTCTTGTGAAGGTGTTGATGAAAGATGGTGCTCATAGCTCGTTGGTATGTGGCACCTGCATTCTTCAAGCCAAAGGGCATTATTGTGTAACAGTAAACCCCCTTTGGAGTTCTGAACGATGTGTGCTTCTCGTCATCTGGAAACATCTTAATCTGATTGTAGCCTGAGTAGCCGTCCATGATGGACATACGCTCGAAGCCACATGTGTTATCGATCATTATGTCGGTGTTCGGGAGTGGAAACTCATCCTTTGGGCGTGCAGAGGTGAGATCCCAGAAATTGTTGCAGACTTGGATCTTCCCGTTCTTCTTGGTGATGGGGACGATGTTGGCTACCCAGTCGGGGTATTGTTCTTCACGAATGAACCCGCTGTCTAAGAGCTTGTCGATCTCTTTGTCAATGGCGTCCATGATGTTAGGACAGAAGCGCCGCTGTTGCTGCTTAACGGGCTTAGCGTCAGGCAAGATGTTAAGCTTGTGCATTGTGACTTGTGGGTCGAGTCCCGGCATGTCTTCATAGCTCCAGGCGAAGACGTCGATATATTCTTTGACCAGATGGATCAAGGATTCTCAGTCCTTCCCCACCAAGCTCTTGCTGATGAAGATGGGTTTGGATGAAGATCCATCCCCAAGGTCGATCTGCTCAACTTCATCTTCGGTAGGGGGTTCTCGTAATTCAAAGCGAGACTCCTATTGTACGCCTAGGCGTTGAGCCCAGGGTTCTTCTTCGAAGAACTCTCCTGTTTGATCGTCGTTTTTATCTTCTGAAGGATGTACGGATGTCATGTTGGCTGACAGCACCGTCCTGAAGACTGAGCCGATGCTGGTGTCGGAGTCCCAAGTTGAAGTTTCAGATGAGTGAGAATGTATGACGTCCTCTGCTTCTGATTCTTCGGGAGTTGTTGGAGGCGTGATATAGCCTACCTTCCGTCAGGTACGGTGATAATAGTCTTGCGGCTTCCTTTTTGGCACTAGAAGTCGTAGGGGAAGGCGTCGACCTTCGCCGTAGTTGAGACCATGGCCGCTCTTCAAGTTGAAACCCATCTTTTGGATGAGATACTTGGCTCGATCATTGTACCGGTAGGTTGGCATTCTGCCGGTGTCGGGTTCTGGCTCCGTCGGTGGGAGGTCTTGGTGACGCTCGACTTTACCAAGATAATGGGCTTCTCATCCTTGTTCCGAGGCGAGACTATGCACCAGACTCCTTGGTACAGGATGACTCGATTTATATGACTCGTCGTCGTTATTTGTGTTTACAACGACTGTAGAGCATTATCTAGAGTGTACATGGTATTCTAATGTGGAAGACTAGAATAATTGAAAGACACTCTCTTATTAATAAAATATGGAATCATGTCCCGAGGGATTACATCATCGAGGGATGGAGCATCGACATTGGCCGATATGTACTCTCCAAGTTCTTTATCGGTGAGTACTGGAGCAGCCTTGGGAGGTTCAGGAGAGTTTTTCGGGAGCTTGCCCCGTGCTGGCTCCCGGGACAGTTCTGAGAAGGACGCCGAGATCTTCCCTTGTGGCCTGACGGGTGCCGACAACTGGAGAGGTCTGCCTTTGAGCCGCACATTGAGGGGAGCCTCAGTTGGTGTGCCGGAAGCTTGAGCCTTTCCCCGTAGCTTAGCTACGAGAGGAGCCGCCACTTGAGGGGGCTTGCCTTTGAGGCGTATCTTCAACGGAGCTTCATTGGATGTCCTACCCGGAGAAGCTGGCGCCTTCCCGCGGAGTTTGACTACCATAGGGGCCGATATTTGAGACGGCCTCCCTTTGAGTCAAACTTTTAGGGGAGCATTGATTATAATGTCCGCCTTTAAGTCAGCTTCGACCTCAGCTTCTGCCTCGTCATCAACGTCATTGGCTTCATCTCCGAGATAAATTATTTTGTACAGATCAGCGTCGGTGAAGAAGGCTTCAATCCCTCTGAAGGTATCGACATCAACAAACTCTATTTGGATGATGCCGCTAGTGGACACGTATTTCATACATTGATGGAGAGTGGATTGGCACTACCATGTATTCATGTATCCACGGCCGTCCTAACAGGATGTCGTAGTTGACGTCTACATCTACAACATAGCAAGTCACCTCGGTCTGGAGATCGCCGATGTGACACTTCAAGCGGATCTTCTCCAGCGGCTCACTCTTACTGGCGTTGAAGCCACTGATGGTAGTGTAAGACGCTGTCAGGCGATGCATCAGGATCCCCAATGTCTGAAGTAGAGTTCGGAGGATGATGCTGAGAGAAGGCCCAGGGTCGATCTGCATTCGATCTACCTTGATGGCACCGACATACCCTGTATAATACAGGGGTCTGTTGTGCCTGTTGTTCTTGAGCAGCATATCCTGTTGAGTGAATGTGATGTTGGGGATGATCTCCTCCATATTATGGCAGTGTAGACATGCTGTAGGATCGTCGTCAGGCTGCTTAACCTAACTGATGAAAGACTCGGCGTCCTTCAGGGCTTCGCAGAGAGCCTTCCGAGTATCTTTGGATAGGCGAAGGATCTCGAATAGGGAAAGCCGTGTTGGAGTACTGGCAAATTGTGCCAGTATGTTGAAGTTGTGGGGCTTGGCTAACCCCAGAGTGTTGTCTTTTCGAAAAGGCCTGTCGAAGCGGGCCTCCTTCTGCTTTTGTTTATCAGCTGCAGGAGGTTGGGATGAACCTTCTCCTTGGACAGCTGTGGTGATGATAGGAGGCGTCACTTCGGATGGAGCCTCCTCTGGCTAGGCGTTCTGCTGTGAACGCATTTGTACGGGCAGTGCTTCCTCAAGGGAGGAAGTTACCATTCGACAAGACTTGGTCTTCTTGTCTTTGCTTTTGGAGGTAGAGGGTACCCCCGGTTGAGTCAGCTCTGGAACGAGATCCGGGTGAACCCACATGATCTCTCTCTTAGATATTGTGAGTGGTGTCAGCCGACCCACGTTGTCGCAGGTTGGTGGAAGGTTGACTACTTCCATTATCGCCTTTGGGATAGGGACGACGCCATCTTGAGCTGTGGTAGGCGGTAAGGTGCCGAACTGGAGCGACAATATGTTGGCCGAGATTGTCTTCTCCTCGTAATCGACTGAGATGACGTTCGCATTGATCATGCATTGTATGTAGTCTTTGAGGATATAGCAATCTTTAGTTGGATGTCCACCGATCCGATGGTAGTGACAATACCTCGGGTCGCCGACTCTACCTACTTCGTTAGGACGCTTGGGATCAAGCAACTTGATTTTGTCGCCCTATTTCAGCATCTCGAAGAGCTGTAAGGTATCCTCATCGTGGAAGGAGTAGACCATCTTCGGTCGTGGTGTGGTAGGAGGCCTCTGGGCCGGACCTTGCATGTTGTTAGACGTATTGACAGTTAATGCCTGCTTCTCTTTCGCTTTGCGGCTGCTACTACTGGTCGCAGGCTATTTCCTTTTGTCGTCGAAGGTAGGAAAGTTAACCCCCAGAAGGCGAGCATTACGTGCCTTCTTTTCAGCAGCTTCGGCTTCAATAATCAATGCGCTCCAATCAGGCGGGGGAGTGGAGTTGAGCCAGAGCTTGATTGCAGGGAGCATGTTCATGCTGCATGTTCCGACGAGTGCGTATTCCGGCGTGCCCGAAGGCAACCTTAGACATGCTTGTCTAAAACGTTCGATAAAGACTCGAACGGTCTCATTCTCAGTCTGCCGCACTTCTATGAGAGAAGACATGGTCATGTCTCTCCTGCCGTCATAGAATCGATCAAGGAAGAGGTGTGTCAAGTCATCGAAGGATGATATGGAGTTGTTAGGGAGACTGCAGTACCAATCGGCGGCTCCCTTCAAAGCTCCGACAAACAGGCTCGTGAGTAAGGCGTCTTCTTTTGGGAGATGCCCCGCCTGAGACTAAAAGTAGGTCAGGTACCGGCGAGGAGAATCCTTCATATCGTATGGTGTCAGTGTTTACGGTTTACACTTGGAAGGATAAACCACTTTGTTCCATTCGAGGGGGTAAGATTATGGGAGTCTTCTGGCGATCCTCCTGTCTACTTCGGGCCTCAAAATGCTAGCGCAGGTCTCTGACCATCTCGACCAAGTCTTCTGTCAAGCTGGGAGCAGGTGAAGGCGGTACGGCCTGAAGCTGGATATTGAAAAGAGCTAACGCTCACGGTACAGTGTGGTGCTCCGCCCCTGAAGATATCCGTTGAGGGGGTATAGTTGATTCTCCGTTGTTCCCTGGATCGGGGCTGGTGGAGACAGGTGCCCTTGCCGGAGTGGTTTGAATGTCGAACACCGCCAAGGTCAGGATCTGCATAGAGGCAGAGTGGGTTTTGTGACTCCCCTCAAGAGTGTCTATGCACTGCACGATGTCTAGCGCTGGAGCATCTTATTCTCCTTCATCACCACCCCCAGCCATGTAAGCTCTCCTGACATGGGTGGAAGTGGATGGATCGGTCGAGGCTTCGCTTTCGACCTCGCTTTCCAGTAGAGGGGCTTCTTCCATGAGGCCTCGTGTTAGCTACCCCCAACTACGTCAAGGTCAGTTTGTCGAAGCGCTTCTTCGTCTTCGAAGGGAGCGTTGTCAGAGGCTTGACTACCCCCGGTTATTGCTTCTGCCAGGGCCTTGATCCTTGCTCGGGTGCGTTCGTACACCCCTGGGGATGGGACCACTATTTTTTTCTTCCTCAGCTGAGTCTTGGATGTAGAGGCTGAAGAATTGGTGGCTGTCTTTCTCACGGATGAGTAAGAATTGGAGACAACATGACAGGAAGTGACCTTGGGCTCTGTTATGTCTTCAATTGGCACTTTCTTTTCGAGGCGATGTCGGATAGGTGCCATAGATTGTAGTCGCTGAAATACGGACTGACTCTATAGTGGAGCCGCTATTTTGTAACAACAGCAGTTAATGGTGACCATAGCACAGGTATGCCCTACGAGGGGCACATTGTGCTTATTGGTCAGCTCTCCTGATTTGCGTTTGTGACTGATCACATTACGCAAATCATGATGGAAGAGTTTCACTTTAACACCCCCATCAGGCGCATGGCAAGGCCAAGCACCGGAGTGGTCATGTGAATGTTGTACCCCCTGATCTGGTTCACACGTATGAGATACGCCCAGATCATTGGTAGAAGAACGTCATTTATGGCGACTTGAGTCTACTTCATGCACATCACCCAAGTGGGCGCATAGACTCAACATCGCAGTTGTCCAGCCAGACTTGGTTCGAAACGCAGTAGATGTGCCCAAGCGGGACAGGAACTTTGAAAGTCAGCCCATTTCTGGCACAGATGTGCTCGAGTCGACTCTGTACAGCTTACTATCAGCAGCGCGCATGATTTTGAACGCATGCTTCTGGTTTACTATTGGCGTAGCACATTCATGGCGCATGGCCTGTGCTGCCTTAAATTTATTTATACTAGCTCACGAAGATGCATAGTACTCAGAATCTAATTGTGCCTCGCCATGACAGCGAGTGAGTCTGTTGAAGACAGACGTTCTCTTCTGTGCACCAGAGCTCATGCGCTGGAGATTAGTTGCACCTATGCTCCGTTGATGCATCTTCTTCGGCTGGAAAGAAGACGATTGGGGAATACATTCAACACTACATTTCCCAGACAGATGTGTGGTACCAGTGGGCGCATCCTTGTTGCTGAGAACGTCAGCAGAAAGGGCCAGCTGCGGTGGCACATCCCTTTCAGTAATGGTGCCAGGAGCATCGGCCTTGCACACCCAGACTTGGAGAGTCTTCTTCGGCTTTGGCAGCCGCTTCGAAGGACTCGCGCTGCCTTCAGAGATGAACTCCTCATATGCCTGTTGATTGAGGCGCACCACAAGTATCTTATGGGAGGAGTCGAGTTTGATGTCGTCAGATTGCGACACAACTTTCTCGTTGGAGGAGAAAGAGATCCCCAATAGAGTCGCCAGCTTGTTTGCCATTAAAACTATTTGGTCATTAATGTTTTTAATTACAAACAGAACATAGTAAAATGTAGGACTTAGATATAGTCCTCGGAGTACACTTTTGTTTTTATCCAGGCACTGTGTCGATGGAGCGAGTGGTAATACGCTGACTCCTTTGACGATCTGACAACGATCTTGAACTCTCTGAAGGTCTGGGTTGCACTGGATGTCGGAGTGTTGCGAGAAGAAGTGGACGTTGAGTGTCTCTTTGGCCTCTCTATGTGGATATAACCGTCTCTCTGTATATATCCTCCTCTCTGTCTGTGTGTACATTCTAAAGGAGTGATCCGTCTATTTATAGATAGCAGGCTGGCTGCTCACGCGTACATATGTCAGATGCGCCTGGACGTGGGGATGCCACGTAGCTGATGCTAGCGGGGGTGCATGGACGATGCGCCCCGAGTTGTAGTGGAATCTGCTCGAACTGCTTCGTCAGGCTACGGAGGAGCTGACACGTGGCAGTTGCCAAAATTTGGTTGTTGCTGAGATCTTGGGTGGTTGGCACCCATTCTTTAAATAGAACTGAGTCAAAGGACGCATGGCGTATGCCTGTGGCTCAAAGATCTCGGTTTTAGAGGAGAGTGAACTGTCGGGGTGCGCCTAGGATCGGGCGCATGGAGGCGACTTAGTCCTATGATTTTTAGGTATCATAGATAAGTCTGGGCGCATGGCTTTCGAGGCGGATGCAGAGCTTCGCATCAGGGTGCGCCTAGGATCAGGCGCATGGGAGGCGACTTGGTCTCATAATTTTAAGGAGTCATAAGCAAGTCCAGGCGCATGGCTTTTGAGGCGCATGCAGAGCTTAGTCTTCTGTTGCTTGAGATCAGAAGTGAGCTGAGGGGACGTATGACCACTGGGGCGCACGCAGTCTTCTGGGTGCATGGCCACGAGGCACATACGAATGATCGATCGGCCATGCGGTAGTTGTTACCGACCCAAGGTGTAATGATGGTGCTGACATCAGCAGCTTTTCGTTTTTTACAAAGGGCTGCTGATTGGATGGCTATTGGAATGCATCGCCGCCTTTGTCGTTTAGCATTAAATGCTTGATGGGGATCAGTTTGAAAGGGGCGCATCGGTTAATTTCGATCTGGGCGCATGGGTCTATGTCCCACTGGGTGCATCAGTACGGAGCGTATGGTGCTGATGGTGCATCAGCCCGGTGTCACATCCTTTTTGGCCCGTCTGTTGAGTTCTTCAAGGTGTTAATGGCTATTTTGACTTGGTTGAATTCGAAGGGGCAGATTCATCACCATAAATGCAAGTTTATTGCATTAACTTCGTGGAAGTTGCCACTTGGCGCATGGGTTTGATTTGTCTTGGCCTATAAGTAGCAACGTGAAGAGAAGTTTTATTTTTTGTTTCCTTTTCTTCCCTTCATGGAGACGAACTCGATCGGTCCCCTGCCTTGGCGAGTTGACGATGAACTCCTTCCGAAGACGAAGATGTGCCGAGTTTGGTTTTTTACCATCGTCCCTGTGAAAGTGCCTATTACATCCAAATATCGGGATCGTCGTATCCAGACACAGGCTGAAGGTGCCTGTTGCATCCAAAGATCAGGGCAGTCGTGCACTAATTTTTGTTATGCTGGAAGAGCCGCAGGTCACCGAGTGTGCCTGTTGCTTCCGAAGACCGGGGCATCGTGCCGCGATCTTTGTCGAGCTAGAAGAGCTCCTCTTACTACTAGATAAGGGTTGATTGGTGCTGATGCGCCTGTGCCATAATGACGAGACGATGCGCCTGGATGAGACATCAGAGTGATGCGCCTGACGAATGATGCGCCTGGTATGGGGCACATGGCAGTTGCTGCACCTGGCTGTAGCTTTAGGATTTTTCTTTTTGTAGAAGTTCTCCTTTGTAAAGTCTTTCTTTAGACATGTAATAGACTTTCATATGAAATAAAAGTCTTACTTTCAATGTCTTTAAACTTGTACTGTTCTTTGCTGTGCCAAGTATCTGTTTGAGCTTCCTGGCGCATTTGAGTTGGTCGCATGGTTGCGTTGAGCGCATAGGAATTCTGGCCTATAGATGCGCCTAAAATTCCATGCTTCTACACTAAGTCATAAGCCAGCAATCTATATTCCAACCGATAGCCGTCTATACCATCATACCATCTACTGACACTATCTAACACCTTTTGTGGTTCTTAATCCCATTCGTTTCCACGCCATCAAACTCTCGTACGGATATTCCAAAAATCTCATACCGCAAGGGTCGAGTAGTCTATTCCATTCGATCCGACAATTCATGTATTAATTAACCATTCTCTTTGCGACACAAATATTCAAGGTCACTACTTGTTACCTTTGTGATACAATTCAATCCCTCAGCATACATGCAACTATACAACGGCTATCTATTTCGCCAATCACGATCTCGTACTTCTAATTCTATTCTTTTGGGGGTCAAGATGGATTAGCTGCTATCGCACCTTAGGGTCACAGCACAGATTTCTAATACTCATTCTAGTCACCGACAATATTTCCAGAAACTTTCAATTTAGCAACCAACTTGTAATAGACACACATGATTTGCATCCAACTAAACGAAATCAGCATTCAATGTTCTAAGCCACATCATTCTCTTACCAATTTCATTTACCCACAGCATACTAACCGTCTTACTAGTCTGAGTCATCACTTGACTGAACAATTTCTAACCAAGGCACCAATTACAATTTCCAACAATCTCGCTACCCAGCATAACATCACCATCAAGGGACACTCAAGTCACCTAGCAATAAGGTATGACTCTCAGCTAAGTCTCGGCACTACCTAATACTCATAGATAGACTGATTGTCATTCTATGAAAAGGGTCACGATACATCTCATTTTGAAGTGGTAAAGGCAATATACCACTCAGAAATAAAGCCATTCCCAAACCATACCAAACCCAAGTCTATTCCGTACATTCATAATCTAAACTGATCACATCACAAAGCCAATATCTCGGGGTCACAATCGCAAGCCGACATTATTAGGGTCTCAAAAGCACTAGCCAACACACATGAGTCAACTCATCATTTTTTGTTGAACTCATCCATCAATTGCCCCATTCACAATTCTGTTCCAACGTCACATGCAATTCCCAATATCTTACAGCACATATAGCCACTTTTCTCTATTCCCATATTCATACTATAGCATCGAGTCATTATTGGGTCATTAGTGTCCAAACCAACAATATTCCAGCATTCACGGGCATCACATTGTATTTAGATTTATTGTATGGGACATCCAGTGACCAACCAAGAGGGTCAAAGAACTTTCAGACGCGAACAACTTAAAATGACTACAGGAACAACAACAGCATAATCACGGAAGCAATCGTTGATTTAATTGCGGAAGCAACGTTGAGTGATCGCAGAAGCAACGTTGAGTGATCGCGGAAGCAACTTTGGTTAATCATCGATGCAACTTTGATTTGAAACGAATCAGATAAGAGTCCAAGGACGTAAAGCCGCGCTCTGATACCAATTTGTCATGCCCTGATTTTCGTAGAGTTATTTTATCTCTTGGAATCGATCATCCTCACTTGGACGTGATGTCGTACAAGTCTGGTATTGCACTTGTACAAGGCAAAGATGGTACACAATTGATAATCTTTAAATAGGAACACATCGCAGTGGTAGAAGCAAACAAATTGAAGTTAATGAGGACATTCTTTCTTATCGAAAAGAAATACATCACTAATTTATAGCAGCGGAGATAAGCAGATAACTTGAGTCGCACAGAGATATATAAAACATATTCTCTTTATTGATAATTGAAGTAGAGTACAACACTGGTGTTGAAATACAATGCTTACAACACATCGCACTTTACATGAATAGCCAACTAAACAAGAGCCATAAAGCATACATTTGATACTTTCATACATTAGAATACAACTTGATATACCGACTTGGCTTACAACTCACTGGTACAACTGATTACAATGTTCCATACATTATACTCTTTATACACAGAAGACATCATCTTGTACAAGGAGAGCTTCTGCATGCCCAACAAATCTTCGATGCCACGGGAGCGATCAAGCCAATCTTCGTGTACAGAACTTCCCAAGCACGAGCACCTACCCACAATGTGGGTCAGTACATCATCTATGTACTGACGAGCAGAATCCAATCCACTCGCCTAAACCGACACTAAGTGGTCAATTTTAGCAACATTTGTTAGAATGATCTTTCTAGTTGGGGCCTAGCATCAGTATACAGTTCATGGGCAATATTCATGGTGAAGCATGTAAACATATTCTTAGCAGCATTCATGTGAAGGCATCATTATAGCATACTTGGTGTTATCATCAAAAGGCATCATTGAGGCATCGTTAATGCCAACATCTTGAACATGTTATGATAATTCTCATAGAAAGAATCACTTAGCATGTAAGTTATGTTTAAGCAGTTTCATAGCAAGGCAACATGTTGGCATACTGAATTTAACATGTTAAGAAGGTTCTCATTTGAAAGGCAATATTACAGCATAATTTTATTAGCATGTTAAGCAGGCAAGTTGAACCAACATAAATATATTGCATATATCACATTAAGTGATTTCTTACCGATAGCCGACTCCTCGTTCCTGCATCAAATACAGGTTAGGCAATATACTTACTCTGCTTGCACAAAATATTTATTAGCATGCATCCTGACTACATGACCACTGGTATTATACACCATTTTGGACTTGCCATATAGGACTTCAAGGGTATGCGACGCACCATTCTCCCGGGTTGCAAGCCCGAAATGAATGTTCCGATACCAATCATGCCACCAAACCATGCTGTATTTCCTCCTAGGCCGAATCGGTCCCCAGGGCCCTAGGAACCATCCGAGGAAACAATTCCTAGTATACAAGTTGTCTATGACCATGCGAATGTGTGTTCGACTCGATCGTGCACAAAATCGCATGGTAAAATATTAAGAGAAGTAAGGCAACAGTGCATTATCATTCATCTCATTCAAGTCATGTTCAATGACTCATTCCTTTCCAACATTTCCATCATTTTACTTGGAGATCCCAGCGATCCCAAGCCTCGTCATTTCTCATTTCATCAACTCATCGCAATGTTTCCCATATCGTTCCTTTCGACAAGGAATGTAATGTTCATTCATTTCATAGGGACATTTTGTCATTCTTTCATTGCTTATAAGAAACAGGCAACAATTCATATCTTTGCAACAGTTATACAGAGTATACATGATTCAAGTGTTTTATTTCGGTTCATTGGGTCGATAGTATAGCCAGTTCATTTCTCATGTATCATTCATAAGGCATCTTATTATTCAAGTGTTTTACTTGTTCCGGCAATGTTAAGCATAAGGGACAATATTATCAATTCATTCTCAGGCATCAAGTGATATTAGCAGTTCAAGTGTGATTCATTTAGCAGTTCAATATTCATGTGTTATTCATTTCAATATTAGGCAACATAAGCATCTTATTATCCAGCAACTAAAATATGGGACATTTAGGGACAAATCATAGCATCACAATACTCTATTTTGTTAGGCATAAAGGAGTAAGGAGGAGGAAGGACAGTTCCACTCACTTGCATAAAAAGGGTCTTCGTATTTCGATCGCACACGTTCCCACTCAGCGTAGCTCCACCAGCGAGCCACGTTTCAATACCCATTCTGTCTAGCCAGCTAAGAGAGACTGCATCAGTCTCAATTCTTCTGATTTCCAACCCAAGTCACGGTCCAACATTCTGATCGCATACAACAAGCCAACCAAATACCTCGCACGGAGCGGAGCATTACAATCAGCCCCTTCAAAAGCTGTATTTATACTCACCCAAATATCTCTCCTCGTTCAATACAGGACATCGCGGCATGCTTGGGTTTTCCTTCTGCCTCACCGCCTTTCAATTATCTCGGGTGCCCGGTCACCTGTGGGAAGCATCACTGCTCTATGTACGAACCACTCATCTCCAAAATCTAAAAGAAAATCAGTGGGTGGCAATCCAATCTCCTATCCATTGGCGGCAGACTCATCCTGCTTAGGCATGTCCTCTCTTCCATAGCCATTTTTATCCTAACAGCCTGCAACCCCCTAAAAAGGTGGTCGACTCCATTGAGAACTCTTTCAACTTCTTCCTTTGGGGCGATCAACCGGGTCGCATTCGTCGCTACTGGTCCCAGTGGGAGGCGGTTGCTCGCCCCACCTCGGAAGGTGGCCTCAGCATTCGCCGACTACAAGAGGTCGTTGCGGCCCAGGAGGTCAAACAGTGGTGGCTCCTTCGATCCTCACAATCTCTATGGGGTCGCTATATGCAGGCTAGCTACTTCCATCACCCTCATCCTTCCATCGTCGAGGCAACTGTTCCGCTTCGCCTGTATGGCAAAGATTGCCATCGGGGAGGGACTAAGGCGAACATCTGATTCGACTCAATGTCGAAAAGGGTGAAGCCAAAATCTTCAAAGAAATTTGGTGCGACCAGTCCCCATTTCCCCCTCTACCGCCCATGGCGAGGCCACCTTCAGACCATCCTGATCAAACACCTTTGGAATGCCGATGGTCAGGTACTGGACATAGCTCTTATTGAGCAGCTGCTCGGGTGTGAGGTGGCAATGAGGATCCGTGATGCGGGCTCTCTCATTTTTGATCAACCAGATACTCTAAGCTGGTCCCCTTCTTCCAACAACTGATTTTCTTCCGTATCGGCTTGGAAGTCCTCTCGTTTCGTTCGCTAAGGTCCGCAACTACCATTGCCAATATGGCAACCATAGATTCCTATTAAATGGTCCATCCTATAATGGCGATTGATGCATCACAAGCTGCCGACGGATGATGTCTTTCGTTTATCTGGCTTCGCTATCACTTCCAGATGTCACTGTTGCCAAGATCCGGAGGTCGAATCTATTGATCACATTTTCTTCTCTGGGGAGATCGCTCCCGGCGTGTGGAGCCACTACCACACGGCCTATAATATCAACTTCAACGGAGGAACTCTCCTTCAACGTCTCTTTCTATCGAGCAACGATCCTAACTCGCCCATCCGCGATGGCAACACATCGGCGGTTATTTGGGTTCTTTGGAGGGGGCATCCTGGCCTCTACCATTACTGATACGAGAAGTCTCACGGCAGTTCTCCAAATCTTGGAGTGGTAGACTCGACGGACCAGATCCATCCCCTGCGTTTCTTAACCGAGTCCTCCTCGGTTAAATTCCCTTGCATAGTGACGGTTTTTTGTTTCTTACTTAGGTCCAGGCTGCGGTCTTCTCTTTTTTGTGACCCGCCTCTTTTGTACTCCTTTTTGATTCATACATCTATAAAATCTCCTTTTTGAATATATATATATACATATATAGAGGAAGGATAGGCATCCCCACATTTTTTGCATCCCCATGTTCACATCCGTTAGATGTGCTTTAAGTCATCTAATCTTAACCATTGGTAAATCAACGGTTAAGATTAGATAACTTAAAGCACCATCCAACGGTGTAAATAGGGGGGATGCTTGGGGATGCAAAAAGTGCGGGGATGCCTATCCTTCCTCATATATATATATATATATATATATATATATATATATATATATATATATATATATATATATATATATATATAATGTTCAATAATAATGTTAACAATATAATTAATAACTAGTAATAATACTTATGTTAATACCATATATACCCCACTATATTCCAAGTATCATACTAATAAACGTACGTATATACTGCTTAATCAATACTGTGAAAATATCAACCATAGTTATACTCAACCTTTCCTCCCTCGTTTACTGTAACTGGTTAATAAATAAAAATAACAAAATAAAACAAATAATTATAGAAAGGAAAAAAAGGTGTAATTGGAAAGAGAGAGAACATAGGGTTTTTCTTTTCAGTAGAAGAAGAGAAACAGTGTGAGAGAATAAAGAGCGAGGGAATGAATGAAATCGAGGGATAGAGACGATAGGGGTTCGAGCACTCATCGAGGTTGGTAGAGTTCGACGAGAAGCGACGGAACGCTACTGTGGGGAAGATGGCTGTGCACGGCAGGTAGCGGCTAGAGCTCGTCGGAGCATGGCGATATGTGCTGGGGGCAAATGGTAAACGGAGGGAGGAGGACACGGTCGCTGGAGTAGGTGCCACAACGAAGGGGCACGCTCACCGGTGTTGGCGATGGGCTGCCGGGGTCACGCATTCTGCGGAGGCATTGAATCGGTCTATCATTTTCACAGTGGCATCGGACGATGGCGGCGAGTGTAGGCTCCACAGAGGAAGGACGTTGAAGCGCACAGAGTCTGGATCTATTGACGCTCCGCTGGATAAAGGCGGAGTGACGGCACAAGGTGGCTGAATCCGGGTCGAGAAGGTGATGGTGGCGGTAGGCGGTGGTGGTCTCGGTTGTGATGGAGGTGATGGTGGCTGTCGTGCTGGATGATGAACACTCGGTGGTGGCTCTGGCCAGAACAGATTGCCGAGTAACGAAGGTGAAGATGTGGTGTCGCCGAGGTCAGGGTCAGAGCGAGGCTGTGCAGCGAGGTGGTGACGGGGTTTTGGTCGGATTGGTAGAGGAATGGGCCAGTGCTGGCTGGGGTGGGTGACGGCGGGGAGGAGCGTGGCAGAGGATGACAATAGCGATGGTGGCCAGATTAGCTACGGTTAGGGTTAGGTTTAGGGTTTGGATTTGGGATTTTATGTTATGTCCTGTGTGACACGGGCAGAGTCGGAGTCGTGTCCGATGTGTCGGAAGCGGAGATGGGGGATAATTATATATGAAAAATATAATATAATGGAAAGACACCCAGGGTCGGGCTCGAGGCTGATACAGAGCTGACCATCCCTCTGTATTTACACTCGTATCCCAGTAGCATTCCAGTAGCAGAGCAGTAGCAATTCCTTGCCACCAAGGAATACCAGTAGCTAATAGCAGTAGCAGTAGCTGTAGCTTAGCCAGAACAATTAGCCAGGTCAGCATTGACAGCTCAGCCTTCTTGTTAGCCAATTCTGTTAGCCTTTATCAATTCTGTTAGCCTTGCTTTTGCCTTGCTGTGAAAAGTATCTGCACATGGGAGAGATATTTCATCACTAGTATAAAGAGGGAAGCAATTGTAGTGAGGAGTATGGAGAAAGTAATGAAAATCCTTACTATACTGTAGCTTGTCTTCTTCTTCCTGTCTTCTTCTTCTTAGCCATTGTTAAAGCTTGAATTCTCAATTGCTAATCTTTGTTATTCTCTATTTTTTCCTGCACAAAATGCATCACTCACCAAGGCCACAGGGAAACACTGGTACGACTGGAATGGGTCGTATCAATTTGGTATCAGAGCCGCTCGATCCATTGATCGAGGGCAGTTTGGAGCAGGGATCAAGCAGTCGATCTTCACATCAAGAGGCTTCTGGATCTCGTGCACCCACAGGAGAGGAGAGACTGCACTCCTTGGAAGGTAATGTTCTAGAATTGAGCCAGAAATTCAATCAATTTGGTCTCAAATTTGATCAGATGTTTGAGGAATTTGGTCGAACAAGGAGAGCCAATAATGCTCCCCCTCCTGTGACCACACTACCACCACCTCCTTCTCTAACACCTTCACCACAGAACCATTCCACCAGACCATTCACCACACAATTTCCCAATCCTCCACCACCATTCCTAAATCCATTTCCACCAGTAAATCATCCATACACTCCACAAATTCCATTTCACCAGTTTGAACATCAACCATTCATTTATCCCACACAGTTTCAGAACCCACAAATGACACCAGGAATGCAAAACTCTAATGTGGCTCAAATGGGATCTCCTTTTCCTGCTGGGTTCAATAACAATACCAACACAGGGGGTCAGGGATGGGGACAACCAACTCCCAGGCTCAAATTACCTGAGTTTGATGGAGAGGGAGATGTTGATGAATGGCTATTAAGAGCTAGCCATTATTTTACTTTCTATGGCATACCTGAATGTGATAAGGTTAAATATTGCTCTGTGCAGCTCAAAGGCACAGGGGCATATTGGTATGACTGGCTTGTCACTATTAGAGGAAGGGCAGTTACATGGGATGAATTTTACCAGTATATTAGGATGGAATTTGGTCCATCCCAATTCACAGATCACACAATTGACCTCAAGTTACTGAAACAAGAAGGATCAGTGCAAGATTATACTTCTAAGTTCCAAAAACTCTCAAAAAGAGTAGCTAGTACCCCTGAGAGAACCTTGATCAGTCATTTTGTAGGAGGGCTCAAGGAAGAGGTGAGATATGAAGTGTTAGTGGCTAATCCAGTTAGCCTACCAGCAGCCATGCAGGTAGCAAAGTTGTATGAGTCTAAAATTGCAGCAATCAAGAAGAATTATAGGGTTCCAAATCAGCCTCACAGATGGGTAGGTAGGAACTCTGGTTCTTATTCAACTGTTCTTGAAGCTCAGAACAAGGGACCAGCACAGACAACAGAGGTTAAAACTAACTCCAAATTTCAAACTCCCACTATATCACCCAGTGAACTATTGAGAAGAAAAAATTTGGGCCTATGTTTTCTATGTGATGAGAAGTGGGCTAGGGGCCACAGATGCAGAGAAAAGAAATTGTTCATGTTGGTGTCAGATGAGGATGAAGAAGGAGTTAATGTAGCTGAAGAACCAATGACATCCTTGCCAGAAAATCAGGAAGTCATTCAACACAACTCTCAAAGTTTATTTGAAATTTCATTGCAAGCTTACTCTGGAACATTCCATCAGTCTACCATGAAGATAAAGGGAACTGTTAAGAGTAAACCTGTAATCATATTAATTGATTCAGGGTCCACTCACAGTTTCATAGACACATCCTTCATTGAGAGATTTAATCTCCCTCTGGCCAATGGCAACACTTTTGATGTAATGGTAGCAAATGAGAACAAATTAACCAGCAAGGGGCTTTGCAAAGATGTTGTAATTGAGTGTCAAGGCACTCGAATCATTACTGATTTGTTACCCCTCTCAATACCTGGTTGTCAAATAGTTCTGGGAGCAAATTGGCTCAGTACCTTGGGTACCATCATGTGGAATTTCCAGGAGCTTACAATGGAGTTCACAAGCCAAGGAGTGGAACACAGGTTCCAGGGGTTGAAGCTTCAGAAGGGTTTAGAGGAACTGGAACTCAGAGATCTCAGGCACAAACCTCAATTATTTGTCATTCAGTTATGTTCATGGCAGGTTTGTAATGAGAACCCAGTACCAGAAACAGAGGAAGAAGGAATGCAAGAGCTCTTAAAACAATACAAGCACTTATTTGAAGAACCAACAGGTCTTCCCCCCAGGAGACCCTATGATCAAAGAATTCCCCTACTTCCAGGAGCAAGCCCAGTATGCAGCAGGCCATATAGACATTCCTTCCTTCACAAAATTGCGATTGAAAGGCAAGTTCAAGAAATGTTAGAGTCTGGAATCATTAGAAACAGCAATAGTTCTTATTCATCTCCTGTAATCCTTGTCAGAAAATCTGATGGTACTTGGAGAATGTGCATAGACTATAGAGGGCTCAACTTGAGTACAGTGAAGGACAGGTTCCCCATTCCCTTAGTAGAAGAATTGTTTGATGAACTTAATGGTGCCAGGTACTACTCAAAGCTGGACCTAAGGTCTGGATACCATCAAATAAGAATGGAGGAGAGTGATGTTTTCAAAACTGCTTTTAGAACTCATGAAGGGCACTATGAGTTCTTAGTAATGCCCTTTGGGCTTACTAATGCCCCATCCACTTTTCAAGCAATGATGAATGACATCTTCAAAGAATACTTAAGAAGGTTTGTCTTAGTGTTCTTTGATGACATACTTGTATATAGTGCTAACCCTGCAGAACATAAAGTACACCTTGAATTGGTCTTCAAAAAGCTGGAATTACACCAGTTAAAACTCAAAAGAAGCAAGTGTTGTTTTAGCCAGAAGCAAGTAGATTACCTGGGTCACAGAATTACTGAACAAGGCTTGGAAGTGAACTATGAAAAGATCAAGGCAGTGGTGGAGTGGCCAGTACCCAAAAATCTCAAGCAACTAAGAGGATTTCTAGGTCTCACTGGGTACTACAGGAGATTCATACAGGGCTATGGTATCATAGCAGGAGCCCTAACCAATCTCCTCAAAAAGAATTCATTCCTATGGGACAACAAGGCTCAAACTGCATTTGAAAATCTGAAGGAGGCTTTAACTCAACCACCAGTGTTAGCCATGCCTAATTTCAATGAAGAATTCACACTGGAGTGTGATGCATCTGGAGGAGGCATAGGAGCAGTGCTAATGCAGGGAGGAAGACCCTTAGCTTATCTAAGTCAACATTTGAAGGGCAGGTCAGTACTTCTTTCTACTTATGAGAGGGAAATGTTAGCAATCCTTTTAGCAGTTAAGAAGTGGGGTCAATATTTGTGGGGAAAACCATTTGTCATCAAAACTGACCACAAACCACTCAAATACTTACTGGAGCAGAGAGTATACACTGAGGCCCAATACAAATGGGTAATGAAATTACATGGTTACCAGTATAGGGTTGAATACAAGAAGGGCAAGGATAATCAAGCAGCAGACAGTTTGTCCAGGCAAGAGGAAGTTAATTTGTCAGCCATTACTATTGTGCAAGCAGACTGGATTCAGCAACTGAAGAACCAGTGGCAAACTTCAGAATATTTTTTACAAATGCAGAAGAAATGGGACAAGGGCAGACTAAACACTGAAAAATATTCCATGAAAGATGGTCTCCTCTACTACAAAAATAGGGTACTCATTGATCCTTCATCTGATTTAGCTCTAAATTTAATCAAGGAGCACCATGATGCATTGCAAGCAGGTCACTAAGGCTACTTGAAGACCTTGCAGAGGCTCAAAAGAGGGTGTCATTGGACAGGTATGAAATCAGCTGTAAAAAAATATGTACAAGAATGTGTGGTTTGTCAAGAAAACAAAGGAGAGAATGTTTCTCCTGCAGGGTTATTACAGCCTCTCCCAATTCCAAAACAAATTTGGGAAGATATTTCTATGGACTTCATTGAAGGATTGCCACTCAGTAACAGTAAGACTACCATAATGGTAGTTGTAGATAGGTTAACCAAGTATGTACACCTATTTGCATTACACCACCCCTTTACAGCAGCAGTAGTGGCCCAGGTTTTTGTAGATGGGGTCTTTAAACTGCATGGGATGCCTAGATCAATTGTGTCAGACAGAGATCCAGTCTTCACAAGCCTATTTTGGAAGGAATTCTTCAAACAGCAGGGGACTACACTCAAGTATAGTACAGCCTATCACCCCCAAACTGATGGCCAAACTGAGGTAACAAATAGATGCATTGAGGGTTATCTTAGATGTTTTTGCAGCCACAAACCCAGAGAATGGAGTAGGCACCTCCCTTGGGCTGAATATTGGTTTAATACCAATTGGCATTCAGCTACTAAGGTGACTCCCTTTGAAGCTGTATATGGTAGAACACCCCCACATATTCTTACTTACATTACTGATCCTCCACAAGACAGAGAAGTAGCTTCTACACTGTTGTCTAGGGACAATGCTCTACACATTTTAAGAGATAATTTGGTCCTCTCACAAGACAGGATGAGGAAATTGGCCAATACTCACAGGACAGACAGGGAGTTTGCAATAGGTGACTTGGTTTATTTGAGGCTACAACCTTATAGGCAAATCTCAGTAGCCCAAAGAAAACCTCAAAAGTTGTCTCCCAAATATTATGGTCCTTATCAAGTCACAGACAGAATTGGTCCAGTGTCATACAAGTTGCAACTACCTACTGAAGCACTAATACATCCAGTTTTTCATGTATCACAATTGAAGAAGAAGTTAGGAACTCATTCAAGTTGGCAAGAAGGAGCTCCAAATCCTATGGAAGGGTTGATTTTAGAACCTGATTGGATTCTAGACAGAAGAATGGTGCAGAAGAACAACAAGGCAGCAGTAGACTTGTTGGTTCAATGGAAGGAGAGCCAACCAGAGGAAGCAGTTTGGGTACCTTATGACAAATTCATCAAGACTTGTCCATTTTTTGACCTTGAGACAAGGTCAAAGTAAGGGAGGGGTATTGATACAGAGCTGACCATCACTATGTATTAACACTCGTATCCCAGTAGCATTCCAGTAGCAGAGCAGTAGCAATTCCTTGCCACCAAGGAATACCAGTAGCTAATAGCAGTAGCAGTAGCTGTAGCTTAGCCAGAACAATTAGCCAGGTCAGCATTGACAGCTCAGCCTTCTTGTTAGCCAATTCTGTTAGCCTTTATCAATTCTGTTAGCCTTGCTTTTGCCTTGCTGTGAAAAGTATCTGCACATGGGAGAGATATTTCATCACTAGTATAAAGAGGGAAGCAATTGTAGTGAGGAGTATGGAGAAAGTAATGAAAATCCTTACTATACTGTAGCTTGTCTTCTTCTTCCTGTCTTCTTCTTCTTAGCCATTGTTAAAGCTTGAATTCTCTATTGCTAATCTTTGTTATTCTCTATTTTTTCCTGCACAAAATGCATCACTCACCAAGGCCACAGGGAAACACTGGTACGACTGGAATGGGTCGTATCAGAGGCCGTCACAGATGACACGGATAGTAGTGGACACGGACACGGTACACACACGTTGGTGGAGAAAATTTTTATGGAGAAAACAATGGGAAGATTCCCATAAATAGGGTAGAGAAATCCTAGTTAGATAAGGATTAGAATCGTTTAAACCGCAATTGATAATTCTTAAATTTAGTTAAATCAATTTAAAACTAATTGGTAAAATCAAACTCCAATTTAAATTACCAAAAATAAATTAGCAATAATATAAATACACTTTTTATAACTCAAAAATAATTTTAAAAAACTAAAGATTTACAAAATATAAATGAATTTATTTTTCATGTACATCATATGCAACATATTTTTTATAAAAGAAAATATTATTTTTCAAATTATTACCTATACTTATATAACAAAAAAAATAGTCTTTATATAATAATAATAATAATAATAATAATAAAATAAGTTTGACAAATCTATGGTGACATATTTTATTATCAAACCAAATAGAAAAATATCCTTACCGTATATATATATATATATATATATATATATATATATATATATATATATATATATATATATATATATATATATATATATATATATATATATATATATATATATATGTGGAAACCAAAATATTTATTTTCTATTTTAAAGAAAAAATCTATAATAAAACATTTGTATGTAAAAATAATACTTCGTATTTACGCACTTGATGTATACTACCAAAATAATTTAAATAATAAATATAAATATAAAATTTATAGGGAAATTTTAGAGGGTTTAAAATTTGCGTGAGATTTGACACATCAATCAAAAGATACTCCAAGATATGTCCCAATAGATTTAAATCCATTTTAGGAAAGGAAATATTGGGATGATTTAATAATAGATTTGAAATAATATGGCTGCATATTAATCCATACAATTTATCTAAAATGAGTCTAATTAGTTATGGTACCCTAGCATAGGCTCTACGAATTCTACTTGGACTAGTTTTGGTCGGTTGAATTAATCGGATCAAAATAAGTTCAAAAAAATCTAATATTTGGGTCTTGTGCGCCATTTGAAAAGAAATAGCACATGAGAACTCAATTGAGTGGGATAGCATTGGCATGTGTGTAGTAGGCTCAAAATAGTTTAAAATCATATATTGGGTCGAATGAGTTGGATCGAAGTTGTGTCCTAAAATTAAATTAGAAAGTATGACAAGTTTTACCGATAGATGAAAAATTGGCCTAAATTGACCCGAAAGTTGTGCAATAAAAATATAGCACAAAGGAGCAAATTTGAGTGGGACATGATATAGCAAAATGGAGGTAGACTTGTCTAGGTTAATTTTTGGTTATTTTTCTTAATCAAATTCTTATTAATTAAATTTTTTTAATTATGTTTTCTTAATTACATTTTTGTTAATTTCGTAATTACTGTTATTGACAACACTAATTTTTAATTAAATATTTGTTAATTATATTTCCTTAATTTTTGTTAATTAATTTTAGTTAACTAATTTGTTGTTAATTAATTTTAATTTCTTTTGTTAGTTAATTGTTTTTAATTAGTTTTTGGATAAATTTTCTTAATTAAAATTTTGTTAATTAAAATTTGTTAATTAACATAATTAGTTCTTTAATCGTATTTTAACTAATTTTTTGATTAATTGTTTTTGTTAATTAATTTTTGGTTAATTATTTTTTGTTAAATAAATTTTTGTTGGTTTTCTACTAATTATTTTTTTCCTTAATGTTTGTTAATTAAGTTGTATTATTTTTAAATAATTTATTTTGAAAACTATTAGTTTTTAGTTATTATTTGTTAATTAATAGATAGTTTTAATTTCCACTTCTAATTTCATGTTGTCATTCGAACATTGGAACTCCAAACATTCAATTCTCACGTCTACTTTAATCACTTTTTGGTTGCCATCCAAACAAGAATGATCGGGTGACGTGAGGTGAGGCACATATTTTAGGCTATTACTGGAATAATGCGTTATGGAGAAGATGTGAGCTTTGGTTATTGGCAAGGAGAAGGTGGTGATGTCCTAGACTGCTCGAAGAAGAGCGACTCGAGTCTCTGGAGTTGGCATTGTGATTAGCTTGACTCTTTCAATTTTAATTAACACCCTCTCTCTCTCTCCAACGTCCTTAGCGGTGAGAATTCGGTTTATTCAATTAAAACCAAATCAAATTGTCAAAACTGAATAAACTAAAATTCTAAAAATCCAAAACCAAAATCGAATCCAAATTAGACAAAATCGAACTGAGCCGAATAAACAATTCGGTTTATTCTTCTGGACTATGTCTATGTTTAATAGGTCTGGTCCAAAGTTGGGATCATAATTAAACTATATTAAAAATTATAAGTTTTATACATACATTTGTTGCATTCAAAATTGTGTCCAAAGTTGGACCAGTTTGTAAATTATCAAAATTGGACTTCAAAACACATACATAGAATTGTTGTTTTCAAAATATACACTTTTTTTTATCACAAAGTACATATAGAATTGGAGGTATTTATATAATTTTATAAGTCTTATTCGATTTTCGATTTTGAACCAAATTCAAAAACCCAAAATCGAAACTGAATAATTTAATATTTTCATAGTTGAAATCGAATCTGTTTTTTTTGAACCGAAAATGATTTGGTTGAATTTTCAATCCAAAATCAAACAATGCTCACTCCTACCGTCACTCTCCGCGTATCTTGTTATTCCCATCTTCCCTTGTACTACCATCCCTCTCTCAATTTCCATACGTCTTCATCAGCACTCTTTCTCGTCATCCTGTCACATACTCTTAAGTAGCCTGCAAAATACTCCTTTATACATCTTTTCTTTCCACTTCCTAGCGCCCCAAGCTCGCACCACAGCACACACTCGACTAGGAGACACCAAGAAGCAATTTGTACACAGACATCGGATAAATTTTTTAAGATAATGCTTCGTACACGACTTTTTTCAGAGACCGATAACATTTATTTTTGTTCATTTTTATTTACAAAACATGTTTGATTAACAAATAGTGGGTTCGAATATCGTATTGTGCTAGCAAACTCAATTGGCCTTCCAGCCAGAGTCAGAAAGTCAGGAAAATAGGCCAGTTTGTGAAGTTGTACAGGGAGAAGGAAATAATAAAAAAGAGGAATGCTTGCTGTTTTAGATACAAGTAGCTACATTCAAAAGAAAGGACAATGTATAAAACCCACTCTCCTGCTCGAGAATCACTGGACTAAGGAAACCAAAATCCAACTCTAATTCGACCTATAATCCAAGAAACTGCAGGTCGGTTCCAAGTCGGATCCCAGTTGTATGTTGAAAAATGGGCCAAAAAATAAGGCTAAAAGAAACGGCCTTTGGGCCTTAAAAAAATTTGGACTTCAAAAGAAGTTAGGTTTATGAAAAATTTAATATAAATAATTATTTATTTATTTTAGAAATTTAATATAACATTTCATTTTTTGTAAACTAAAAAAATGAAACAACTGATTTTATTTACAATTTGATCTTCAAGTCTTTGGTCTTCTGCCCAGTTCATTGTTTAGCTCCTCCTCCAGTAGGGTTGTTTACAGTAAGAGATGAAAATTCAGTTCATTATTGTTTGCACCTTCATCTCGTAAGTGTTGAGTCTGTTTTTCTACACGAATCCAATCTTAAACCCAAAGGAAGACTTTCAAAATATATGATAGCATCCTGATTCTCTTCGTGCTTAGAATTCTTGAACCTGTTAGAAAGGATTTATTTTATTCTCTAATAACACAAAAGAAGAAGAAGTTAGAGATACTGGTCTATGGGGAAGTCATGCACGAAGCCTTGCCATAAGAGTTTATTCGAGGTCAACATGGAGATTTTCTCTCGAATCCTCTTAGAGTTAAAACCCACTTACTATCGGCATTCCGTTGTTGCACACAACTCCAGGATAATGACCAGAACTTAGCTCTAGCCCAGAGTATGAGAGAATGGAATGGGAAAAAAAAAGATAAATCATATTATTGTGATCTTGGAGGAGGAGGAATGGAGATAAACTTCTTCTTTTTTCAACCTACAACACTATAGAAGAAGAGTGAAATATATAGGTGTAAGGTCTTTGAAGGAGAGTTAAAACACTCAATTAATAGTAATTTAGGACTAAATAATATAGTCATTAAGGAATGATAAATAGGCCACATCAATGTTGAAAACGGTCAGGAATTAAGTGCAAAGTAATGAGGTTTGTAAATTATTTTTTCACTAATAATTACGACAATCCCCTCCAAAAAATCAAGTTTGGAAACCAAAGATAACAATATTTAAAATGAGTAAAGATAATTTTTTTTGGGACAATTATATACTATACATAGATGAGATGGACTATAGCCTTGAATCTCACTTAGTGATTGTTTTCTTTATCTGTCAAAGTGCTTGATAGACTATGCCTTGATTCAGACTTCTTGAACCAGATTCAGAAAATAACACATATAGTATGCTAGATGTTCTTGGGTCTTTCGGGGTGACACTTTTGATTGACCATGCACTTTTTTTTCTTATTCATGAGAGTTGTCTGGGATCAACCTGTGCCATAGTCACAGCCTTCACGACCTCTCATATATGTAAGTCATAAATGGTTGGTTACTGGAGTCAACCCTACATAACTATGCTTGGACCTATTAAGAGTTTTAAAACTCATCATAACCAAATCACACTGGAACACTGTCACCATAGGGATGGGGTATCATTGTACACTTTTCTACAGCCGCTTGGACATTAGTTAATGAGAATTTAATCTCAGGGTCAGTGTTCCATATTAGTCACCTAAGTCCAGCTTGTTTCTACCCTTTAAACCTTATTCTTGGGATCTCCAGTCAGACTCGGTTGGGTTATCACTGCTAGTGACGTAATTAAGGGCTTAACCTCATCTCCCTCGATGATACTATGATTAATATCCTAGACAAACTCTTTGTCAAGAGTAAACAGACTCTTCGTCAAGAGATTTGTAAAGTTATTTTATGACTTCTATAGTCAAGAACCAAAATTTTGCCTTTTAGGCTCTTGAAGCGCAGCTGCAAGTACTATTCATCTTAGAATTCATAAGACCATACTTTAGCAGTTCTATAATAGATATTATCACCATTTATAGAAAATGAGGGTGTATATATATATATATATATATATATATATATATATATATATATATATATATATAATAAGATGTTTGAGCCATTCAGCTTCAGTACAAGCTATGTTTAAAGATATATATCATTTCAGAGTCTATGATACTTCTAGCTATGTAGTTTATAAGATGGATATATCATCTTATGAGTATCTAAGTTGTTCCACAAGTGAACTCACATTCTCTTTCCACTGCATCTTAGTGTCTTTTAGTACTTTTATATCTCTAGAATATGTCATATATTGACTCAATTGAAACAGTTAGAACTGTATCACAAATAGGATTCTATTTCTTTATGAGTTTTTTTTATTTGACTAAGTGTCACGATCCGCACCCTAGAGTTAGGGCACAAGAAGTGGGTACGTCCAGCCTACGCCGCAGTGTCGGTGGTAGAACGATGTCCTAGATCTCATGCATCTAACAGTATAAGGCTAAACAGTTTATACTCCCCGAATGGGGGTGACATAGCAGGTACAGACTTAATCACATCTAAGGTAGAGCATGATAAGGATAGATAAAACATAAAATCCGAAAGAGGTACAACAGAGAGAAATCTAAGTGTCTAAGATACACAAATCCAGAAATACATCTCAAATCTCCAAACTCAGATACAATAATCCATAAAGTAAATACAACTCCAGACAATTGAAATAACTATCTAAACAACCTCTAATATGTCTTCTCTAGGCTAGCAGGCAACCTCCAAGCTATCTGTAAAATTTATCAACAGGTCCAGTCAGGACGGGAACGAGCACATATCTCTAGAACAGTTCATAGCAGGTTAGGAGTATAAATCATGCAATAGAGTAAAATACAGGAAGTGTTGAATAGGAAGTACGAGTAAACAAGAGATATTTTGTAACTGAAAGTAAATACATGATAGTAGAGACTGTAAGTGGCTACGTGATTTAGAGTACAATGGTTATATAAACAGCTTGGGGGCACATGAATACAAATAAGGAGGCACATGAATATAGCTACTGGGGATAGTGATCACATAACCAATTCTACTCACCCCGCCCCAATCAATACACAAGGATCCGTTCAAGTTATGTCATAAGTACATGAATACTGCTAAGATACGTGAACTCATGTAATGAGTAGTACATGAGGCACATGATAAGCACATGAAAGCACATGAAGCATACGAAGCACATGAGAACATGTAAAAATATGAACTAGTACGAGTACAACGAGTACCTGGTGCACATGATAAAGTACATGAACATGAAATACCCGATGCACCCGTAGAGGGATAACTTCTCAGGAAAGAATCCATATAGTACTAATCCGTGAAGATACGTGTCAGCATCAAGTATAGTAACCTAGAGCAAGAATATAATCCAGACAGGTATAAAAAGATCAGAAAATATACTCGCCTGATATCTGAATGTCCAAGATAAAGATACTGTCCGAGGAGAGGTGTCTGGCTCCTAATTAGAACAGCACAAGTCACAACATGTCCAGAAGGGTAATATAAAGTACTACAATGCATTCTACATGAATCTAGGTCAAACTAGGCCAAAGTCAACCCTTGGTCAACTCTGGTCAATTGTACTAGTCAAACTAGGTCAAACTAGGTCATATCCTAACCCATCAAGTCTTACTAGGCCTAACCAAGACTATCCTAGTAAGCACACATCAATACAAGGCTATACAAGCCAACATACACCCAACTCTATATAGCATGCAATTATTCAATACTCAAATAGGTAAGAATTCACATTGGATATACACTAGGTAATCTATTACTTTAAGCTATATATGTCTACACATATACACATGTATATATTGGTATTCAACATTAGGTCTATAATCATGGCATTTCAAATGGTTATATAAACTTATATATTACGACACAATATGCTAACATATATATAATATACATACATAGCTAAGCTAACTATATTCATAAATACTTATTTTAGAGGCTATGTGTGTGTATGTGAACATGGCAAAGGGGCAAGTGAGGGTTAAATAGGCATACATAGTGTATACATATCAAAGAGTGTCAAAGTGTAAGTGAACAAAGTGTCAACATAGTATAAGGGGGTACATGAGGTAATATAGGATTTGTGTTAACATAGAACATTACATCTCATTAACTTGTATATTGCATACATTACATCTATTATTACATTACATTCATGCTTGCATTCATTCATCATTCATTTATTCTCTTGCACTACTATATGCACCATATATTATATACTATGGAACCTACATATTCATTACAAGCCATACTTGTACATGCTTACATTAGATAGGATACTTACACCTCATACATTATTTATTTAACCATTTACTCATGCTTGCATTCTCTATTTAATTACATAATATATATACATTAACATGGATTAAATCAAATAGAACATTATATTACACACAAGGGTGCACAAAATGCACATGCCGAATAGTAACTCCTACTAATAATCAATACTGTACCATCTCAGTATGAATTAAATTCTAGGATTAAGGTATGTTATAGATCTATGTGTTAGGTTTCCGAAACTTCAAACGGATCACGTTTTCGTTTCCGGAAACTCCCGGAATCGCGAAAACACCGAGAACGCGTTTGTCTTTCGTACAGCTGACACTCAAATAATTCTCAAGAAAGTTACAGAAAGAATTAGGCCTATTAATACATGATTTTGGAAATCTAACTTCAATATGCTTCTTTTAAAAAAAACATAAGATTAAACCGAGCTTTGAGCTAGAAGTTATGACATTTCTAAGTTAGGGCTGAAATAAAAAACGTGGATAAAAATCATGACGGATTTAGATAGTTTGAGCCAAAAGAATACACAATATATATCCTAATTATCCACAACAATAATGACAATAATAATATGAGGAACCACACTCACAAACTTGATTATGTAATCATCATGAACCATTTATTACATTTATAAATATAGATATACTCTCATTACAATATATATATATATATATATATATATATATATATACATACACAAAAAAAAAAAAAAAAATATATATATATATATATATATATATACATACACAAATCTATATATGTAAAAAAAAAATATATATATATGTATATATACATACACAAATCTATATATGTAACATGAACACATCTATAAGAGATACATGAATGAAATCTAAAGTACTCAAGAACACATCTCTACATATTCAAATCTGAGATTTAATATGAATTAATTCATTTAATCAATATTTTAAATATAAAGTGTGTCCAAGTTTGGGGGTTTTTTCCATGAACACAAGACACAACAATAATACAATAGAAATCCCTAAAGGACACATAATGGACACAAGAGGACACAAAATAGGGACACAACAATGGGGGTCATTCCTATGGTTAAAACTTTCCTAAATGCAAAATGGAGAAATAAAAGAGAAGAAAATATTACCTAAAGGAGAGAAAATCCAAGCAGAAAGGCCTTTTCCTTGGGAGAGCTTGAGAGCACTTGGGGAAGAAGACTTCTCAAAGAAAGAAAATGAGATGGGAGTCCTATTAGGGCCGGCCACAATGGTTATATCCCCTCTTCATTGAATATTACAAGTTTGCCCCTCCCTTAGTTACAAGTGTTTAAAACAATTTTGGTTAGGGTTTGGGGGTAAAAGGGTCAAAATAAAAACTCTAAATGGTTAACCTAATAATTAGGATTATGACTAATTTTTCTAACATGACTAATTAAAATGTGGGCCATGGCTAACTAATGCATGGGTCCAACTAGAGTCTAAGTTACCCCGGGTCCCCGTTACAAGTCGGATTGAGATGAAATTCGAACCCGACTCAAATAATCCCAAAACAATATCATAAATAATAAAATAATATCAAAATAATTCAAAGAGGTCAAATACAAAATATTCTTAGGCCAGAAATGACATTAAAATATCATAATCACATGGTTAGGCTCTAGGTCAAACAGTCTCTAGGGTTTCACTAGCAAAACGTCAAAACCACAAGTCATTGATTTAAATAATTTAAAATCACCAAAAATCATATCATGAATTAAATATCATTATTAAAATAATTATAAACACGAAATTTCAAAATTATCCTCATTTGGAAAACTGGGTGCTACAACTCTACCCACCTTAGAAAAATTTTGTCCTCGAAATTTAAGATCGATAGTACTCCTTCTAGAGCCTCTAACCTACCCAATATCTAAGGTAACACTTCCTAACACTGGAATAATAAACGGACATCTAAATAGTGTCAATCTAGGAATACCTCCAACACTGCTCTGTTGTACGGCGGTAATGGAACTTCAATAAAATATGGACTGGAACCTATATCCAAGGGTCTGGACCTATTTTAAAGTGGTCTTAAGTAAGGATGAAAAGGAACTGATCATAGGCTATATGTATGCTCAAACTATTATCTTCCTATTAACCATCTATTAATACATTCTATTACCATAGGAACGATGCATTACTACGACATATAGGCCCCTATCTCTCATAACACATTTATACTCACCAAAAGACTAGTACATCCTATCAAGGCTGATACTATAATCTCTCATAAATCTCATAAGCTACATGTTTATAGACACACATCCCCACATCAAGGACTAACCTATATATATCTACAACTGATACTAATGGGGTGACGTCCCTATTTTCCAACAATCAAGGTCTGAATTTTTTTATCTAAATCATGCAATTTGAAGGAATAGTATACAGGGTCAGGGCATACCGTAGCAGTTGGAAGTCTCACCTAGGTACACTAATTATTCTAGGTCAAAACAGTACTATGGTATCAACACACAAACAATCTAGGGTGTCCTAATTGGGAAGGTAAGGGAACAACAATCATCAAGGTTGTAGGACTGTTTACCATCCAATATAAAATTGGTCATTAACAAGCAACTAAGAAATTATTAAAAGGTTACTATTCCATAAAATGGCAAAAATTAAAAATTTAGGCACAACAAATCACAAATAGATTTTTGTCTTGACACGATCTAAGTTGATCAATTTCGGGATAAAACGAGATTTGGGCAAGAAGGGAAATCAATGAAATCAAAGTATGAGCACGAGCATCCAATAATGGAGGTTCAGGTCATAATTAAATTTAATTCGACTGAGTACGAATACGAGGTTCATAGGCGATGAAAAGATTTCAAGGAGAATTGTCAAGGCTGTCGCGAATGAGACTCTAGGGTCAAGTTTAACTATGTCTCCATTCTCGTAGATTGATACATAAAAAAGTGAACCAAAGTAAAAATAGGTTGATCAGACCATCATGTACCGGTTCTGATTAGACAATATGTTAGTGGGTGGCCACCCAATAAAATATGTCATGACCAAGCTCGAAAATAGATAAGCTTGCAAAACTAAGGCTAATTTAGCAGCACAAGATATAAGGGCGGTAATGATGAAAGGAATTACATAGTCCAAGTTTCTTAACCAACGGGTCAAGTAATCAGATACGGTACAAGGTTAAGCATCTAAGGAAACAAGCAGAACACCATCACATGTCGGATCGAAAGAATTGAGTCAACGCTGGATTTCTAATTGAAATAAAAAAAAATTTAGTATAATGGTAGAGGTTATAGTTTAGCCAGTTGACCAGAAAATCATATCAAGAAAATAGAGTACAAGAAGACGGGTTTTAGTAGGACATGATATACCTACACGAAGGTGAGCTCGTCTAGGTCTTGCATATAAGATTTGTTGGAGGGTAACAGCTAGTATTACATTCCGAATATCAAAGTCACGATAAGGAACGTCAAGGATCTCAATTAGAAAGTGGAAGTTCAAGAGGTGGTAATTAATGCACAAAAATAATGAAGATCGAGTTAGTCATCTGCTTCTGATACTCATAAGTTCATCTGGTCATAACTTGCCAATCATATCTTTACCTCACCAGTCTCCATATGAAAATTAACCTTTACTTAAACCCTTACCAGGACTACCGTAGGCAATTCCCAATTTCCAAACATCACTCTTGAAGCACATCCCTCACATTTAGGAATCAACATTAACCATTTATTTAAATTTCCAAGTTCTTTCACCTTGTCTTAAATTTGACCCAAAACCTCTAAATTCCGTTTACGAATTCCTTGAACTTGTTCAAATTGTTCTCCTCGTATTATTTAATTTAAATCTCTAGGCCTTACAAAACTTATCTTCCATCATAAAATCAACTTCCGTATTTTCTTCGACATACACCCTTGAATATTATTCTCCTAAAAATATTTCACAACAATCTCTAAACTTTCATAACTTTGTGTTCTCTCTATCCCTAGTCATTTTCTCGCAACATCTTGTTTAATATCATTATTAAACACAATTAACTTCTCTTTTCCATTACTAACCTTCTACATAGCCTCAGAGTAAAAGTTTTCCCCAGAATCAATAACCAATATTTTTTAAGTTCTCAAAACTAGGTTGACCTCTGATATCCTCATTAGTTTTGAATACACCTATAAACTATCTCATAACCCCAAAATTTCTCTAAATGTAATTGTTTCCAGATTGGCAGTATACGTCTCTTTATTCTATTCGAGACCTTTACCACATTTCTATTCAAGTTTCCATATGGAACACTCTACATTTGATTTCCTTTAGATCATCATAAAATAACCAATTACGTCTTCTCTGAGCTACATAATTTACGTCACTTTCTTAGCCTTCCCCATGCAAAAGATACGAAGATTCAAGGGTTTCGAAGTACATCTGGTAGGGACGACAAGATATGGGTAATTAATGTAATGAGACAGAGTTTAAGATAAGAGGTAAATAAGAATGCAAGAGAATAATGGCGAGAAAGAATAATGAAGATATGTTCCTTCTTATCGGTTCAAACGAGAGGAGCCCATCAAGCTTAAATTCAATAGCAAGGAATGAGGGTGAATCCAAACAAGAGGAAAAGGAATTCCAATTGAAGTTCAAAATGAGTTTATCAGGGGTCGTCCCAGAAATCTCTCAAAGAATCCTAAGTGTGATTGAGTACCTTGGATTTGAAAATATTAATCTAAATACAAAATTAAATCAACAACTACAAAATTTTATCAAAATCATCAACTAATACCAGGATTCAAAGTTCTACAATGAATCCAAAAATCAAATTCAAATCAAGGAAAAAGGTGAATCAAAACAAGAAAAAGGAGTTTAAATCAGAATTCAAAATGAGATTCTCAAGGGTCATCCCAGGAATCTCTCAAGGAATCCTAACAGTGTTTGAGTATCCTCTCATCCTAACATCTTAATTTATATATCCTATAGCAGGCTCGTAGTAGTACAACTAAGTCGTTGCGCTACTACGAAATCATACTAATGCGAATCTCGACCTGCATGGGCCACCACTAAAAACGTGTCACGACCCGCACCCTAGAGTTAGGGCACGAGAAGTGGGTACGTCCAGCCTACGCCGCAGTGTCGACGGTAGAACGCTGTCCTAGGTCTCATGCATCTAACAGTATAAGGCTAAACAGTTTATACTCCCCGAATGGGGGTGACATAGCAGGTACAGACTCAATCACATCTAAGGTAGAGCATGATAAGGATAGATAAAACATGAAATCCGAAAGAGATACAACAGAGAGAAATCTAAGTGTCTAAGATACACAAATCCAGAAATACATCTCAAATCTCCAAACTCAGATACAGTAATCCATAAAGTAAATACAACTTCAGACAATTGAAATAACTATCTAAACAACCTCTAATGTGTCTCCTCTAGGCTAGCAGGAAACCTCCAAGCTATCTGTAAAATTTATCAACAGGTCCTGTCAGGACGAGAACGAGCACATATCTCTAAAATAGTTCATAGCAGGTTAGGAGTATAAATCATACAATAGAGTAAAATACAGGAAGTGTTGAATAGGAAGTACGAGTAAACATGAGATATTTTGTAACTGAAAGTAAATACATGATAGTAGAGACTGTAAGTGGCTACGTGATTTAGAGCACAATGGTTATGTAAACGGCTTAGGGGCACATGAATACAAATAAGGAGGCACATGAATACAGCTACTGGGGATAGTGATCACATAACCAATTCTACTCACCCTGCCCCAATCAATACACAAGGATCCGTTCAAGTTATGTCATAAGCACATGAATAAAGCTAAGATACGTGAACTCATGTAATGAGTAGTACATGAGGCACATGATAAGCACATGAAAGCACAAGAAGCACATGAAGCACATGAGAATATGTAAAAATATGAACTTGTACGAGTACAAGGAGTACCTGGTGCACATGATAAAGTACATGAACATGAAATACCTGATACACCCGTAAAGGGATAACATCTCAGGAAAGGATCCATATAGTACTAATCCGTGAAGATACGTGTCAGCATCAAGTAGAGTAACCTAGAGCAAGAATATAATCCAGACAGGTATAAAAAGATCAGAGAATGTACTCGCCTGATATCTGAATGTCCAAGGTAAAGATACTGTCCGAGGAGAGGTGTCTGGCTCCTAATTAGAACAGCACAAGTCACAACATGTCCAGAAGGGTAATATAAAGTACTACAATACATTCTACATGAATCTAGGTCAAACTAGGCCAAAGTCAATCCTTGGTCAACTCTGGTCAACTGTACTAGTCAAACTAGGTCAAACTAGGTCATGTCCTAACCCATCAAGTCTTACTAGGCCTAACCAAGACTATCCTAGCAAGCACACATCAATACAAGGCTATAGAAGCCAACATACACCCAACTCTATATAGCATGTAATTATTCAATACTCAAATAGGCAAGAATTCACATTGGATATACACTAGGTAATCTATTGCTTTAAGCTATATATGTCTACACATATATACACATACATATATTGGTATTCAACATTAGGTCTATAATCATGGCATTTCAAATGGTTATATAAACTTATATATTACGACACAATATGCTAACATATATATAATATACATACATAGCTAAGTTAACTATATTCATAAATACTTATTTTAGAGGCTATGTGTGTGTATGTGAACATGGCAAAGGGGCAAGTGAGGGTTAAATGGGCATACATAGTGTATACATATCAAAGAGTGTCAAAGTGTAAGTGAACAAAGTGTCAAGTGTGATAGTGTCAATATATTGAAGGGGGTACATGAGGTAATATAGGATTTGTGTTAACATAGAACATTACATCTCATTAACTTACATATTGCATACATTACATCTATTATTACATTACATTTATGCTTGCATTCATTCATCATTCATTTATTCTCTTGCACTACTATATGCACCATATATTACATACTATGGAACCTACATATTTATTACAAGCCATACTTATATATGCTTACATTAGATAGGATACTTATACCTCATACATCTTTTATTTAACCATTTACTCATGCTTACATTCTCTATTTAATTACATAATGTATATACATTAACATGGGTTAAAATCAAATAGAACATTATATTACACACAAGGGTGCACAAAATGCACATGCCGAATAGTAACTCCTACTAATAATCAATACTGTACCATCTCAGCATGAATTAAATTTTAGGATTAAAGTATGTTATAGATCTATGTGTTAGTTTTCCGAAACTTCAAATGGATCGCGTTTTCGTTTCCGGAAACTCCCGGAACCGCGAAAACACCGAGAACTCGTTTGTCTTTCGTACAGCTGACACTCAAATAATTCTCAAGAAAGTTACAAAAAGAATTAGGCCTATTAATACATGTTTTTGAAAAGCTAACTTCAATACGCTTCTTTTAAAAAAACGGGAGATTAAACCGAGCTTTGAGCTAGAAGTTATGACATTTCTAAGTTAGGGCTGAAATTAAAAACGTGGATAAAAATCATAACGGATTTAGATAGTTTGAGCCAAAAGAATACACAATATATATCCTAATTATCCACAACAATAATGACAATAATAATATGAGGAACCACACTCACAAACTTGATTATATAATCATCATGAACCATTTATTACATTTATAAATATAGATATACTCTCATTACAATATATATATATATATATATATATATATATATATATATATATATATATATATATATATATATATTTTTTTTTTTTTTTTCATTACAATATATATATATATATATATATATATATATATATATATATATATATATATATATATACATATATATATATACATATACACAAATCTATATATATAACATGAACACATCTATAAGAGATACATGAATGAAATCTAAAGTACTCAAGAACACATCTCTACATATTCAAATCTGAGATTTAATATGAGTTAATTTATTTAATCAATATTTTAAATATAAAGTGTGTCCAAGTTTGGGGGTTTTCCCCATGAACACAAGACACAACAATAATACAATAGAAATCCCTAAAGGACACATAATAGACACAAGAGGACACAAAATAGGGACACAACAATGGGGGTCATTCCTATGGTTAAAACTTTCTTAAATGCAAAATGGAGAAATAAAAGAGAAGGAAATATTACCTAAAGGAGGGAAAATCCAAGGAGAAATGCTTCTTCCTTGGGAGAGCTTGAGAGCACTTGGGGAAGAAGACTTCTCAAAGAAAGGAAATGAGATGGGAGTCCTATTAGGGCCGGCCACAATGGTTATATCCCCTCTTCATTGAATATTACAAGTTTGTCCCTCCCTTAGTTACAAGTGTTTAAAACAATTTTGGTTAGGGTTTGGGGGTAAAAGGGTTAAAATAAGAACTCTAAATGGTTAACCTAATAATTAGGATTATGACTAATCTTTCTAACATGACTAATTAAAATGTGGGCCATGGCTAACTAATGCATGGGTCCAACTAGAGTCTAAGTTACCCCGGGTCCCCGTTACAAGTCGGATTGAGATGAAATTCGAACCCGACTCAAATAATCCCAAAATAATATCATAAATAATAAAATAATATCAAAATAATTTAAAGAGGTCAAATGCAAAATATCCTTAGGCCAGAAATGACATTAAAATATCATAATCACATGGTTATGCTCAAAGGTCAAACAGTCTCTAGGGTTTCACTAGCAAAACGTTAAAACCACAAGTCATTGATTTAAATAATTTTAAAATAATTTAAAATTACCAAAAATCATATCATGAATTAAATATCATTATTAAAATAATTATCAACACAAAATTTCAAAATTACCCTCATTTGGAAAACTGGGTGCTACACTAAGTCAGATGTTTGGGTTACTCCTAACTCACTCGTGTCAAAATCGTTTAACATAGGTGTGATTACATCAATTGTTGATATTAGCCCCATGGTAGTGAGTCAAAATCACATATGGCTTTGTTACCCCTTGAAGAAATGACCATTGAACTTTCCAAGTTTGGCACTAGTAATCTCATATTTTCTAGCCATATGTACAAAATAACAATATTGAGTATTAAAGTAATAGTTTGAATGATTTTGCTAATCAACCTTAGCAGGCTTTAGTTTATCAAGTATTGATTAATTTGGGTTAGTGTAGAGGTCGGTTCCCATCTAGAGGTGGTCCGAAGACAATTAAGTACCTTATCTCTTAGGATTATTTACACCCAGCTAGAGGTGGTCCGAAAACACTTAAGTACCTTAACTCACATTCTCCTTCCACTACATCTTGTGACTCTATGGTCATTTAAAATTTACCAATCAATAGAAAAATATCATTCAACATCACCATAATAAATAGAATATATGAATTGTAAATATCAAAATATAAAAATTACCTTTACACGTGATCGGAGCAATTTTGTACTTCTTGATTTTATCTTAGTAATGACATTTCAGAAGAAATGTTATTTTGTATATCATTTTAAATAGTTCAATATTCTCACTTCACCCTAGCATGTTTGAGCATTTTCCAACAAGTCATAATCTCTAATGCTTTGACTTGGAGAGAACATTACAAAAACTAATTAATAATAAGAGTACAAAAATAAATTTGTATTACTGTCACCGTGAACATGTTGCTCCTTCCCTAAAAAGTTTTAAAATATTTCTAATAATCTCGTCTTCAAGAAAATAGAAGTTGGTTTATATATATTAGCACGAATTGTAACTGAAACATTGCACAAACTTTTCCAACAATGATTCAACAATATATTTCCACACTATTTAACGAAATTTATTGTTTATTTTATCTAGCAAAAATTATAGACTTACTATATTGACTAAAAACACAATATATATTGACTAAAACAATATGTATGTATTGATTTGGCAAATAATAAGTTTATAGCAAAATTTTTGTGAGCAAATGAATACCAGGGTCGGCCCTGGCCCAAGGCCCACGGATCATGATGGACAAAAAAAATAGTTTAAAAAATGTTAATAATTTTGTATCTCAAAAAAGAACTAGTACATACAATGAACTTTCTTATATACAAAGTTATTGTGGTGTAGTGGTTAGTATATTAAACTCTTGTACTAAAGGTCTAAAGTGTTGGAATTATTCAATAATTATAGGGCCACACATGTAAAATTAATTGTGTTTGGGCTATCTAAATAATTAAGCCAAATTGAAGTGATTTATTTGAAAAATTGGCTTAAGGGTATAATTGTCATGGAATTAATGTGTAGATACCGAAGATAATTCTAATTTGATGAGGGGCCAAATTAGAAATATCACAACACACATATCTATATATATATATGTGTATTCATTAGGGTTATGGTTTCCAACTTATACGGCCACCAAAGAGAGGGTTTCTCTATTATCTTCTGTATCCCCATCAACAAAGAAAGGAACAAGGATTTCATCTTTGTTATTAAGGGCCGTAGCGGGTTAGAAGATCAAACCTCATAAAGAGACGTGTGCTTCAAGATCCGTCAAGCAAAGACAATGGATTCATGTACGCTTCCGTAATTTAATTTTTGTTCTTCATCTCATGAATCGACAGGGTACAATAAAATTTTCTAACAAGTGGTATCAGAGCCTCCTTGTTTGATTTATGAGTTTGAAGTTTTCAGATTCATTTTTTGCTTGTGTTCAGAAATCCTTGATTGTTAGATTTAATTTAATTTAGGGTTATGATTGTTCCATCAACTTTTAATGATCACAATCGATCAATTTTTTTATGATCATAATTCGCATAGAGAATAATACTTTATTAAAATAATTATTGTCGATTGCAATAAATATATTCAATTGATGGATTCCGAAATTTGGATGACAAGTTCTTCGACATCCAATGCTTTTGGTGGTAGCTTGATAATTACGAGTAATATCAATTCCTTAAGATAATGCTTGTGTTGGGTTCTGAAATGAAGCAATAGCTTTTTTTTAGTTTAGTGGTAGACATAGTTTTTATAATAATATTCATGGATTCCGGTAATAAGAATTGTATGGGTACTTCTGATGTTTTTTTTAAATTCTTGATCGGTCAACTGGATACCCCAGTTCAAGAAAAAAAAAACTTTGTTGTGAGTGGGATTTGAACCAACAACCTTTCAGACCAGAACTTAACCTGTAGCCTTAATAAAAAAAATAAAAATAGTTGCTTTGTTAAGAGTGGGATTTGAACCCACAATATTTCGGATCAGAACCTTAATTTGCAGCCTTAGACCTACTGACAGAACTAAAGCATAATTTTTTTTGGATGCATGTTTCTTTGATTGGCTGATTGTTTTTTTATATTAAAAGAATATTTGAATGTTCTTTTATTTAAAGTGATTTAATTTGTGATTTAAATCATGCACAAGATTCATATACTTTTGATACAGTAGACCAATTTTGGTATAATCTTTAAAGATTATCTGATGTAATCTGTTGATGCATTTATATTTGGTCTTCTATAGATTATTCTATTTAAAGTAATCCTTATGAATTATTTGATATTATTTTTTGGATGCATATCCTCCGTAGATTATTTCATGAATTTTGTTATTTGATAATATCCAATTTTGTCAAATTGAAATTCATGATTATGCTTTTGATTAATAAATTTGAGTAATAATCTTATGAATATGCATGTATATAAAGTTTTGGACATGATTCAGTTTTGTAAAAGTTAGTCAACATTTAATTTTTTTGGTACCTTTTATGACTAGCAATAGTTGTCCAATATTCTAAGTAGACTCATTGAAACAAGATGTCGCCAAAGTGACCTCTCTTGCGTAGATAGTCTATGAGGGATGTCGGATGTTTGTGTGTACATTCATGCGGGTATTAACCGGCCCAAAGGAAGGTTAATACTTGGCCGAATTGCACACATACTTGTGGTGATAAATGTGTGACAATTATACGATTTACATGTAAATAATAACCCATCCAAAGATAGGCTTATTATTTGACATGACTTATTGTCAACTTTGATCATTACACTAAGAATACCACTTGCAGTTAATATCACTGTCCAAAGACTTGATATTAATGATGTACTAGGTATCTTGAGATGGGGTTCACCATTATTTGAATTTGTTTGACTATATTTTACGCTTTGGTTATTAATTAGAGCATATTTATTTATTTATTTTATTTTTTGTTGTTGTTCTCTTTTCAGCTAGTGTTGCTACAATATCTGCTAATCTGAACTCAATTCCAATGCTTAACGGGACAAACTTCAAGGACTGGAAAGAGAACATATATATTGTTCTCGGCTGCATGGATCTAGACCTTGTACTTAGGATTGAGCGTCCCACTACTCCTAAGGATGACAGTTCATCTGGTGATAGAGCGAACTTCGAAAAGTGTGAACGCTCAAACCACATGAGTCTAATGATCATAAAGTGCGATATTCCAGAGGCATTCAGGGGTGCAGTATCTGATGAGGTTACTAATGCCAAACAATTCCTTGCTGAAATCGAGAAACGATTTGCAAAGAATGATAAGGCAAACAAGCACACTTTTGTTGCGCTTGATTACCATGAAGTATAAAGGCAAAGGTAACATAAGGGAGTACATCATGGAGATGTCTCATATTGCTTTAAAACTTAAGACACTTAAGCTCGACTTGTCGGATGACTTGCTCGTTTATTTGGTATTGTTCTCACTTCCTACACAGTACAATCAGTTCAAGGTCAGTTACAACTATCAAAAGGAAAAATGGACTCTAAATGAGCTCATTTCGTACTGTGTACAAGAAGAAGAGAGATTGAAGCAAGATAAAACTGAAAGTGCTAATTTGGCTACCACCCCTAAAGACAAGTATAAGGGCACTAAGCGAAAGAATACAGAAGCTACTAAGGGTCCAGTGCAAAAGAAACAAAAAACTGAGGCTAATGATTGTTTCTTTTGTGGCAAGCCGGGACACGTAAAGAAGGAATGTACAAAGTACCACGCATGGCGTGTAAAGAAAAGGTACATTTTTTAATTTGGTATGATTTAGCTTCAGTATTAAGAAACACATGGTGATAAGATTTTGGTGCAACTACTCACATCAGTGTTTCTATGCAGGGTTACCAGATCTACCGAAAGCCAATTGATGGTGAAAGACACATCTATGTGGGAGACGGCAAGTCGGTAGAAGTGGATGCAATAGAACAAATTTTGGATATTAGTTATTATTGGATTTGATAGACAATTTTATCTAAAGCTTTTATTGTACCGTCTTTTAGACGAAATTTAGTTTCAGTTTTCTTATTTGACAATCTTATTTATCATTGTTCATTTGGAAACAATAAAGTTTGATCTATCTTTAAATTCAAAATAATGTTGGTATTATTATTATTTTTATTTTAAATGTTTGTGACATGCTATTATCACTTGAAACTATTGCGTCCTATAAAGAAACCTTGTATATGGAACCACGTGGTACTAAACACAAAAATAAAATTTTTTTTTAGACGAGAAGTGTAAAATTTTTTGAGGATGTTGAGTTTGGGGGAGAAATAAAGTCAATGACATTGTCTTTGAGGAGGAATCGATTGCGATTCCTACTATCACTTTTGACGATGTGCAAGATTTTGCACCTGTCATTGATCAAGAAGTGAATTCGGAGATATTGAGTTTGGGGAAGAAATAAAGTCAATGACATTGTCTTTGAGGAGGAATCGATTGCGATTCCGACTATCACTTTTGACGATGTGCAAGATTTTGCACCTGTCATTGATCAAGAAGTGAATTCGGAGCCTCAATAAGACAATGTCGAATTACCTCTATAAGTTGATGTTGAGCTACCTCAACAAGACAACATAAAGGTACCCCCCATTCAAGATAAGGTAATTATTTCTGAGGAACAAACTCAACAACCTCAAGAGAAGAGGAAGGGATTGTTTTTTAAAGAGACTTTCTCTTCGGTTTCTTTGAAAGACTCTTTTAAACCAATCATAGTACTTGTTGTACATTTTAATATTGAGTTATATCAAATGGATATCAAAACGGTATTTCTCAATGGTAACATTGACGAAATAATTTATATGGTGCAACCAGAAAATATTGTGTCAGAAGACCCAAAGAATATGGTTCGCAAACTGACAGAATCTATTTATGGACTCAAACAGGTTTCTCGTCAAAGACACTTTGAGTTTTAACAAGTGACTATCTCGTTTGGTTTTGAGATGAACACTGTTAAAGATTGTGTGTATCACAAGTTCAGTGGGAGTAGAAATAATTTTCTGGTTTGGTACATTGATTGAAGTATTTAATGCAAACCAGGTGACACATCTCGTTAAAGGAGACAAATTCGGACTCAAATAAGTGCCCTAAGGTTAGCCTTAAAATTAAGAAAATACAATAGATTTTTCCTTCATGATCAGTTGTAGGGAGTCTAATATATGCACAAGTATGTACGCGTCAGGATATTGCGTACATAATTCGGATGTTAGGCAGATATTTAAGCATATATGGATGGATCATTGGGTAGCAGCTAAACTACTTAAGTAATTAATAGAGAACAAGAAATTATATGCTCTTTGTAGGAGATGGAATAATTCTAGAGATCATAAGGTATTCCGACTCCGATTTTGTTGGATGCTAACACATCAGGAGATCCACATCAGGTTATGCTGACTAATGAAGATATATTTTAGATGAGTGTCAAACATGCACTCATAATTTCTTCCATCATGAAAGCAAGATTTATAACATGCTGTGGGGTATCTATTCAGGGAATATGGTTGCAAAATTGTCACAAGGCTGCGCCTACAATACGGTGTTGAAAGACCACATGTAATTATGGTGTGACAATAAATCAGCAGTACTGTATTCCAATAACAACAGAAACTTGTATAAGTCAAAGGATATTGACATAAAGTTTCTAATTGTGAAGGAAAGAATTCAGAATCGTTATAGTGTTCATATAGCACATTAGGACAAACTCTATGTTAGCGGATCCGCTCACAAAAGCATTATCACCCAGGGTCTTTCATGAGCATACTGCTCATATGGGTGTTAATAATTAAGAATATGGCAATATAGTGGGAGTTTGTATTTTATGTATTTGGGTGCTATTTGATTTTGGACACATTTATGTATTAAAGTATTTTGGATATTTATCTGATCAGATATATGAAAATTCAGTTCATTCTGTTTTCATTATGTTAAAGTATTGATCTTATTAAAGTTAAGGAGGACCAGTTGGAAATAGACATGTATTGATCACATTTCGTGTAATTTTCATGCTACGCATCCATGATTGATCTATGTCATTTAGCTATATTGGTATATGTGACCATTGATGGTTTAGTTACGCTATATGTGACGAATGCCGCTTTGATCCTATGTTGATATGGTTAATGGACGAGATTGTCCGGATATACCCTAAGGATTAAGATAGCAATTTATGAGCTCACTAAGGTTAACACAATTATAAGGTTACATATGTGGCCCAGTGGAAGATTGTTGAAATTATTCAATAATTATGGGACCACACATGTAAAATTAATTGTGTTTGGGCTATCTAAATAATTAAGCCAAATTAAAGTGGTCTATTTGAAAAATTGGCTTAAGGGTATAATTGTCATGGAATTAATGTGTAGATACCGGAGATAATTCTAATTTGATGAGGGGCCAAATTAGAAATATCACAACACACATATCTATATATATGTGTATTCATTAGGGTTATGGTCCCCAACTCATACGGCCACCAAAGAGAGGGTTTCTCTATTCTCTTCTGTATCCTCATCAACAAAGAGAGGAACAAGGATTTGATCTTTGTTATTAAGAGCCGTAGCGGGTTGGAGGATCAAATCCCATAAAGAGACGTGTGCTTCAAGATCCGTCAAGTAAAGACAATGGATTCAGGTACGCTTCCGTAATTTAATTTTTGTTCTTCATCTCATGAATCGACAGGGTACAATAAAATTTTCTAACATAAAGTTCATTCCTTTGTTGTGTAGCTATTTTTTTTAAAGGTTTTTGTAATATTTTTTTACATTATGTATGGGACCTTATTTTAAAAATTTGTCTTGGGCCGCCATGAGCTAAGGGACGGCCTTGATAAATACTATACTTCTTCCAGAAGGAAAATGAACATATATGCGACAGATTACAGGGAGCTAGTCTATGCAAAAAATTACATAGATATCTAACCTAATTACAGATTACTAGTAGTGTTGGTGACCAGTCATTGCTCCTGATTTCTACCGTGAAACAGACACTGCTTATCTATTCAGAAATCTAGAACTCAAGTGTTTCTCGTAAACTAACACTTATAATAGCTACTCATTGAATAACACGGGCAAGGACTTGAGTACTAATGTCCGAGATGAGACAAGAGAGACTCTTCCAGAGTGCTTCGAGTAGACATTTAGCAGTGACATGCACAAGAGCTGTCGCGATATATAGAAACTATGATGGAGAGTGGTAAGTGCCAACATGAGAATTTCAAAACTCAAGCAGCGATTCAGAAGGTTGTGAACCACATGAAAGATACGTACATGTTGCCATTGCTTTCTGACTTGGTGATTCAAAAGCATCTCTAATAAATGAAATATCTTAAAGTTCCTGAGAGGACCACTTATGCATTTTGATCATAAGAAATCCAACTCATGCTGACAAATTCTATTTCACATTGTCAATGAGAAATAGAAGTGGCAAAAGAAGGTTCAAATTATCTTTTAAGAAAGATAAGAGACATTGGCAAAATAGAGTTTATTTCACCATAAAGGGTTGTCTATATTCCAGTTGCAAAGGCTACAAAGAGAGCTCCATCAAAATCTTATGACTAGGCCTGCAATAATTCACTCTGTAGCAACGGTATGATGAATTTGATCATGTTACGCGTTTCTGTTCTATTCGGCACATCAGTCTTTCTCTAGGTTGTCATTCATCAATATCAAGAGCCCAAAACTCTATTCATGACAAGCTCTAGATAAACATGTTTCAGAGATGGACTCAGCATATAATCAGAGAAATGAGATAATGATGCAAATTTGGGTCATGTTTGGATTCTGGAAGGTGTTGAATGTCGACATGACCAATTTTTTATCTGAATTTGTAATGAAACAACACAAGCACCTCAAAATATTGATGCATGAAGTAAGGCAGAAGCACAACATGCCAAGTCCACATATGCACCTTTGAAGCTAAGAATGTTGATGGCAGGTGTCCGAGGCTAGGCATGACCGAAGAGATCCTAGACCTCCCACTCAACCATGTTGATATGCTTTTAATGTACTAGAGCATACAACCACTTGGGGATAAACAAATCACCCTAAGCCCATTAGTAACTTACTAACTGTTAGTCCCGGGGCATAATTTTTCGATGAAAAACTGAAAATTGTGCAACACTTTGAAGAAGGTGCACGACAGAGATCCCGGAGGATTCTGAGAAATGAAATCTAATGCGTCACTTCGAAAAAGACACAGAAAATTTTGTAGTAGCAGCGATGAATGTCCACTAACGTTTTCTGATTAGATCAGAAACGTTCTCGTTTAGAACGAGATAAAAGGGGATGAACAGAAATGGATAGAATGACCTACTGGGGTGAATGATCACCGGCGCTCAAAGCTTGATTCGCCTCACACGAACAGCTTCCAGGAACCAGCAAGTTCAACAGAGAACTTCGGAACACTCTGCTCTTCTGACTCCTCGGATGGCGCGGACTCTGGCGCTAAATGGCGCTGGTGCACTGATTTTCTCCACTCTTTAACTCTCTGAAAATTAGTAAGGAATTGTTCTGAATAGTCCTTCGTTTCTGAGAGAGAGAGAGGAAAGAAGCTTATATAGGCCCGAACTATAACCGTCCAGTTAGCAAAATGTTGGGGACGTGAAAAAAAATTGCTTCGAACATTCTATAACCGCTCAAATCGTGCACAGACACGATTTGAGCCAATTGGCGCACATCGCGTGCCAGTAGCGCACCTGCGCCAATTGCGCATCTGCGCCCGCGTGCACTTGCGTAACACGTGCACCGCGCACAGACCGCATTCCAACTGCAGCGCCAACTGCTGCACCATCTGGCTGCGCCAATTAGCGTACCATCTGGCCACGCGATCATGTCGCGCCATCTGGACGCCAACTGGTGAGCGATTTGGACACGCCAACTGGCACACCATCTGGCCGCACGATCGGACATCGCAAACTAGCGCGCAAGAGGCTCGTGCAACGAGCACAACTTAAGCGTACTATGCGCCTAGCGACAATGCTGACGTGCTAAGTGCAAAGTGCGCCAACAAAATGCCACATTACGTCTCATGACCCCATAGGCCCGAGTCCGAGTCTGAGTTACTAAGCCCCTACGGGTTGACCAGACCTCTGATCGGATCGCTGATTGGGTCGGTCTAGACCGGGTCAACATATTTAGGGGGGAAACTGGGTTTTACTCGATTTTTCGATTGGACCAGGCCTTCGGGCTGTCAACGTAAACCATCCAAAATTCGTATTATATGTGGGTCACATCGAATTGACCAATTGACGAAACCCGGACTGCCCCAATCCGAGTTTAACCATGCCATCCAGGCCAAATTCGGAACCGCCTACCCGGCCATTACACACCTTGAAAGAAGAAATAGGAGCAGCAATAGGAGTAGTAACATGAAAGAAGACAAAACTAAAAGGGAATACTAATAGTAACAAGAAGATGTAAGAATAGAACAGTAACGGGTGGTTCATGTGCCAACTTATTAAAACAACAAAAAATTGCATCAGAAGCATAGTAGTTTTAAAGAATTGCGTAAAAGAAATGAAGTTTGGAGAAATTATAAATCAGGAACCGTTACACCCTAAAATATGGCGTAAAAAATACGTCCTAAATATGGGCATCAAAAATTTAATGCCGATTACCACGTAATTCAGCTAACTTAAGATAACCAAATTTTATTAGAAATGTAATTTAAGATAACCATATTTTACTTAAAATATAATGCCCTAAATTAGGGCATTTTTTTTCTACGCCCGAAAGTTGGGCATATTTTTTTATTTGTTTAGCGCCCCAAAGTAGGCACAAAGACTCTGTCTCTTTCTAATGGCTTGAATATAATTCTGGATAGTCCTTCCTCGTAATTAGTTATATATGACGTATATTGTCACGACCCGCACCCAGTGTAAGGGCACGAGAAGTGGGTACCACAGTGTCGGTGGTAGAACGCTATTCTAGGTCACCATCACAACTAACACTATACGATATAATCTCCAAATAGAGGACAATCACAGGAGGATACAATCTTAATCACAAACTAGAGGTAGATAATCAACACGATAGAATAGATAAAAAATTCACAAAAGGGATACAACCATAAGTGAAATAAGTCAATTGTTTAACAACACAAAATCTTAATATCTAAAATAAATACATCTCTAAGACAACAAGAAATAAGATAAATAAAACTCTAGACCTCTACTCCATAAGCTATACTAGTTTCCTCTAGGCTAGCTGTGATCCTCCATGTTACCTGTAAAATTTTATCAACAGGTCCAATCAGGACAGGAACGAGCATAATACATCTCACGCAGTTCATATCATGACAGAAAATATAAAGCATGTGATAGAATAAGATACGTGAAACGCTGTACGAAATAAGCATGAAAAGAAAGAGAGAAACTGAAAAACAAAAGATATCTATATATGGTAATAGAGAACTGTAAGTGACTATGAGATTTAGAGTACAAGATAGACATGTGAACGGCTTGATTTGTACATGATTATACTACAGAGTTTATACATGATTATACTACTTTGGAATTGTTCATATGGCTACTTCTACTCCCCCGTACCCCAATCAATACACAAGGATCTAGATAGGTTATGTTATTGTACATGAAAGTTTATACATGAAGCTCATGAGATCATGAGAGTACATGAGAGCACATGAGTGTACATGAATAATAAGAGTCCATGAAATATATGATGTTCGTGAAAAGCACATGACATGATGTATTCGATGCACCCGAGGGGGATAACATCTCATATAAAGATCCATATAGTACTAATCCGTGATAATATCGTGTCAGCATCAAGTAAATTAGTCTATAACAAGAATATAATTCCTAGCAAGTATGAAACGATCAGAGAATGTACTCGCCTGATATCCTGACTGTTTGATGAGAATACGAGTCCGAACTGGAGTATCTGATGTAGAAACCCTAGAGGGGGTGAATAGGGTCAAGCTAACTAATCAAGCACTTAGCACAAGCTAATGGGCAATTTAAAAATATAAGTGCAAGAGAAGAAGCAATAACAATACCGACACTCGATATATCCTGATATCCTCCCAAGGGGCACTCCAGTCCCGGAACTCTCTCCGGCTTTAATCTACTATTTGAGTAAATAGTTACACACGAGTTTGGATCCGAAGAACTCGTCAACTTCTTACACGAGAGCTTTAGTCTGAAGGCCTCTCTGACTTCAACCGAGAGTTTGGATATGAAGACTCTCCAATTTCAACCAAGAGTTTGGATACGAAGACTCTCCAACTTCAACCGAGAGTTTAGATCCGAAGACTCTCCAACTTCAACCTTTTATAATAGGTTTTGATCTACTTATACAACAAGATGAAGATCTCACTTTTTAACTCAATAATTCTAACAAAATTTGTGGATGTCAAATAAAAACTTTGTAGAGTTATTTGTGGATAAGCTTTGGTGGTTTAGAAATTTTTAGGCTCAAAGCATCAACCTTGAATGAAGGGGTTCAAGGCTATTTATAACCAAAGCATTTAAAAGATCTCAAAGGCAACTTTTCCGTCAATAAACGGTATACCGTCGGTATACTGTCGGTATACCGTCGGTATGCCGTTCTGGAATGCAACGGCTAGAAATATAGCCGTTGGGATCATCAAATGCTCAAAATTCGACCGTTAGAATTTCAACGTTACTGAATCGGTATACCGTCGGTATAGATCGATATTTCGCCGATTTGCCGATTTTGTAGACAGAAACTTTCTGTGAACAAAATCGGTATACCGTCGTTATAGACCGGTATACCGTCGGTATGCCGATTTCCATCCGAAAATGATCCTGGGATAATTTCTATCCTAGCTTTCGATTTTGCAATCTATTTCTTGTGTTTACAATTATTCTTAAGACTCATTACAGGCTCCAGAAATACTATAGCAGGTGCAGGCTTCTTCAAAGTCTTGAAATGATGATGGCATGGCATAGCTTCTTTCCTTGATAGATGTTGGCTTCTTCCTTGACGTCAGCTGTCCAAAAATATTCAGTTTGTGAAAACTGAATACCTTTCGGGGACTTTGCCCCCGAATCCCCGACGAGGGGCACTGTCCCTGGACCTCCGTCCGCTGACCGTACGGCGGAACCCCCGAGTGCGTGGCTCCAGAGATGTCATCGGGTGGTTCAAAGAAATCTTGTGGGATCCGTCGTCTTTGGCCCACCATGATTTCTTTATTTGCATAAGTCTATGTTGATATTGTATATTGCTTTTCTGCATGTATATGTTAGGCGAACAAAACAATATACATAGTAGCAAGTATGATAAGTTAAACAGTAGGACAATGCTGAATTTAAGTATAAGTGCTAAGGTGCATGATATCATAAGTGTTATTGATATCATAATGATTAAACTTAATTTAATGACCACAATAAAAATATAGTTTTGATTTTGGCAACCCGATTAAATTTAAGATAGATAAGCTCATATCTCTAGTATGTAAACCAATAGGCACATATCACTAAAGGTATATGTATAAGTAGAAATGCTTTAGCGATAGTATGAAGATTAGTGATAATGAAGTGCCAAACTTAACAGATTAACCATATTCAAAAACATGATACAATCATTGGGCCAATAATCTCCCCCTTTTGATTATGGAAAATCGGTTAAGTTTGGTATGAACACAATAGATGCATGTATCACTAATATACAAAAGACATAAGCAATGTCACTAAAAGCATACTACTTAGATTACTTATAAATACATACTTAAACTTACTTCTCTCCCTTTGACATGATCAAAAATAGGCTCCCCCGTGCTAAGAGATAAAATAAAATCAATCTTAAGTACATAAATCAGAGCATGCGGAAGGCATAGACAATCATGATCAAGATATACTAAATAAAAAACAATCGAAGAAGTGTGTAAAGACAAGTATAGAAACTACATACCAAATGTAGAGTACCAAATAGAAAATAGCTTGTCAAAACATAATATAGTTGGTAAAACTAAAAGAATTTTAAAATGATCAATAGATAGTTTACCAACATGAAATCCGAGAAAGAAATACAAAACATAATATAATATGAAATATTACTCTAGTTTTGGAAGGAAGCAATATACCAATTGAAATAAGGATTTCAATCAAAAGCCATAAGGATTATATAATTGTAAATAATAGATATCAAAGAAGAAAGATACCAATTGAGATATTAAAATATATAAACTTGATATCAATCGAAATACATAAACTTGAAACATTGATCAATGAAATCATGATAGTCATAATTGTCCACAGATAAATAGTGGAACAAAATAAAGGAATGAACAATGTAAAATAGAGCAATTGATATAGAATAATCTTATTATTTGTAAAATCTATATGCATATCCAAGTTCATGCATTTGAATTCAATTACCTTATCATGCTATATGAATACCCTTTTAGATAAACATGAAGGTAAAGGAGAAAAATACTTGAGAAGGAGAAATTCAGTCGACTTGAATGCTCCCCCTCAAGGTATTGCCAATATAGATAAAACTCATGAAGTTTTGGATAAGTCCTCAACAGGAAAAGCCATGTCAATTAAACATATAAGGAAAGCCAAATTAATGAAAGCACAATAGCCATCAAGATAAGATATGAAAGTTAATATTAACAAGATGACTTATTTAATCCATATAAAAGAGAGAGATAAATAATAAAGACACTTGCATACACTCTCATAAATCATTCACAAATAAAAATATCATGACCTCAATCAATAGGATATGAAATAGAAGAAAATATGGTCCATAATGAACTAGCTATATGACATATTACATGGTATAAATGAATTGAATCAATTAATTTGCTCTCCCTCAAAATATGCGTCTAGTTCCAAAGCATTTATAGCATAAAATATATAACTAAAGGATTTGGGGGTAAATCAACTATGGATTTCTCCCCTTTGCTTAATGCATATAAGGCTACAATATCGTCAAAAGACGAATAATATCATCTTTAGTCAAGAAGAGATATTCAATTAATAGCCGCTAAAGATGAAAAATTAGAAAAATATTCCAATTAAGCACATATAATCAAAAGATGGCATACATTAATCTATATAGTAGGATCTCGTATTTAAATATGATAGATCAATGTATGTTATCCTTTGAGAAAATATCATCATGAAAAAAAAATAAAGTCAATTAAGAACAATCATGATGATAGACAGAATATAGCTCAAAAATAAAATAAAAATAAAACTCAAATATCATGTCCATGATTATCTAATTAAGAAAGAATCAACCAATTTATTACTTTACATAGACTAGGTATGTTTCGCCATATATGTACCCATCAACGGGTAAAATCCAAACATTGCTAATGATAAATAATAATCCATAAAGTTCAAATAGCAAAGGCCCATATGTGACAATCCATGAGTAGTCAAAGTAGAGTAATAAATTAGTTTGATAATCATAAAATAAGATAATATAGGACTACTCAACCATTATGATCTTTTATCAATAAAAATAAACATATTAAACATGATCCAACAAATCTCATAAAGAAAATCACAAATCATATTTATGATAAAATCTCATAAATTAATGAAAAATATGAAAAAGAGTCCATCTCATTTAAATGCTTATCAATTTAATCTAAAGAGATGTAATAAGATAATATGATAAAATTATGACTCAAAGAAGAGAGAAATTTAAGAGATGCTTACTAATGACTAGTATGGAAGGTAGTTAACTTATGGAATCACAACCATTTAAATGAAACAAGATTAAATCAAAATTTGTTAAACTAATTTTAGAGAGCAAGCATATCACATATCTTATTTTTGTAAAACTAGCATATCATATATAGATTGAAGTATAGGAAGATAGCTTGATGTGTGAAAGTGAACGAAAATTATATAGCTTAATAATATATCATAAATAAGCAAGCTATATAACTAATTAAGATTAATGAGGTAATCCATTAACAAGATAAATGTGCTCATTAAATCTTAAGTCACTAATATTTAAGATACTTGCTTAAGCATAGAGTTCTCAATAAGGATAATACATTTTGAATGATCAAAATAATTTATAGACTCTTTATTATGCAAGGATAAGAGTATAAGATAACAAGTACATGAATTAGACTCTCATCAAGTAAAGGACAAAAGAGATGTTCATAAGAATGCAATAAAATAAATTTCTTTGCCAAGTATTGAGATTAACACAAGATAATAAAATAACAGATCGATCTAGAGAATGCAACATATCATAGCCAATATAAAACAAGTGTATTCTCTAGAAATGGAAAATCTTAACACAAAAGCTCAAACCATAGTAGCTAAGACATAAGAAATATGGTGTATCAATTACAAGAATCCTTATGTGCTACGAAAACATCATTAGGCAACAATAATTCTAAGGAAGCATAAACCCAAGGAATGAGCAAGGAACGATCATTAAGATCAAGAAAGCTAAATGGTAAAGATATTAAGAAGTACACTTTTCAAAGAGCTTTCATAGTGCACCATAGTAAATTATAAAGATACATATTACAAAATGTGCACTAATTAAGAAAGTAAATTTAACAAGCAAGGTAAAGCACAAAACTATATGATCCTTAATAGAACATCCATAATTAGTTATGAGCAAAACATTAATAAATATTTTCTCTCAACATCGTAACTTAAAGGTATAAAACAAATAAATATCAAAAGTTAGGAATCATTTATATATATATGAAGCTATATATATCACGAATAGGCATACATGAAAAGAAAAAAATCAATTAAGAACATGTATCCATAATGCTAATCAAAAGTCAAGAAGATATCATCAAAAGAAGACTTTAAGGAAGAAGCTAATTGATTCAAGAAGCACAAATTTGGTCAAAAGAAATAATAGCTAAATTATGAGATAAGCACAATTTTGAAGGTAATAAGCATAATTAAATACTCTTTAAGTCAATATAAAACTTTAGCTTAATTCATATGCCCACATAAAGGTATTTATACAAAAATAGACATCAATATAGGAAATACATGAACTACATGTAAATAGAGATTTAATGAATATAGTCATGTATCCTTAATGAATATTTGAAAAACTATCACAAATTCAAAAATATGTATAAATAAACTTTATTAGTCAAAGATATAATTGATTCTCAAGAAGATAATCAAAATAAAATGTGAGAATTAATAATAAATATATTATGCAAGCACAAGATTAAAGAGAAGTATAAGTATATACTTGTCAAGTAATAAGAAGCTTGTGCTAAACACATATATTTGCAAATACCGATTTAAAGTAAATAAGACATATTTAAAGAGAAATCGGTAAGCAGTAACTATCTCAAAAAACTTTAAAGACGGAGAGTTAAAATTATATTAACTCAAATAAAAATCAAGCTCCTATGAACTATAGTGATATGCATGCTTTATAAATAAAGATTAAGAATAACGAGCATGCATATATAAATGTGTCACACTAATAGAAAATGAGTGATAAACTACGTAGTGCGAACTAATCATTTAAGTTATGTAACTAGTCATGCTAGATAATAGAAATAACAAGAAAATAGCTAAGCATGCTAGTATCATATTTCTCATTGATTTAGATAATAAGAAACTAAAATATCAGTGAGAAGCAGGTCGTCAAAGGAAACATGCTAGATTCTACAAATATAAAGTATTTAAAGAGAATCGTTTAGCATGTTACCAAAGTGGCCCTAGTGGCCACACTTGGGTTGGTACAATTGCTTGGAAGATAACCTTTGAGCTTTGCAACCACCAACACGCCCCTCGGTGCTATGTCCCGATACAAAAAGTTTTACATACAACATTAGATGATGACTTTGGTCTCCTAATAAACTTGGATCCACATTTATTAGCTTTAGGGACCCATACAGAACTTACTCTAGCAATGGTAGTAAATGTCCTAGAATAGGACATGTAAAGCTCATGTGTCCAATGCGAGAGCAATAAAAGTATCTAATGCTAGTGTGTACACATGTATCAGAATGAGCATAGTTATGAACATGTGATATACTAGAAAGATGAATATCTCTAGAGTGAGCATGCATGGATTTGGTCTTAAAGGTATCATGTTCTAATAGTAAATCATCATGCAAACAAGTAAGAGAATCAAATTTAGCATTTAAAGCATAAATTTTTTTTCAAATAAAGCAATTCTAGAAATAAAATCATCATTTTGTTTCTTTAAAGAATCAAATGATAAATCGTGCAAAGAAGTTAACACATGCGTTTGCTTTTAAGATCTTCTATAGAAGAGGAAAGAGATTTGATTTTCAAGATTAAAGCCTCATTCAAACTCTTTAAAGAAACACATGATGAGTTTTGAGAATCAAGTCTAGATAATAAATCATTGTTTTTATTTCTCAAAAACTTATTTGCTTCTTCTAAATGAGTAACCTTTTCAGAAAGTTCTTCATTTGTAGAAAGAAGGTTATCAAGAATCTTTAAGGAATGTTTAGCCATGGCTTTCCACTTAGAGCATTTCTTGCATTTAGAAGAAACATGATTGTCTATGCTACTAGAAGTAAAACCCTCTTTATCGGAGGAGGAGTAGGAGGAATACGATGCCATAGAAAAATAACAAAGATTTACTCTAAGGATGTTAAGCCTAACAATAGAGTCCTCGCTCTGATACCAATTGTAGAAACCCTAGAGGAGGGTGAATAGGGTCAAGCTAACTAATCAAGCACTTAGCACAAGCTAATGGGCAATTAAAAAATATAAGTACAAGAGAAGAAGCAACAACAATACCGACAGACGAAATATCCTGGTATCCTTCCAAGGGGCACTCCAGTCACGAAACTCTCTCCGACTTTAATCTACTATTTGAGTAAATAGTTACACACGAGTTTGGATCCGAAGAACTCGCCAACTTCTTACACGAGAGCTTTAGTCCGAAGGCCTCTCCGACTTCAACCGAGAGTTTGGATACGAAGACTCTCCAACTTCAACCGAGAGTTTGGATACGAAGACTCTCCAATTTCAACCGAGAGTTTGGATCCGAAGACTCTCCAACTTCAACCTTTCACAATAGGTTTTGATCTCCTTATACAACAAGATGATGATCTCACTTTTCAACTCAATAACTCTAACACGATTTGTGGATGGCAAATGAAAACTTTGTAGAGTTGTTTGTGGATAAGCTTTGGTGGTTTAGAAATTTTTAGGCTCAAAGCATCAACCTTAAATGAAAGGGTTCAAGACTATTTATAACCAAAGCATTAAAAAGAGCTCAAAGGCAACTTTTCAGTCAATAATCGGTATACCGTCGATATACTATCGGTATACGTCGATATGCCGATCTGGAATGCAACGGCTAGAAATATAGCCGTTGGGATCATTAAATGCTCGAAATCCGACCATTGAAATTTTAACGTTACTGAATCGGTATACCGTCGGTATAGATCAGTATTCCATCGGTATAGATCGGTATTCCGTCGGTATACTGATTTTGTATACAGAAATTTTCTGTGAACAAAATTCGTATACCGTCGGTATGCCGATTTCCATCCGAAAATGATCCTGGGTAAATTTCTAGCATAGCTTTCGATTTTGCCATCTATTTCTTGTGTTTACAATTATTCCTAAGACTCATTACAAACTCCAGATATACTGTAGCAGGTGCAAGCTTCTTCAGAGTCTAGAAATGATGATGGCATGGTATGGCTTCTTTCCTTGATAGGTTTTGGCTTCTTCCTTGACGTCAGCTATCCAAAGATATCCAGTTTGTGAAAACTGAATACCTTTCGGGGGCTTCGCCCCCGAACATCCGATGCGGGGCACTGCCTCCCGTCCGTTGACCGGGCAGCGGAACCTTCGAGTGCGTGGCTCCGGAGATGTCATCTGGTGGTTCAGAGAAATATTGTGGGATCCGTCGTCTTTGGCCCACCATGATTTCTTTATTTGCGTAAGTCCATGTTGATCTTGCATATTACTTTTCTGCATATATATGTTAGGCGAACAACACAATATACATAGTAGCAAGTATGATAAGTTAAATGTATATTAGGACAATGTTGAATTTAAGTATAAGTGCTAAGGTGATATCATAAGTGTTAGTGATATCATAATGATTAAACTTAATTTAATGACCATAATAAAAAACATAGTTTTAATTTTGGCAACCCGATTAAATTTAAGATAGATAAGCTCATATCACTAATATGTAAACAAATAGTCACATATCACTAAAGGTATAAGTATAAGTAAAAATACTTTAGCGATAGTATGAAGATTAGTGATAATGAAGTGCTAAACTTAACATATTAACCATATTAAAAAATATGATACAATCATTGGGCCAACAATCTTTCCCGTTTTGATTATGAAAAATCGGTTAAGTTTGGTATGAACACAATAGATGCATGTATCACTAACATACAAAAGACATAAACAATGTCACTAAAAATATACTACTTAGATTACTTATAAATACATACTTAAACTTACTTCTCCCCCTTTAACATGATCAAAAATAGGCTCCCCCTACTAAGAGATAAAATGAAATCAATCTTAAGTACATAAATCAGAGCATGCGGAAGGCATAGACAATCATGATCAAGATATACTAAATGAAGAACAATGGAAGAAGTGTGTAAAGACAAGTATAGAAAATATATACCAAATGTAGAGTACCAAATAGAAAATAGCTTGTCAAAATATAATATAGTTGGTAAAACTAAAATAATTTGAAAATAATCAATAGATAGTTTACCAACATGAAATCTAAGAAAGAAATCCAAAACATAATATGATATAAAATATTACTCTAGTTTTGGAAGGAAGCAATATACCAATTGAAATAAGGATTTCAATCAAAAGCCATAAGGATTATATAATTGTAAATAATAGATATCAAAGAAGAAAGATACCAATTGAGATATTAAAATATATAAACTTGATACCAATCGAAATACATAAACTTGAAACATTGATCAATGAAATCATGATAGTCACAATTGTCCACAGATAAATAGTGGAACAAAATAAAGGAATGATCAATGTAAAATAGAGCAATTGATATAGAATAATCTCATTATTTGCAAAATCTATATGCTTATCCAAGTTCATGCATTTGAACTCAATTACCTTATCAAGCTATATGAATACCCTTTTAGATAAACATCAAGGTAAAGAAGAAAAATACTTGAGAAGAAAAAATTCAGTCGACTTGAATGCTCCCCCTCAAGGTATTGCCAATATCGATAAAACTCATAAAGTTTTGGATAAGTCCTCGACAGGGAAAGCCAAATCAATTAAGCATATATGGAAAGCCAAATCATTGAAAGCACAATAGTCATCAAGGTAAGATATGAAAGTTAATATTAACAAGATGACTTATTTAATCCATATAAAAGAGAGAGATAAATAATAAAGACACTTGCATACACTCTCATAAATCCTTCCTAAATAAAAATATCATGACCTCAATCAATAGGATATGAAATAGAAGAAAATATGGGTCCATGATGAACTAGCTATATGACATATTACATGGTATAAATGAATTGAATCAATTAATTTGCTCTCCCTCAAAATATGCGTCTAGTTCCAAAGCACTTATAACATAAAATATATAACTAAAGGATTTGGGGGTAAATCAACTATGTATTTCTCCCCTTTGCTTAATGCATATAAGGCTACAATATTGTCAAAAGACGAATAATATCATCTTTAGTCAAGAAGATATATCCAATTAATAGCTGCTAAAGATGAAAAATTAGAAGTATATTCCAATTAAGCACGTATAATCAAAAGATGGCATACATTAATCTATATAGTAGGATCTCGTATTTAAATATGATAGATCAATGTATGTTATCCTTTGAGAAAATGTCATCATGAAAAAGAATAAAGTCAATTAAGAACAATCATTATGATAGACAAAATATAGCTCAAAAATAAAATAAAAATAAAACTGAAATATCATGTCCATTCTAATCTAATTAAGAAAGAATCAACCAATTTATTACTTTACATGGACTAGGTATGTTTTACCATATATGTACCCATCAACGGGTAAATTTCAAACATTGCTAATGGTAAATAATAATCCATAAAGTTCAAATAGCAAAGGCCCATATGCGACAATCCATGAGTAGTCAAAGTGGAGTAATAAATTAGTTTGATAATCACATAATAAGATAATTAAGGACTACTCAACCATTAGGATCTTTTATTAATAAAAATAAACATATTAAACAGGATCCAACAAATCTCATAAAGAAAATCACAAATCCATATTTATGATAAAATCTCATAAATCAATGAAAAATTTGGAAAAGAGTCAATCTCATTTAAATGATTATAAATTTAATCTAAAGAGATGTAATAAGATAATATGATGAAATTATGACTCAAAGAAGAGAGAAATTTAAGAGATGCTTACTAACGACTAGTATGGAAGAAAGTTAACTTAAGGAATCACAACCATTTAAATGAAACAAGATTAAATCAAAATTTGTTAAACTAATTTTAGAGAGCAAGCATATCACAAATCTTATTTTTGTAAAACTAGCATATCATATATAGATTGAAGTATAGGAAGATAGCTAGATGTGTGAAAGTGAACAAAAATTATATAGCTTAATAATATATCAAAAATAAACAAGCTATATAACTAAATAAGATTAATGAGGTAAGCCATTAACAGGATAAATGTGCTTATTAAATCTTAAGTCACTAATATTTAAGATACTTGCTTAAGCATAGAGTTCTCAATAATGATAATACATTTTGAATGATCAAAATAATTTATAGACTCTTTATTAAGCAAGGATAAGAGTATAAGATAACAAGTACATGAATTAGACTCTCATCAAGTAAAAGAGATGTTCATGAAAACACAATAAAATAAATCTCTTTGCCAAGTATTGAGATTAACACAAGATAATAAAATAATAGATCGATATAGAGAATGCAACATATTATAGCCAATATAAAACAAGTGTATTCTCTAGAAATAAAAAATCTCAACACAAATGCTCAAACCATAGTAGCTAAGACAAAAGAAATATGGTGTATCAATTACAAGAATCTTTATGTGCTACGAAAACATCATTAGGCAACAATAATTCCAAGGAAGCATAAACTCAAGGAATGTGCAAGGAACGATCATTAAGATCAAGAAAGCTAAATGCTAAAGATATTAAGAAGTACATTTTTCAAAGAGCTTTCATAGTGCAAAATAGTAAATTATAAAGATACATATTAGAAAATGTGCACTAATTAAGGAAGTAAATTTAACAAGCAAGGTAAAGCACAAAACTATGTGAACCGTAATAGAACATCCATAATTAGTTATGAGCAAAACATTAATAAATATTTTCTCTCAACATCCTAACTTAAAGGTATAAAACAAATAAATATCAAAAGTTAGGAATCATTTATATATATATGAAGCTATATATATCACGAATAGGCATACATGAAAAAAAAATTAATTAAGAACATGTATGCATAATGCCAACTAAAAAGTCAAGAAGATATAATCAAAAGAAGACTTTAAGGAAGAAGCTAATTGATTCAAGAAGCGCAAATTTGGTCAAAGGAATCGATAGCTAAATTATGAGATAAGCACAAGTTTGAAGGTAACAAGCATAATTAAATACTCTTCAAGTCAATATAAAACTTTAGCTTAATTCATATTTCCACATAAAGGTATTTATACAAAAATAGACGTCAATATAGGAAATACATGAACTACATGTAAATAGAGATTTAATGAATATAGTCATGTATCCTTAATGAATATTTGAAAAACCATCACAAATTCAAAAATATGTATAAATAAACTTTATTAAGCAAAGATATAATTGATTCTCAAGAAGATAATCAAAATAAAATATGAGAATTAATAATAAATATATTATGCAAGCACAAGATTAAAGAGAAGTATAAGTATATACTTGTCAAGTAATAAGAAGCTTGTGCTAAACACATATATTCGCAAATACCAATTTAAAGTAAATAAGACATATTTAAAGAGAAATCAATAAGCAGTAACTATCTCAAAAACATTAAAGGCAGAGAGTTAAAATCATATTAACTCAAATAAAAACCAAGCTCCTATGGACTAGAGTGATATGCATGCTTTATAAATAAAGATTAAGAATAACGAGCATGCATATATAAATGTGTCACACTAATAGAAAATGAGTGATAAACTACATAGTGTGAACTAATCATTTAAGTTATGTAACTAGTCATGCTAGATAATAGAAATAACAAGAAAATACCTAAGCATGATAGTATCATATCTCTCATTGATTTAGATAATAAGCAACTAAAATATATCAATGACAAGCAGGTCGTCAAAGGAAACATGCTAGATTCTACAAATATAAAATATTTAAAGAGAATTGTTTAGCATATTACAAAGTGGCCCTAGTAGCCACACTTGTGTTGGTGCAATTGCTTGGAAGATAACCTTTGAGCTTTGCAACAACCAACGCGCTCCTTGGTGCTATGTCTCGATACAAGAAGCTTCACCTACAACATTAGATGAAGACTTTGGTATCCAAATAAACTTGGATCCACATTTATTAGCTTTAGGGACCCATATAGAACTTACTCTAGCATTGGTAGTAAATGTCCTACGAATATGACATGTAAAGCTCATGTGTCCAATGTGAGAGCAATAAAAGCACCTAATGTTAGTGTGTGCACATGTATCAGAATGAGCATAGTTTTGAACATGTGACATACTAGAATGATGAATATCTCTAGAGTGAGCATGCATGAATTTGGTCTTAAGAGTATCATGTTCTAATAGCAAATCATCATGCAAAAAAGTAAGAGAATCAAATTTAGCATTTAAAGCATAATTCTCTTTTTCAAATAAAGTAATTCTAGAAATAAAATTATCATTTTGTTTCTTTAAAGAATCAATAGAAGAATCGTGCAAAGAAGTTAACACATGCGTTTGACTTTTAAGATCTTCTATAGATAAGGAAAGAGATTTGATTTTCAAGATTAAAGCCTCATTCAAACTCTTTAAAGAAACACATGATGAGTTTTGAGAATCAAGTCTAGATAATAAATCATTATCTTTATTTCTCAAAAACTCATTTGCTTCTTCTAAATGAGTAACCTTTTCAGAAAGTTCTTCATTTGTAGAATGAAGGTTGTCAAGAATCTTTAAGGATTGTTTAGCCATGTCTTTCCACTTATAGCATTTATTGTATTTAGAAGAAACATGAGTGTTTATGCTACTAGAAGTAAAACCCTCTTTATCGGAGGAGGAGTAGGAGGAATACGATGCCATATAAAAATAACAAGGATCTACTCTAAGGATGTTAAGCCTAACAATAGAGTCCTCGCTCTGATACCAATTATAGAAACCCTAGGGGAAGGTGAATAGGGTCAAGCTAACTAATCAAGCACTTAGCACAAGCTAATGGACAATTTAAAAATATAAGTGCAAGAGAAGAAGCAATAACAATACCGACAGACGATATATCCTACTATCCTCCCAAGGGGCACTCTAGTCCTGGAACTCTCTCTGGCTTTAATCTACTATTTGAGTAAATAGTTACACACGAGTTTGGATCCGAAGAACTCGCCAACTTCTTATACGAGAGCTTTAGTCCGAAGGCCTCTCCGACTTCAACCGAGAGTTTGGATACGAAGTCTCTCCAACTTCAACCGAGAGTTTGGATCCGAAGACTCTCCAACTTTAACCTTTCACAATAGGTTTTGATCTCCTTATGTATCAAGATGAAGATCTCACTTTTCAACTCAATAACTCTAACACAATTTATGGATGACAAATAAAAACTTTGTAGAGTTGTTTGTGGATAAGCTTTGGTGGTTTAGAAACTTTTAGGCTCAAAGCATCAACCTTGAATGAAGGGGTTCAAGACAATTTATAACCAAAGCATTAAAAAGTGCTCAAAGGCAACTTTTCAGTCAATAATCGGTATACCGTCGATATACTGTCGGTATACCGTCGATATGCCGATCTGGAATGCAACGGCTAGAAATATAGCCGTTGGGATCATTAAATGCTCAAAATCCGACCGTTGGAATTTCAACGTTACTGAATCGGTATACCGTCGGTATAGATCGGTATTCCGTAGGTATGCCAATTTTGTAGATAGAAACTTTCTGTAAACAAAATCGGTATACCGTCGGTATAGACCGATATACTGTCGGTATGCCGATTTCCATCCGAAAATGATCCTGGGTTAATTTCTACCATAGCTTTCGATTTTGCCATCTTTTTTTGCGTTTACAATTATTTCTAAGACTCATTGCAGACTCCAAATATACTGTAGCAGGTGCAGGCTTCTTCAGAGTCTTGAAATGATGATGGCATGGCATGGCTTCTTTCCTTGATAGATGTTGGCTTCTTCCTTGACGTCAGCTGTCCAAAGATATCCAGTTTGTGAAAACTGAATACCTTTCGGGGGCTTCGCCCCCGAACTTCCGACGCAGGGCGCTGCCCCCTGGACACCCGTCTGCTGACCGGGCAGCGGAACCCCCAAGTGCGTGGCTCCGGAGATATCGTCGGGTGGTTCAGAGAAATCTTGTGGCATCCGTCGTCTTTGGCCCACCATGATTTATTTATTTGCATAAGTCCATGTTGATCTTGCATATTGCTTTTCTTCATGTATATGTTAGGCGAACAACACAATATTTATAGTAGCAAGTATGATAAGTTAAATGCACATTAGGACAATGCTGAATTTAAGTATAAGTGCTAAGGTGATATCACAAGTGTTAGTGATATCATAATGATTAAACTTAATTGAATGACCATAATAAAAAATATAGTTTTGATTTTGGCAACCCTATTAAATTTAAGATGGATAAGCTCATATCACTAATATATAAACCAATAGGCACATATCACTAAAGGTATAAGTATAAGTAGAAATACTTTAGCGATAGCATGAAGATTAGTGATAATGAAGTGCTAAACTTAACAGATTAACCATATTAAAAACATGATACAATTATTGGGCCAACAATCTCCCTTTTTTATTATGGAAAATCGGTTAAGTTTTGTATGAACACAATTGATGCATGTATCACTAACATACAAAAGACGTAAGCAATGTCACTAAAAGCATAATACTTAGATTACTTACAAATATATACTTAAACTTACTTCTCCCCTTTGACATGATCAAAAATAGGCTCCCTCGTACTAAGAGATAAAATGAAATCAATCTTAAGTACATAAATCAGAGCATGCGGAAGGCATAGACAATCATGATCAAGATATACTAAATGAAGAACAATGGAAGAAGTGTGTAAAGATAACTATAGAAACTACATACCAAATGTAGAGTACCAAATAGAAAATAGCTTGTCAAAACATAATATAGTTGGTAAACTAAAAGAATTTAAAAATAATCAATAGATAGTTTACCAACATGAAATCTAAGAAAGAAATCCAAAACATAATATGATATAAAATATTACTCTAGTTTTGGAAGGAAGCAATATACCAATTAAAATAAGGATTTCAATCAAAAGCAATAAGGATTATATAATTGTAAATAATAGATATAAAAAAAGAAAGATACCAACTGAGATATTAAAATATATAAACTTAATACCAATCGAAATACATAAACTTGAAACATTGATCAATGAAATCATGATAGTCACAATTGTCCACAGATAAATAGTGAAACAAAATAAAGGAATGATCAATGTAAAATAGAGCAATTGATATAGAATATTCTCATTATTTACAAAATCTATATGCTTATCCAAGTTCATGCATTTAAACTCAATTAACTTATCATGCTATATGAATATCCTTTTAGATAAACATGAAGGTAAAAGAAAAAAATACTTGAGAAGGAGAAATTCAGTCGACTTGAATGCTCTCCCTCAAGGTATTGCCAATATAGATAAAACTCATGAAGTTTTGGATAAGTCCTCAACAGGGAAAGCTAAATCAATTAAGCATATAAGGAAAGCCAAATCAATGAAAGCACAATAGTCATCAAGATAAGATATGAAAGTTAATATTAACAAGATGACTTATTTAATCCATATAAAAGAGAGAGATAAATAATAAAGACACTTGCATACACTCTCATAAATCCTTCACAAATAAAAATATCATGACCTCAATCAATAGGATATAAAATAGAAGAAAATATGGGTCCATGATGAACTAGCTATATGACATATTACATGGTATATGTGAACTGAATCAATTAATTTGCTCTCCGTCAAAATATGCGTCTAGTTCCAAAGCACTTATAGCATAAAATATATAACTAAAGGATTTGGGGGTAAATCAACTATGGATTTTTCCCCTTTGCTTAATGCATATAAGGCTACAATATCGTCTAAAGACGAATAATATCATCTTTAGTCAAGAAGATATATCCAATTAATAGCCGCTAAAGATAAAAAATTAGAAGAAAATTCCAATTAAGTACGTATAATCAAAAGATGGCATACATTAATCTATATAGTAGGATCTCGTATTTAAATATGATAGATCAATGTATGTTATCCTTTAAAAAATGTCATCATGAAAAGAATAAAGTCAATTAAGAACAATCATGATGATAGACAGAATATAGCTCAAAAATAAACATCAAATATCACGTCCATGATTATCTAATTAAGAAAGAATCAACCAATTTATTACTTTACATGGACTAGGTATGTTTCACCATATATGTACCCATCAACAGGTAAAATTCAAACATTGCTAATGGTAAATAATAATCCATAAAGTTCAAATAGCAAAGGCCCATATGCCACAATCCATGAGTAGTCAAAGTAGAGTAATAAATTAGTTTGATAATCACATAATATTAATATAGGACTACTCAACCATTGGATCTTTTATCAATAAAAATAAATATATTAAACATGATCCAACAAATCTTATAAAGAAAATCACAAATCCATATTTATGATAAAATCTCATAAATCAATGAAAAATATGGAAAAGAGTCAATCTCATTTAAATGATTATAAATTTAATCTAAAGATATGTAATAAGATAATATGATGAAATTATGACTCAAAGAAGAGAAAAATTTAAGAGATGCTTACTAATGACTAGTATGGAAGACAATTAACTTAAGGAATTACAACCATTTAAATGAAACAAGATTAAATCAAAATTTGTTAAACTAATTTTAGAGACCAAGCATATCACAAATCTTATTTTTGTAAAACTAGCATATCATATATAGATTGAAGTATAGAAAGATAGCTAGATGTATGAAAGTGAACCAAAATTATATAGCTTAATAATATATCACAAATAAGCAAGCTATATAACTAAATAAGATTAATTAGGTAAGCCATTAACAGGATAAATGTGCTTATTAAATCTTAAGTCACTAATATTTAAGATACTTGCTTAAGCATAGAGTTCTCAATAAGGATAATACATTTTGAATGATCAAAATAATTTATAGACTCTTTATTAAGCAAGGATAAGAGTATAAGATAACAAGTACATGAATTAGACTCTCATTAAGTAAAGGACAAAAAAGATGTTCATGAAAACACAATAAAATAAATCTCTTTGCCAAGTATTGAGAATAACCCAAGATAATAAAATAATAGATCGATCTAGAGAATGCAACATATTATAGCCAATATAAAACAAGTGTATTCTCTAGAAATAGGAAATCTCAACACAAAAGCTCAAACCATAGTAGCTAAGACATAAGAAATATGGTGTATCAATTACAAGAATCCTTATGTGCTATGAAAACATCATTAGGCAACAATAATTCTAAGGAAGCATAAACCCAAGGAATGAGCAAGAAAAGATTATTAAGATCAAGAAAGCTAAATGCTAAAGATATCAAGAAGTACATTTTTCAAAGGGCTTTCATAGTGCACCATAGTAAATTATAAAGAAATATATTAGAAAATGTGTACTAATTAAGGAAGTAAATTTAACATGCAAGGTAAAGCACAAAACTATGTGATCCTCAATAGAACATCCATAATTAGTTATGAGCAAAACATTAATAAATATTTTCTCTCAACATCATAACTTAAAGGAATAAAACAAATAAATATCAAAAGTTAGGAATCATTTATATATATATGAAGCTATATATATCACGAATAGGCATACATGAAAAGAAAAAAAAATCAATTAAGAAGATGTATCCATAATGCCAAACAAAAAGTCAAGAAGATATCATCAAAAGAAGACTTTAAGGAAGAAGCTAATTGATTCAAGAAGCGTAAATTTGGTCAAAGGAATCAATAGCTAAATTATGAGATAAGCACAAGTTTGAAGGTAATAAGTATAATTAAATACTCTTTAAGTCAATATAAAACTTTAACTTAATTCATATGCCCACATAAAGGTATTTATACAAAAATAGACATCAATATAGGAAATACAAAAACTACATGTAAATAGAGATTTAAATAAACTTTATTAAGCAAAGATGTAATTGATTCTCAAGAAGATAATCAAAATAAAATGTGAGAATAATAATAAATATATTATGCAAGCACAAGATTAAAGAGAAGTATAAGTATATACTTGTCAAATAATAAGAAGCTTGTGCTAAACACATATATTTGCAAATACCGATATAAAGTAAATAAGACATATTTAAAGAGAAATCGGTAAGCAGTAACTATCTGAAAAACTTTAAAGACAGAGAGTTAAAATCATATTAACTCAAATAAAAACCAAGCTCCTATGGACTAGAGTGATATGCATGCTTTATAAATAAAGATTAAGAATAACGAGCATGCATATATAAATGTGTCAAACTAATAGAAAATGAGTGATAAACTACATAGTGTGAACTAATTATTTAAGTTATGTAACTAGTCATGCTAGATAATAGAAATAACAAAAAAATAGCTAAGCATGCTAGTATCATATCTCTCATTGATTTAGATAATAAGCAACTAAAATATATTAATGAGAAGCAGGTCGTCAAAGGAAACATGCTAGATTCTAAAAATATAAAATATTTAAAAAGAATCGTTTAGCATGTTATCAAAGTGGCCCTAGTGGCCACACTTATGTTGGTGCAATTGCTTGGAAGATAACCTTTGAGCTTTGTAACTACCAACACGCTCCTCGGTGCTATGTTCCGATACAAAAAGCTTCACCTACAATATTAGATGAAGACTTTGGTATCCAAATAAACTTGGATCCACATTTATTAGTTTTAGGGACCCATATAGAACTTACTCTAGCATTGGTAGTAAATGTCCTACGAATAGGACATGTAAAGCTCATGTGTCCAATACAAGAGCAATAAAAGCACCTAATGCTAGTATGTGCACATGTATCAGAATGAGCATAGTTTTGAACATATGACATACTAGAATGATGAATATCTCTAGAGTGAGCATGCATGAATTTGGTCTTAAGAGTATCATGTTCTAATAGCAAATTATCATGCAAAAAAGTAAGAGAATCAAATTTAGCTTTTAAAGCAAAATTCTCTTTTTCAAATAAAAAAATTTTAGAAATAAAATCGTCATTTTGTTTCTTTAAAGAATCAATAGAAGAATCGTGCAAAGAAGTTAACACATGCGTTTGACTTTTAAGATCTTCTATAGATAAGGAAAGAGATTTGATTTTCAAGATTAAAGTCTCATTCAAACTCTTTAAAGAAACACATGATGAGTTTTGAGAATCAAGTCTAGATAATAAATCATTGTTTTCATTTCTCAAAAACTCATTTGCTTCTTCTAAATGAGTAACCTTTTCAAAAAGTTCTTCATTTGTAGAATGAAGGTTGTCAAGAATCTCTAAGGATTGTTTAGCCATGGCTTTCCACTTAAAGTATTTCTTGCATTTAGAAGAAACATGATTGTCTATGCTACTAGAAGTAAAACCCTCTTTATCGGAGGAGTAGTAGGAGGAATACGATGCCATAGAAAAATAACAAGGATCTACTCTAAGGATGTTAAGCCTAACAATAGAGTCCTCGCTCTGATACCAATTGTAGAAACCCTAGAGGGGGGTGAATAGGGTCAAGCTAACTAATCAAGCACTTAGCACAAGCTAATGGGCAATTTAAAAATATAAGTGCAAGAGAAGAAGCAGTAACAATACCGACACACGATATATCCTGGTATCCTCCCAAGGGGCACTCCAGTCCCAAAACTCTCTCCGGCTTTAATCTACTATTTGAGTAAACAGTTACATACGAGTTTGAATACGAAGAACTCGCCAACTTCTTACACAAAAACTTTAGTCCGAAGGCCTCTCCGACATCAACCGAGAGTTTGGATACGAAGACTCTCCAACTTCAACCGAGAGTTTGGATCCGAAGACTCTCCAACTTCAACCTTTCACAATAGGTTTTGATCTCCTTATACAACAAGATGAAGATCTCACTTTTCAACTCAATAACTCTAACACAATTTATGGATGGTAAATAAAAACTTTATAGAGTTGTTTGTGGATAAGCTTTGGTGGTTTAAAAAATTTTAGGCTCAAAGCATCAACCTTGAATGATGGGGTTCAAGGCTATTTATAACCAAAGCATTAAAAAAAGCTCAACGATAACTTTTCAGTCAATAATCGGTATACCGTCGGTATACCATTGGTATGCCAATCTGGAATGCAACGGCTAGAAATATAGCCGTTGGGATCATTAAATGCTCAAAATTCGACCGTTGGAATTTCAACGTTACTGAATCGGTATACCGTCGGTATAGATCGGTATTCCGTCGGTATGCCAATTTTGTAGACAGAAATTTTCTATGAACATAATTGGTATACCGTCGGTATAGACCGATATACCGTCGGTATACCATTTTTTATCCGAAAATGATCCTGGGCTAATTTCTACCCTAGATTTCAATTTTGCCATCTATTTCTTGTGTTTACAATTATTCCTAAGACTCACTATAGACTCCAGATATACTGTAGCAGGTACAGGATTCTTCAGAGTCTTGAAATGATAATGGCATGGTTTGGTTTCTTTTCTTGATAGATGTTGGCTTCTTCTTTGATGTCAGCTGCCCAAAGATATCCAGTTTGTGAAAGCTGAATACCTTTCGGAGGCTTCACCCCCGAACCCCCAATGAGGGACGCTGTCCCCTGGACCCCCGTCCGCTGACCGGGCAGCGGAACTCCCGAGTGCGTAGATCCGGAGATGTCATCGGGTGGTTCAGAGAAATCTTGTGGGATCCGTCGTCTTTGGCCCTCCATGATTTCTTTATTTGCATAAGTCTATGTTGATCTTGCATATTACTTTTCTGCATGTATATGTTAGACGAACAACACAATATACATAGTAGCAAGTATGATAAGTTAAATGCACATTAGGACAATAATGAATTTAAGTATAAGTGCTAAGGTGATATCATAAGTGTTAGTGATATCATAATGATTAAACTTAATTGAATGACCACAATCAAAAACATAGTTTTGATTTTGACAACCCGATTAAATTTAAGATAGATAAGCTCATATCACTAATATGTAAACCAATAGGCACATATCTCCAAAGGTATAAGTATAAATGGAAATGCTTTAGCAATAGTATGAAGATTAATGATAATGAAGTGCTAAACTTAACAGATTAACCATATTCAAAAATATGATACAATCATTGGGCCAACATCTGAGTCCTATTTGAGGCAACCACAGGTTACAAAGTGTCTAATATAAAATAAAAGTAATCTACAACGCATGCTATATGATTCTAGATCATTTTAGGTTAAAGTCAACTCTTGGTCAACCATTCTAGTCAAACTAGGTCAAAGTCAACCCTTGGTCAACTCTGGTCAACCATTCTGGTCAAACTAGGTCAAACCTAAGTCAACTAGTCAATTAGTCTAAGTTTATGTCAAACTTAAGTTATCTAACTATTTCAAGTCCGTTTGAGTCGAATCGGATCAAGTTTGACCCAAACTAGGCACAAAGACTCCGTCTCTTTCTAATGGCTTGAATGTAATTCTGGATAGTCCTTCCTCGTAATTAGTGATATATGACGTATATGGAGAAAGATTCCTTTCTCAAGCATCTCTTTCCTTGCGTATTCTATGAATCTAAGTTATTAAATATATATTATACATGTGTTTAGGTTCTCAAGCATTTTGCTTGCCAATATATAAGGATAAGGACTGGATCGGCATGGGCTCTGTGTGGCAGAAAAAAATGCCCAACATTCTGGTGTACAAAAATGCCCTAATTTGGAGCGTTATATTTCAAGCAAAATTTGGTTATCTTATGTTATGTTTCTAATAAAATTTGGTTATCTATTAATCCGCATTCAATTTTTTGACGCCCATATTTAGGGCGTATTCTTTTATGCCCTATTTTAGGGCGTAATGGCTCCTGATTTGCAATTTCTCCAAACTTCGTTCCTTTTACGCAATTCTTTAAAACTACTATGCTTCTGATGCAATTTTTCATTGAAACAAATGAGAAATTCATAAAGGACCCTAAGCATTAGGTAATTATAAATTTCAACTTTGACATTAATATATGCAGTATCCATTACTATGGTTTATTGACTTTTGAAATGACGCAGATCAAGACAAAACTTACGTCTTTGGATTCGGAAGTAAATTTTTTTATCCATTTATAATAATATTTTCAATGCTATTTTTAGATCCCACAATCTGGTCAGAGCAATCATATTCGCAATGCTGAACTCAGATTGTACTTCTGAAATTTCTAATGAGCTTTTCTCATTATTTTGGATCTGCTGGTATATTCAGTTTCATATTTTTAAGTTATTCTTACTTAAGCTATTTTTGTTACCTTATGAGGACCGCATGTCATCCCATTTTGTGATTTTTTTATTCGAAAGCTTGGATTATGAATCCTAGAGTACCGGTAAGTTTGTGGTATCGTTCTGGTATAGTTTGATATATTATTCTTAAAATTTGTGCAACTTCTAACTTGTCTTATTTTGTGTGTTCTGGTGTGTCTATAGATCTGATTGACCATGAATCAACATTTTTTGTACTTCGACCAAAAATGGACTTATGAATAGTTTTTCTCTATTATATCATCCGGGACTCATGGTGATGTTTATTTCAGCTTCCGTATTCATCTGATCTGATTCAGTTATTTGTGGTTCTTTGTATCTGAAGCGTTCGTGCTTGAAACGTTGATTCTTCATCAAACATAGGCTATGCAAGTATACCTTGTTGATCGTACTTCAACTTATATTTATGTTATTTATTATAAGAATAATGTTATTTTCCCTCCAATTTGTACCTCCAAACCGTCCCTCCTTACGCGGCAACTGACGTGGCATGTTGATGTTGCAGCTAACGTGGAAAATTTTAAAATTAAAATTAACATTAACATAAAATTAACATAAAAATTAATGTTAACATAAACATTAAAATTAATATTAACATTAACAATAATATTAATATTAACATTAACATTAAAATCAACATTAACATTAATATTAACATTAATTAATATTAATATTAATATTAATATTAACATTAAATTAACATGGACAAAATTGGGTAGTTAACTTTTTTGGGTTAAAATTTGCTATATCATCGGCCATGTCAGATGACACATAATATTATTTAACATGTCACGTCAACTGCCACATAAGAAGGGTTATATTGGAGGGACAATTTAGAGGTACGAATAGCATTACTCTTATTATAATATTCTGTTGTTATGATGTGCTTACTTGGTTATCGATTTCCTAAGCTTTTAAGATAGACTCAAGTGCCATCGACTACTTGAGGCAATCAAAAATTAATGATTGTCCTAGTTCAATTAGTGTTGTGCTTGTCGAGGGATTATGTTACCTCATTGTATCTCTTGACACGACTTTGACCCCAAGGACACAACACTTATACATTCACTTTTGGGCACATATCCTAGGTTTGCTTCTCGTTGAAATATTTAGGAGGACCACATAGCCTGACAGCTCATGCGTACGAATGTTCGTGATATCGTTTTGATATCATTTGATATATTATCTCTTAAATTTGTGCTTCTTCGTATCTATCACATTTGTGTTCAAAACTTCGATTCTTCATCAAACATGGGCTAAGAGAGTATACATTGTTGATCGTACTTCAGTTTATGTTTATGTTTACGTTAGTTGATTATTTTATTACTATGTTGTTATGATATTCTTATTGGGTTATCTGTTTCCTAGGCTTTGATATAGACTCGAGTGCGATCGACCACTTGAGGTGGCCAGGAATCGATGGTTGTCCTAGTTCGGTTAGTGTTGTGCTTGTCAAGCTATTATGTTACCTCGTTGTATCTCTTGATACCACCTTAACCCCCAGGACATGAAACTAAAGCATTCATGTTTGGGCACATACCCCGGGTTCGACTTACCGTTGGAATGTTCGGAACATGCCAGTTATAGAGATCGTCGATCATTATTCATATTTCATTGTTATACCACAGACTCATGGATTACTTGTGATACTACTGGATCTCGTATGGACTCATTATACATCGGTAGATATTAGGATTCAATTGGACGCATCATAGATATGACTTGTGCGGCCGCATTAGGTGGGAAGGATAATTACTAGGCGCCTAAACTCCTTTGCATGTCTTCATAGTTGCTCACATGTTTTATGTGTTATATGCCTGATAAGCTAGTGCCTCGACGAAGCGCACATAACAAGAAGTACCCCCGTCAGCTTGATAATGATCATGCATGCGGACGTTGTTCGCAACTTGCATTTTACTTAGCTAGTCAGCCTTGGTTGTACCCCTGTGATTTCGTGGAGTGTGTTATTGATATATACATTTATTGTTCTACTTTCATAATGCTATTATATATCTTGTTGTGTCTCTCTGAGTACTTAGTTTCCTTGCAAGCTTAGGCAAGCATATCGGAGGAGCTTGAACCAAAAGTCTATTTAGGGCATCACTAGTCGAGGACGCAGAGGACTATCTAGAGAAGCACTCCCCTGAATCAGCGGTAAGACTTCCTCTTTGTGATCCGTATATCCTATCCAATCCCAGTAGCATATACTCAAATCTATCATTTTATAGTGTTATGTTTCAGTTTTTTAGTTCTCAATTATTTCTTGTTTAGTCTTTTTTGTGGACAAGATTAGTTTAGTTGCTTGATACATTAATTGTGGTGGATTGGATTTCACTTCTATAAAGTAGAGTACATTTCATTTGGTCCAATAGGATTGAATCTGTCCGTAGTCGTATTAGCTGGCCATTGTTATATGTTGCTTGATCCCACATATATTAAATGTGACACTGAGTGTCCTCCATTTCTATGTATTATTGGCATGAACTATTGTCTCATCGTATCTTGACAAGCGGGTTCTGTTTAAGGTTCATTACGATACCCCAACTCTAATATGGCCAATGAAGCAGTCTGCAAACCTTTGCAGTAAGACTTGCGAGGGTATGTTTAAGGTTCATGAAGGAGTTGGTTCCTCCTTTTACTTCCTTTGCCATTTGCGAATGTTGCAGCGATGCTCCAACACATCGTACAAAATGGTCACAGGCTAAGGTGGGCACCCGTAAAGTTAGTTTCTCGTAATAAAATGTGTCGAGTCCATTGAAAAATAACTTTTCCATTTTTTTACTTTACCATGACTGAAACTATCATCGAAGCGAATTGTGTGTGTCTGTATATATATATATATATATATATATATATATATATATATATATAGAGAGAGAGAGAGAGAGAGAGAGTTGCTAAACTCTTTTTGACAAGTTCGTGTCTTAGTGGGCTGGGTACGGAGTCGCTCATCATTTTTAATTGTAAACAATTTGAATGATCTCATCTTCCATTATGTGACATATGACATGATTACTAACATGACAATTAATATAGCAAAATTTAATATTAAAAATTAGTATGAACATCAATATTTATATTTAAATTTTTTTGATAATTAATCACTACCAAAATTTCACATATTAGCGACGCCAAGAAACGTCGCTAAAACGGAAAAAAATGTCGCTAAAACTTCTCAATGACATTTTCTACGACATTTTCACGCTTGTCGCGTTTATAAAGTCGCTATCAAGGAAAACATCACAAAACATCGTTGTTGCGACGTTTTACAACGACATTAATACGTCGCGTAATCTGTCGACGTTGACCGACTCTATGTCGACAATTTAGCGACATATATGTAGTCGATAAACGTCGGCTGATTAAGCGACGTATGTACAGTCGGTAGACGTCGGTAGGTTTAGCGATGTAACTTTAGTCGGTAAACGTCGATAGATTTAGCGACGTAACTGTTACCGTTACCGACGTTTATCAATTGCATTCTGTAAGTAAATTTTTGCAGATTTTAGCATCGTTTTGTGTCGTCTTGCGACGTTTAGTGACTTCCATGTAGTCGGTAATTTGCGTCGCTAAACGTCGCTAAAATGTGCAAAAAAAGGAAACAGAATGACATATTCTGCTTGTATAGTATCCCTGCAATTTAATAATGAACAATTAAGATGAATAGACCTGGAGCAACCCTCCGTTGAATTTCCTGGGTTCGTCGACCCCTTCGGTGGAACACTCAACATCGGTAATGGCACATATAGTTGAAACGAACAATAAAATAGAATATGATAAAAATTAATAGTACATTACACAACCAATATCCAATGACTACACAACCAAGTCTAATGTATACACATAAATATCCATGGAGATAGTCTACACAACCAATCAAACATGGAGATAAGTTTACACAAACCCAATATCATGGGTCAACACACAAACAAACACTCTACAAGCAATAAACAGTCCTAACTAGGACTACTGCGGATCTGGAGTAGAAGGGGCACCGTCGCGCCTAAGGTATCATAACAGCTTATACTCCTCTCGTGAAATCGATACCGATGCAGGTAGAATCGATGACGATGAAGGAGGTAGTGACGTCGGTGATGATGAAGGAGCACCCGGAGGACGTATCTGCTCCAACGCTGCTAGTTGCTGGTTGTATGAATCCATGGTAGATAACAGTCTCGTACTGCTATTAATAATCGAATCCTGTATCAACGTTAGCCTCTCGCCCATGGACAGTTGTGATACCTGCAGCTCCGTCACGCGGCGCTGTGTCGACACTCTAAGATCAGTGATGCCACGCTCTGTCCTCTTAGTCATATTCCTGAGCTCCATGATGCTGCGGTCGAGCGCATCCAATCGTGCTAGGAGCATAGCATCGTCTCTATGCTGCTGCTCATGGATCCGTTGCAGCATCTCGTCACGGATAGACGCAACTATCTCCTAGACTCGGGCAGACTCCTGTGAGTGTTGTGGACCATGCACACTAGCAGCAGAGGTCCTAAAGGACTGTGTCGTAATTACGGTGCCATAGGATCCCGTACCATAGTACGTACCCTTATGGAGACACCAGCAGCGGTCACCCATAGCTCATCCGTCGATAGAGCTTGAGCGGGCTACGAGGAAGTACTGGCCTTTCCCGTAGTAGGTGCACTAGCAGCTGCCCGCTCTTGAAGCTTAAGATAGTCGTCCTAGAAAGTATGGATACTCTATAATTTCTAATATCTAATGTACTTATTATTACTAACTACATGAATATTTATTTGCATGCATATTTACTAAGTTATATTAAAATTAACATGAAGTATTAAAATTAATAAATAGTATTGTAATACTTACATAGGTCTGCTCGGCCCTCTCGTCAATAAGCTTCCCGCCCTTCCGATGGGTGGCCAGGAAGACGGTCACCATGTTGGCGTCATCACCCTTCATTACCTGTTAAAAATATATTATTTAGTACTATTTATGAAATTATCGAACTTACATTAAAATAATATTTCTGAAATAAAAAATATACTAAACGACAAAAATGTTCCGTCATCGGGATCGACCACCGCACCACTTGGATGCCTTCTGCCTAGCCGACTTGGCCTTCTCAGACCTTTCCTTGTATCGAGGCACGTCGAACCTAGCCTTTATCGCAGTCCACTAATCAGGAGTGATCCAACCTTGGATCGGCTTTCTGCGACGTTTACGATCCTTCTGGTCATTAATAGCATCGCAAATCAGCTTGGCCGACGGCAGGAAATATCCCCTCAATCAACTCGACCCGATACGATGGATAGAAATATGTTTGCTAGGAGAAACAATTAAATCAGTTATATAATATACATAAATAAGATGATTAATATTAGAACCATATATACTTTTACCTTGAACTGTTCAAACCAGAAGTTCTTTCTATCCTCCGGTGCATCAGAGTAGTTTATCCAAGGGCCACCATAATTGTACCTCAGAAAATGGCCCAGGCATCTCTGTACAGACGGAGGACGATACTGTACAAAGTTAATTACATTCATAAAAAATGAATTTATTATGAATAAAAAAATAAACGATATATATGATAAACCAAAACACTTACTTTGTGCCGTCGGCCCAGATCTCCGTCTTCGTCTTCTCTGGAGGTACGCACTGATCATCTGTCTGATACTGGTTCGACATTGGCTCAGCCTCCTCCATATGCTCATCTGTCTCCATCGTCGTAGCAGCAGGAGGAACGCTAGACGAGGGAGTAGTGTCAGTAGGAGGAACTCTAGACAAGGAAGCAGTGTCATGCCTGTAACTACTCGTCCCAGGAGATATGCCATGTAACATCGTGGCAGGCGGAGGTACTGATCGATATAATGGAGTACTCGGCGACGAGGATCCAGAGCCATTACTAGTAGGAAGTACCGAAGGAAAATCCCGTCCCCCACATCGGGACCTACCGAACGATCCGCATCGTCCTGTCATACCTGATAACAACATATAATGATACAACAAATAACAGAGACTAGATAATAACTAAGTATATTCTACAGTCAGAAATATGAAAGTATATTCTACAAAAAATATCTTGTAGAAGCATAAAAAATATTGCTTTTAGTCCCACATCAAAAGAAGAAGAAGAAAGGGCTCACTCCATTCTATAAATAAGCCCCTTGCCGCCTTTAAAAAGGGCACCAACTTCTCTTCCCTCCTTCCAACTTGGACTCTTCCTACTACGCACCTTCGGGTGCTAAGTTGAAGAAGTTTAGGGAAGTGCGGGCTCAACAAGCCCAGTCAACTGTCCAAGCTGTTGACCGTCAGCAAGACACCGTTATACGGGCTCATGATGGAAAGTTATACAGAACCACCCGCGTCCAATCCCACATGCGGAATGGACAGGGTGTGTCTCAGAAGTCTTCCTATAAACGATCGAGCACAGTGCTTTACTCAGATCAGGGAGCAAATATGATGGTCCCAAAAGTCTTCCTACAATGATCGAGAGCAAGTGCTTTTACTAGCCTCAGATCAGGGAGCAAATATGATACCTACACACCCGGGCGCTCGGGATTCCTGGGCCCACAAAACAGATGCAAAGGTAGATCAATCTGCTTTCGACTTGCGAGAGGTGGTCATTCATAAATGCAAGAAGAGAGAAGCAACCTTGGCGTGCGATGAGCCCTTTCCAGAACATCGCTGCACCCAAGCCATCATCAACTGCCGCTGCCATAAGACAGTGGCTCCACTATCAAGGCAGTATGTGTTCCAGCAACTGCGACCTACTGTGCCCTTCCAACATCATCTCGGAAACATGATGCCAATTGAAGACATTGTAACGGCCTGCTCTCAACTAGATGCATTACTCAGATGTCTCAATCAGATGCATCGTCTCAGTCAAGCACATCACAATCTTCTGAAGGGGTCCACCGTCAAATCTTCTTCGAACAAGGAGATCAGTCAAGAGAAAGACAAACAAAACTCTCTCAAATCGTGACATTCGGCACAACACCTTCTCCTAGGGCCCCCATACCCATCCAACCAAAAGATATCCTTCATGCGGCTTAGTCATGAAACATTCCTCATACACTACAACAAAAAGACCTATTAATGATGCTCGATAAGGAGTTTTAATTATGGCTGATACATATGCGTTATCAAAGTTGAGAAATACCTTTTTTCTATGACGGTTTGGGCTAATTCTGGGCTTTTTATAACGTTTATAAAACAAAACGTCATTAATATTTTAGAGCGGTGGCAAACTTGTAATTTCTTTACTGTATAAAAGCTCAGTGGGAGAGAGAAAATTCATTTCTCATCCATTTTCTAACGAGCAACATCTCTCCTCCTCAAACCTCTTCTTCTCCAATTTTCAACCCTAACCTTAATTACTCCGGCGATGGGCTCGACTACGCAGCAACCCTTCGGCGAATGAGCTATCGGTACAGAGCCACCACTTCGGCAGCGTGTTCCAACGACGTGCGCCTCATCTCGACGATCGATCTCATCTCGACGAGCTATCGGTGCAGAGCCCCCTGGACGGACAGGTTGACGCGGTGTTTGCCGCGACGGGGCGGCTCGGGTTCGGCGACGTGAGGGTGGTGGTCTCGAAGACTGGGTGGCCGTCGAGGGGCGACGACGGCCGGAAGGTCGGGGCGGGGCTGGAGAACGCGAAGGGGAAAATGAAGGCCCCACTTGCTAGACTCTGTGGCATCGCTCGATGGGGCAGCGGTGGAGTTCGCCTTCCAAAGGGCCTTCGCCGCACTCCCGGACCTAGCGGTAGCGGTCTCGGCGTTGGCTTCTCTCAAGGGGGTCGGGGCGCCCACCACCGGCTCTGTGGTCCTCGTGACATAGGCTCCGAACGTCTCTCCATTCATGTCCGACTAGGCGATGATGGTCGCGATGGGGATCGCCAAGGATTATACGCTGAAGCAGTACCTCTTGTTTGCTGGGAAGCTGCAGAAGAAAGCCAAGGTAGTTTTATTTTTCTCTCAAGTATTTTTTTTTGCATTGCTGTAGTTCAATTGTATGACAAAATGCTTCAGTTGCCACCACTGGTATACTATTGCCTCTTACCGAGTTTGGCTTCTGAATCCGTTTCTTTTGGGAACTTGAAGGATCCTCTCACGATGACCTTGTTTAATCCTGTGCCTACTTTAGCAGTTGTAGTCTCTATAGTTTATCTATACAAGATGGCTATCTACGTATTTGATCAAAATGCTCCTCATCAAACCAGGGTTGGATATGTTTTGCCAATTTCGAAAAAAAAATAATTGGATGTTGGACAATTGTTAGTTGATCTCATTTCAATGTTGGTTGTTATGTTATTGTGATGTATATAGTCAAATTCGTTTGCTGTCTGTTCGACATTTATCTTTCTTATTTTTTATATTATACCATTTCATTTGTTTTTCTCAATTGTAGGAATGGTCATTTTCTTCTCTATGCTACTGAAGATATTATTGCAGCATCTGTATTATTGGAATGTGAAGAGGCTTTAAACTTGGGAAGCATGACCATAAATGAAAATTTTATAATCTTGAGAAAAAAAAGTATTATTGCTTGTCAAGATGATGAAGAAATACTATTCTTACATACTATTCTTGTTCTTCAGTTGAACTTAAAACTTCCATTTAGTAATATTTGTACGAAAACTAAAATATGAACCACATTTAGTAATGGGTTTGTATCAGCAAGTGGGTGAGTTTCTTTTGAGTTATAAGACCAGAAACTTGAGATGATTCACTTGCAGATCCAACTGTATCTGACCAATTTCCTTCTGTAGTTGTGAACAGGATCAAATACTAGTAATACTAATACTAGGGTTGATTGTGAGTCTTATTTACTTTATGGAAAGGTCACAACATTAATTGTTCTTGATTTGTTAATCTAGTCATTGGTGAAAAAAGTTTGTAATTCTCATCAGCACGTCTCAAGTTAAAAATTAGTTCTCACAAATTTTGTGCTATAACTACTATACTATGACAGCTGAAGAAACATCAAAATATTAGTTGATAAAGCATAGTTATGTTGTGTCAAATTTGCACAAGGTTATGGGGGATATGTGAACAAGTTAAAAACTCCTGAATTAGAGTTTCTATACTGTTTACTATTTGGACATGAATTCATTGTTTCTCCAATTAATGAATGTAGGATCTCTTAATTGTTTCTTCAATTAAGAGAGGCACCTGCTTTTGTTGAACAGGCTACAGAACAACAAATTCTTGTCACTGGAATCAAGGTACAATAATTTTTGCTCTTCTGTGCTCTGCATTTCTCATCAATGTTTGTATTTAAGAAAGTATCATTACATATAGGATTTTTGTGAAGGATACCATACGTCAATGTAGTATCAAATAAATTATGTTTCTTTCATCTTCAGGTTGTGGATCTTTTGGCACCTTATCAAAGAGGAGAAAAGGTTGGGTTGTTCGGTGGTGCTGGTGTTGGGAAAACTGTACTTATCATGGAATTGATCAACAATGTCGCTAAAGCTCATGGTTAGTACAAACAAAATTGACGGCAACCTATTTTCATGAGTGTTTATTTGCATTTATTACATCAGTAAGGTTTTTTGTCAGGTGGTTTCTCTGTCTTTGCTGGTGTTGGGGAGCGTACTCGCGAGGGTAATGACTTGTACAGGGAAATGATTGAGAGTGGTGTGATTAAGCTTGGAGAAAAGCAGGTACTTATTCTAGGCTACTTTGGTATTTTTTCAATCAGTTGTGTTTTATTCTTGCTTCTGAAGTTTGGAATCGGTTTCCATGTTGTAGAGTGAAAGCAAATGTGCTCTTGTGTATGGACAAATGAATGAGCCCCCTGGTGCTCGTGCTCGTGTTGGGTTGACTGGGTTGACAGTTGCCGAGCATTTCCGAGATGCTGAAGGGTAAGATGTGCTTCTCTTTATTGACAACATTTTTCGGTTCACTCAAGTAAGCTTATAGTAACCTGTACATGGAATGATTTTCTTGTTATGCATATGCATATTTTATGGCTCAGTTTATCTTCAACTTTTCAGGCAAACTCTGAAGTGTCTGCTTTGCTTGGTCGTATCCCATCTGCCGTTGGTTACAAACCAACTCTTGCCACTGATCTTGGAGGGTTGCAAGAGCGTATTACAACTACGAAGAAGGGTTCCATTACATCTGTGCAAGCTATTTATGTCCCTGCTGATGCTTTCTTAATTATGCATTTTTGATTTTGATTTCTAATATATAAATTTCTTGTTAACTTTCTTCAATTTATTGGATTGGTAAAATCCAGGTTGATTGCTAGGCTCACATTTCAGCGTTGATTACTAAAGTGCTAAGATGACATTTCTGACTTTTTTCCAAAAAGGGCACAACGTGACGCTGAGGTGCATGCAGGCGCTGGTGAGGGTTCAGGCGAGAGAAAGGGATCAGAGGATGAGGCTCTCCCACGACGACGCCGGCTGCAGCAGCACCAAGTCGTCGCTCAGCTGCGACACTACTTCTCTTTGGGACTCCCGATATCTTCAAGAGATAAGTAAATATTTCTAATAATTTGGTTAGAAAAAGAGGGATTTATTCTTATTTTTTTGGTACATTCTGTATTTGGATATTCAATGTAATGAAGATGTTGATATGTACTCTATTTTGAGAAATATAATAAAGATGGTGATATATAATGTTAAGTTTTTGGAATGTAATATATACTGTGCAGTATAGAGCATTATAAATATGCTAATTTGAACAGTATAAAGTGTTATAAATGTGCTGCATTGAGCCTATACATATTATCTATTCATGACGTTTTAAAATTGTTCTGAATTGTGCACTATATATTAACTATTCATAACGCTTTTATAGAAATTATTCATGACGGTTATTTTATGACGCTTTTAAAAAACATTTATAACACCCGTTTTTATAACGGTTGCTGTGGAAAAAAATCGTCATGGTTCGTCATTAATGATACTTTTTAGCCGTCATTAAAAGGGTTTTTTGTTGTAGTGATACGGCTCAGTCATGAGATGGCCTCATGTGGCTCGGTCAGAAACCATTCCTCATGCGGCTCGGTCATGAGACATTCCTCATGCGGCTCGGTCATGAAACGTCCTTCATGTGGCTCGGTCAGAAGGTATTCTTCATGCGACACGGTCATGAGACGTTCTTCATACGGATCGGTCAGAAGGCATTCCTCTTGCAGCTCGGTCATAGGACATTCCTCATATAGCTCGGTCATGAGACATTCCTTATGCGGCTCAGTCATGAGACGTCCTTCATGCGGCTCAGACATGAGACATTCCTTCATGCGGCTCGGTCAAGAGACTTTCCTTCATACGGGTTGATCATGAGACATTCTTTCATGCCTCAGCCATGAGACATTCCTCATGCGGCTCGGCCAGGAGACATCCTTCATGCGGCTCGCCACAGAAGATTAGTTGATGCATGTGACAAGTTGACCATGTCTCAACTACTCAACAATAAATCACAACAAATCCTAACAAATCTCCAGCTATCAGTCACAGACCGAGTCTCGAGGCATGATTACATCCATGTGTCCCGAAGATTTGCCACGCGGTCATCTATGCGGTTCAAAATATCCTTCATCCCAAAATTACTATAAATAGCAGGGTGCTACACCCCGCAAGATGGTTGGCAATCCAAGGCTGGCAATCTTCAAGTGAAAAGCAATTTCTTCGCGACCTAGAGACTGCGTCAGATAGTCTACGGAGGAAGGCAAAGTTGATAGAATTTCCCGAGCCTCCACCGTCACCCCCAGAATCAAAACTAAACAATTGTACTTAGATTGTTTCCTAGGATTTTTTTTGTGGTTCGCTTCGACCAACAAGCCTTCGAAGAATTGCTCTCTGAAGGGAGCGTCAGCCCATCTCAGAAGCGAGCTAATCCAAAGAGGGCTCACAAGGCGTCGGTGCACAAAACTGTTGCCCCTGACCAAGTTCTCGAAGAAGCTCCTTCTACAGCCCAAGATGGTGACCAAAGCTCTCCTGTGACTTTGCTTTCGACCACAGAGGACCTACTTTCCCCAAAACGAGCAGAGAAAAACACTACGATGCTAAGTTTTTAGGGGCACAAGGGAACTCCATGCAGACAAAGAAGAAGTCGCATAGAGGAGATCGACAGTCTGTCCACGCGACAGCCAACTCTGGCCGCAGGCAGTCGACTCATGCGGCAGTCAACTATGGCCGCAGGAAGATGAGCCATGCGGCAGCCAACGTTGGCCGCAAGAAGTTGGTCCATGCGACGACTAATCCTGGCCTCAGACAGGACGTCTTATGCAGCTCTATCAGAAGCTCTGTGTTCGATTGCCTCTCATGCGGGCCCGGTGCCATACGGCTCACTAAAGATGCAGGATGTATCAATCTGGACTCCTTTTACTATGCACCTTCGGGTGCTAAGTTAAAAAAGTCTAGGACAGTGCTGGCCCAACCAGCCCAGTCAACTGTCCAAGTTGCTGACTGTCAGTGGGCCCCGTTGACTGTTACACGGGCTTCCGACGGAAAGTTGTACAGAACCATCCGCGTCCAGTCCCCAGGGCCACTACCAAAATATGTTGCTTTAGCGACGACTGGATCCGTCGCTAATCCGTATTAGCGACGGTTGGATCCGTCGCTAATCCGTATTAGCGACGTATCATTGACGGATATTGGTCAAAACAAATTCGTCGGCAATCAGCTCGTCGCTAATAAAATTCGTCGTGGCGTAGTCGCTAAGCGACGGAATAGCGACGGCTTTTCGTTGTCATTATTCGTTGCATTAGCGACGACTTGTCGACGGTCTTTCGTCGAATTCAAGTATTAGGTATTGAATTGTAAAGACACTTAGCGACGGATAGTTCGTCGGTAAACCGTCTTTACTGTGTATCAGAGGGTATCGTTCAGTCGCTATTCCGTCGAACACTTTCGCTAACTAAGGACGGAGTAGCGACGGATTAGTAGCGGATAATCCGTTGACCGAATTTTAGAAATGCTTGACATTTCCAGAACCATGGCGACGGATATTCTATCGCGGATCCGTCGACCATGGCGACAGATTCCTGACGGAATAGCCGTCGCTAACGTTCTGCCAACACTACCAGAATAAGTCGTTTTAGCGACGCCTAAAGACGTCGCTAAAACGACAAATTTCGTCGCTAAAAATATTTACCGACGCAATTACCGACGTTTTGTACTTGTCGCAGAAACGTAAGTCGATGATCTTTAAAACGTCGCCAAACGTCGCAAGTACCGACATTTACCGACGTATATATACGTCGGTATATTACCAACTTCTACCGTCGTATCGTCGGTGGTTTAGCGACGTGTTTAAAGTCGCTACACGTCGGTAAAATCCTGGAAATTTATCGATGTTTACCGTCGTTTAAAATGTCACTAAATGTCGATAATTTCTGGGATTATTACCGACGTTCACCGACGTTTACCGACGTTCTCCGACGTATAAGGACGTTGGTAAACGTCGGTACCCTGAAAATTTTTGCAGATTTACCGACATTTACCGTTGTTTAAAATGTCACTAAATGTCGGTAATTCCTGGGATTATTACCTACGTTCTCCGACGTATAAGGACATCGGTAAACGTCGATACCCTGGAAAATTTTACAGATTTACCGAACAAACGTACGTCGGTGGACGTCGGTAAACGTCGGTAAACGTCGCTAAATCTGCAAAAAAATAAAAAAAATAAAATACAGAATGTCCTTTTCTCCCTGCAGTTTAAAAAGATAACCATAACCAATATTGGACTGTTTTTCAAATTCTGGAATATGTAAACCTGAGATTTGGTCTGCACAGTCCCCTCATTCCCAGTTTGGGTTTTAATTGGGTATTAGGACTTGACAGTCCACATTCCAGATTTGAGTATTTGAATGATTGAGCCCTAACCAACAGGAATGAACACTCAATAACACACACCATATACACACACACACACACACCATATAACCAACAGGAATGAACACTCAATAACACACACCATAACCAACAGTCCACATTCCCTATTTTGCTGAACACAGGCCATTTATACACACACCCATGTGAATGACACACAATCACACACACACACTGTTTTCCCTCACTGTACATAGGTTTCAGTCCCTACATACATAGGTTTCAGTCACTCCTACACACACACTCACTCTCTATCACACACTTGCCACTCTCCCTTTACCTCACTCTTTCTAACTCTCTATCTTTCTATCTTCCTATGTATATATATATATATATTTTTTTTCTAACTCTCTATCTTTCTATCTTTCTATCTTTCTATCTTCCTATGTATATATATATATATAATGTAATGTATATAAATATGTATGTGTATGTAATATGCATCTAAGTATATTATGTATATATGTAGGTATCCGATATATTATATTATGTGTGTGTACCATTATATATATATATTATATATATATGTATGTGTGGTATACATATAGGTAGCCTATATGTATATATATATATATATATATATATATATATATATATATCTATATATATATATATATATATATATATATATATATATATATATATATATATATATATGTATGTATGTAATATATATGTAATATGTGATTTCCATGTATATATATATATATATATAAAAAAAAAAATATATATATATATATATATATATATATATAAAATATATATATGTATGTAATATGTGATTTCCATGTGTAGGCCTAGATGCAATAATAGGTTGTGTGATGTTGGTTTTGACTTTGTATTGTATAGGTTGTATGGGCTTGATATACTAGCATAGGCTAGTTTATCCTTGATTAGACTAATATAGACTTGTTAGGACTTAGAACGATTGTTAAACCTAGTTAACATAACCTAGACTTGTTTAGACCTAGAATGACTTGTTTGACCTAATTTAAACTTGTTGGACCTAGTTTGACCATAGTTGACCTAGTTTGACTTCTAGGGTTGACCAGAGTTGACCAAGAGTTGACTTTGGCCTAGATTGACTTCTAAACGTAAACCACAGAAGCACATTAGCATCCAATTGAAACGAATAATAAAATAAACAACAGTATAACACAATGTAGCAGGCAACAAATAGAATGGGATCAAACAAATAGAATATGATCCAACAAATAGAATAGGCACAACCAACAAGTATCCAAATAACCAAGTCTACACCAAATAACAAAGTCTACAACCAAATAACCAAAGTCTACACACAACCAACAAATAGAATAGGATCCAAACATCCAAGTCTACACAACCAACAAATATCCAAGTCACAAACAAAGGATCAAACAAACACAAACAAACAGTCATAACTAGGACTACTAGGGATCTGGTGCAGGAGGGGCACCGCCGCGACGAAGGGATAAGAACAACTCATACTCCTTAAGTGAAATCGATATCGATGGAGCAGGCAGTGACGTCGGTGGAGTCGGTGTCGAAGAAGAAGGCGGTGGAGGCGGCGGAGTCGACGACGATGAAGGCGCACCCGGAGGACCAGCACGCTCCAATGCTGTAAGTCGCTGGTGGTATGAATCCATGATAGATAACATTCTATCACTGCTCTGGACCATCGAATCCTGCGCCAATCTTAGCCTCTCGGCCATGGTCACATGTCCTGTCTGCAGCTCCGTCACCGTGCACTCTAACCCTCCAACGCTGCGCTCTGTCCTCTCCATGAGCTCCATAATACCGCGGTCGAGCGTATCCAATCGTGCTAGCAGCGCAGGATCGTCCGTAGGGTGCTGAGACTGCTCCTCGATCCGTCGTAGCAGGTCGTCACGGAGAGACTCCATCATCTGGTGGACTCGGGCAGACTCCTGCGCGGATGTGGACCATGCACACTAGCAGGAGATGCCCTAGAGGACTGGGTCGCAACTAGGGCGCTATAGGATCCCGTACCGTAGTACGTACCCCTACGGAGTCCACCAGCGACGGTCATCCACAGCTCGTCCGCCGACAGAGCTTTAGTGGGCTGCGAGGAAGTACCGGCCTCTCCTGCATCAGCTGCACTAGCAGCCGTCCGTTCCCGCAGCCTCTGATACTCGGCCTAGAAAGTATAGATAGTACTCTATAATTTCTAATTTCTAATTAATGTACTTATTATTACTAACTACATGAATATTTATTTGCATCATATTTACTAAGTTATATTAAAATTGACACGAAGTATTAAATTAAGATAACGTATTGTAATACTTACATAGGTCTGCTCGGCCCTCTCGTCAATAAGGTCTTCGCTCTTCCGATGGGTGGCCAGGAAGACGGTCTCCATGTCGGCGTTACCCACCTTCCTTACCTGTAATTAAATATATTATCTTAGTAATAATTTATCGATTTTGCAATAAAGTAATATTTCTAAAAGAGAAAGACATACCAGACGACGGAAATGTTCCGTCATCGGAATCGACCCACCGTACCACTTCGAGGCATGTTGCCTAGCCGCCTTGGCCTTCTCCGACTTCTCCTTGTACCTTGGCTTGTCGAATCGAGCCTTCATCGCATTCCACTGATCAGGGATGATCCAACCTTGGATCGGCTTTTCAGCACGATCATGATCCTTCTGATCATTAATAGCGTCACGGATCAGCTTGGTAGCGACGGCAGAAAACATCCCCTCGATAAGCTCGGCCCGGTGCGATGGATAGAAAAACATATCCTAGAAGAGCGCAAACCAAATATTTATCAGTTATATATAATATGCAAAAATTATATGATTCATGTTAAAAGCAAATATATTTTAACCTTGAAGCGCGCAAACCAGTAGGCCTTCCTCTCGTCCGGAGCATCAGAGTAGTTAATCCAAGCACCACTATAATTATGCCTCAGCATGTGGCCTAGACGTCTCTGTACCTCTGGGGGACGATATCTATACAGACATATTATATTCATGAAAAAAGTTAATTTATGATAAAAATAGAAAAAAAATTATAAACCAAAACACCTACTTTGTTCCGTCGACCCAGATCTCCGTCCTCCTCTCCTCCGGAGGTGCGCACGCATTATCTGCATGATGCTGGTCGGCCGTCGGTACAGCCTCTGCCATCTGCTCATCCGTCTCCATCGTCGTATCAACATCAGGAACGCTAGACGGGCGAGCACTCTCAATAGGCCTGGAACTACTCGTTCTAGGAGATATGCCACGTGACGTCGTCCCAGCAGGCCCAGCTACTGTCCGATATGGAGGAGTAATCGGCGACGAGGATCCAGAGCCGGTACCAGTAGGAGGTACCGAAGGAAAACTCCATCCTCTAGCAGTACCTGTAGGAAGTACCGGAGGATCATGACCTCGTCGTCCCCCTCGGAATGATCTGCGACGACCTGTATACCTGATAACAGCATATGATAATACAACAAATAATAGAGACTAGAAATATGGAAGTACAACAAATAATAGAGACTAGAAATATTAAAGTACAACAAAGACAAGATAATAACAAAGACAACATATGATGATACATTCTACAATAAACATCTAAGTCCAGATAATATATTCTAGAAGAAACATCTAAGTTCAGATAAGTATATCTCTCTCGATCATCTTCAGAATAATCATCTTGTTCGTCTTCCTCGACCTCATCTTCCTCTTCCTCCTCATCTTCACTTTCATCTTCGCCTTCGTCGGCTTCATCTTCCTCTTCGGATAATTCTACATCTTCTACATTATGTGTCGTGTAATGCGTAACTTCCGTGGAGTCCACATCGACAATATTGGTTACAAGAGGTAGCTCGTCCTCCTGGTAAGCTTTTTCGTCAACATCAAAAGTATCTCCAGCTTTAGTCTTGCATACTGCCCACCAGTCAGACTTCGTTGCTCCCCGTCTCGGATAAGCTGTGAAGTACACGAGCTGAGCCTGGGTTGCTAGGACAAACGTTTCGTGGCCTTGATATCTACGCTTGTAGTTTATATCCACAAGACTATGCTTGTAAATTTTCTAACCTTGATTTTCAATCGGATCGAACCATCCACACTTGAACAACACGATCTTTGCAGGTTCTCTGCCATTATTATATGACAACTCCACAATCTCTCGTAAGATGCCAAAGAAATTGTCACGCCCCAATACCGGAATACGAGGGCGGACGTAGGCCAGCTACACCGTATAAGGTACGAATACGCTATACGGCGATGACGGCTGTCAAGTCTTGCTGGGTATCCTTGCATGCAATCAATCTATGGCCTAAATCCGATCTCATGTCCACGGGCAAATCACAATGAAACAACATCAAGAGAGATAATCATTTGGAAAGCAGGGAATACACATATGATAATCAGAAATCCACAGTACAGAATAATAATGTAGACTAGTATACCTTCCCACAGTCCCTAGCATGGTCTGGAACTGAAGCACATCCCCCAAGTCAAGTCTGGAAGATCCACAGGGTCGGTCTCAGGCAATTTGGGAACAATCCAGGGTTGGTCAGGCCAACCGTAGCAAGTACCAGAAAGGAAGGCTCAAGGACGGGCGAAGAAAACCAGCAGGATAAAATATGACAGGAATAGCATCTAAAAACAGTAAATAAGGTAAGGGATCGTGCGGTACCAATGCACGATTACAGAATATAAGGCAGCAATCCAACTACTAATACGTAAGTAACCAACAATCATCACAGTCATCCTAACATCCACTAATGCTTGCATCGCCAACTGGAACTTGTAGTCTGTCATCGAAACAGTAACTCACCCCTACATTAAACAAGAACAAGGAAATAAATTACCGCACCGGGACAGCATTACGTGCCAGTCAGCTTAGCAAACAACAAGCCATACAATTTAGGTGAATAAGCGGCCACTCAAATGTCTACGACAGTCTAAGTGGAGGTTGGGTTACCCCAGCAATGCAATATAGGAATCCTCAGATCGTGTCGTCCCAGCAGGGCTAGCGGGGCCAAGTATATCAAGACAAAATGCGCGCCGGTCCCTCGCAAGACCACCGGGCTCTGCATGTCACCACCGGTCCCTCGTAAGGGCATCGTGCCGAGCATGCCATGTATATAATATATATTACATAAAGTAGCCAGATATTGCCATCCACTAGTACGAATGGTAACAATATCCGTGGCGGCCAGCCTGCAGGTCATGACTAATGTCTGGGATAAGGCTGGTAATGTACGATCTCGGGATTCCGTTCCCTTCCAATGCTTCAACCAGTTTAAGTTGCCTAGATTAACCATACATTTATCCGGAATCACATACCGTGGTCACATGATCATCCTCCTAGATGTCGTACCTCAGTACGAGAACGCTAAGTAAGAATCAACCTCGGCACCTATAGTCCCAGTTGTGATCCATCCTTAGTGTTATGCAACAAGCAAGCAAGCAATCCTAACCACGCTAAGACTATAGGCCAACTACCAGATACTCGTGCAGGTAATCATATAATATAGCTAGAATATCAAGATGGCATCGCAATGCCATATAATCATGGAAGTAGAACCTCACAGTGCCAGTAGACAAGGGGCACCGCAGTGCAAGGTCAGGGCCAGTACCTCAAAGGATAAGCTGGACTTATAGCACGGATACACGTAGTCATGTCTGGGACAAGGACAAATCTGTTAGTCACAAGAAGTCATCTTCCCACATCGTGGCATAGATATCATGTCAAGTACAAGATCAGAACCTCTACTAATAATAACATCTTAAGCATATATTGGAGCCTAGAGCTCCAATCATCCAGTTGGTCTATCCACCAGATCAATCTATCAAGAGTCACCCCTCTATGATGGAATCAATATCATGTCAGGAAGGTCAATAACCAAATACCAAGCTAATCACTATAAGCAATGCTAGGCCCTCTGGCTCACAAGAATCCTCCAAGTCAATGATCATAAGCCACTAGAAAACGAGCCCCTCAACTACCAAGACATAGCAATCAAACCAGGTTCCCCAACTGCCGGAATACACAAAGGCACCAGATTAGGTGTTTGGGAAGTCGAGTAAAAATCATATAATAAGACCCTCAATGTTCTTCTCGTTCAGAGAAACACTAGAAATCACCAAAATCCAAGAATCCACATAGATCCACCAAGTCAATATCCCGAGATCGTACTCTCCATAATACTCAATCCTCAGACATATCCAAAAGTCACAATTTCTAATACATAGGACAACTGTCAGCTCTATCTGGCTAGACTAGGATAACTTCTAGGATGAATGGTCAGGGTACAAGTGTTTATTAATTAATGCCGTCGGAAAATGACAAGGATTGCATGAACCACTCTGGAGCAGATCTACAACCCTTAAACCAAACAAGGACCAGGGTCGCAGACCGTCTCCCTAGTAGAACCGCTCTCCTTATGCTATCCGACGGACAAGACATGTCAAGACGCTAGGCGACTAATCTAGTCGGGAGTCTACCTAGCAGGCAATGGGATCAGGTAAACTAAGCCAAGACGAACATGTATGAATCCAGTCCAGCAAACCAAAGGAATGGTTCTGCCTAATCCTTCGAACCAAATTCCCAACTGGAAATTCTGGAAAAATTCGGCTGAGTCTCATTTATAATCTGGATAGGAGCACCCTACGAATTGGGGCTAAAACCACTCGGCACAACCCGCCACAGAATCGCAGAATCGTGGGCTGAGAACACTAAGTCTCAGCTACCAGTAGCGCTACGATGCATACTGGGAACTAATCGAACACGAGACCAGTAAGTCCCGGCCTCCAGCAGCACTACGATGCGTACTGGGCGCCAAGCCAATATGCATAATATAATAAAATAACCGCCTCGCAGGGTGCACCAAGACCCACAGTCATGTCCAAGCCACAAACACAGTCACAGAAACAGTTAGCCAAGCAGTTACCCGACCGCGAGTCGGACACGGGGCATACGGGGACAATTCGTACAAGTGAGTCATGCTCGTGTCCTCGGAGGTGTGGATGACCCATCCGAGTTGTCCGATACGATCGTAAACCGGTATCGAACCAAACTATCCTAAGTTATCATCATGGCAGTTCTACTAATAGCTACACTACTCATGGTTATACATTTACAATTACAACAAATTAAAATGCAATAAAAATTCAGGAGAGAGGGCAAGAGCCGTCGATGAGCAAAGGATACTTGCCTAGAGGGCTCGGCTAGGTAAGCAAGCCTTCGGCGATCGGGATCCAGGGTAGCACGTCCATCGAGATCCTCAGAACATACAGTAAACAATCATTAGAATTAAATAATAAAATAATAACAGAAAGCACGGAGGATGGCAGGAGGCTATACCGTATGGGTCCCGCAAGTAGTGCAGGGATCTGGTACGAAAACCGAGACACGCGGATCGATACGGACACGTAAACTGAGACATGTACGTATATCGAGACGCACACGAAAATCGAGATAAGTCGAATATCGAGACGAACAAGAAACAGAAACGTGCACGTAAATCAAGACGTGCACGTTGATCGAGACAACCTAAGGTCCAAGAAGCACGTAAATCGATGCGGCACACAAATCGATATGTGTACGCAAATCGATACAGTACGGAGGCCAATGGGGCGCACAAACCAAGGCGGTACGCAAATTGGTGCATGCATACACGCAAATCGAGATGACACGAGTCATGCGGTAGGCACAAAGGTCGAGACACGAAAAAATGAGACAACAGGAAAACCTAGATAGCATGTCGCCCGAGGCAGCGCGGGGCTCGAGGCGTCCCGCTGCCCAAGGCAGTGCGTGGATCGAGGTGGCACGGGAACCGAGATAGCACACAAATCAAGGTGCACGTCCCGAGAAGCACGGAGAACGGAGGGAACGTGCAAGTCAAGGGTGTACGCGGCCCGAGGAGAGCACGACGCCCAAGGCTGCACACTGCTCGAGCCGCGCAGGGCCCAAGGGCGATCGGCCACTCGAAGCCGGCGCGGTCAGCAAGGCTCGGCGGCGACGATGGTCGCCAGGAAAGAAAAAGGGGGAATGCGGAGGAGTACACAGAGAGGGACGGAGGAGCTCGGGGCTCGTCCAGGTCGCGGCGGAGGAGGAGACAAAGAGAGAGAGGGGAGGCCGGAGGAGAGTCTTACCGGCGTCGGTCGGGCCCTGGCGGAGGGGGCGAACGGCAGCAACGGCAGCACAGCCAAGTCGGGGCGGCGCGAGCTGCCGGAGAAGAAGAGGGGAGGAGATGGTGGTGCGGTGGTCGCAGAGGAGGGGGCCACGCTGGAGGGTGGTGGCGGATGGAATTGGTGGCGATGGCTGTCGCGGCCATGGAGGCGGTGGAGATGATGGAGACGACGATGATGATGGTTGTGGCGGTGCTAGAAGTGGTGGCGAGGATAGCAGCCGTCGAAGGAGGCGGCGGTGACGCTGGTGGTGAGGGTGGTCGCGGTGGTGGAGGCCGGTCACGGTGAGGGGGAGAGGGAGCTCCGGTGAGGGAGACTGCTCTCAAGGAAGAGGAAGAGAGCATTGAGGGGGAGAGGGAGCTGAGCGGGAAAGCGTGAGGAAGAGAGAGAGAGGCAAGAAATTTGGGGGAGGGGTTCTCTAGGGAATTGAGAGGGGAGATTTCGGGAGAGAGAGAGGTGAGAGAGGGAAAGGTGAGGGAGGAGAGAGGGATGATGTGAGGGGGAGTGAAATAACTAGAGAGAGAGGGGGAGTAGATATTTTGGAGGGTAGATTAGAATCAAGAAATTAATTAATAACAAATAATTAATGAGGGCAAAATCACCTCCAATAAAATAATAAAAATTTCAAATATACCCCAAAATTAAAATCCTTCAAAATACGAAATACAGTCGAAATACAGTCATATACCTATTTTAGAAATAGGGATATGACATCCTACCCACCTTACAAAAATTTTATCCTCGAAATTTCGAAATTATGTATATAAGATTTTCAAAACTAGTACATATAGGTACCATGAAAACTCTACCCACCTTACAGAAATCAAGTAATACAATACGAAACGAACAAAATCTCAATATGAAAACATCAAAGAGAACAAGGTCTAGCTAAATAAATCAACTCGCAAGGTAAATCCAAAACATCGAAAGAATCTCAAAAATCAAAGTCTCGCATACACGAAATAACCCCATAAATCAAAACAAGTATAGAATGTCGAAAACAATGTCAGAAAACTTAAAATCCTAACTGCATAAAAAAAATAATAATAAATCCGTATAAAATCATAAAATACAGGATATCTGTCTCGAACCGATGACCGTAGTTTCCTAATATCCGAAAAATGTGTGCCATGATCATTCCTTGCCACGCCATCCAGAATGGCTGTAAAAGATGTATCAGGGCACTATAATCGAGCGGCTGCAACTTTCGTTACCACGCCGTCAAGGTATACTAGGGTCACCCGGTACTCTTGACAAATACCCAAAATGAATCAAATCCTTAACTCACATATCCAAATCACTAAAATCACAAAATCTCTAACAATATAACGAGAGTCCTAGAAAATAATCAAAATCCAAAATCCTGGTGAATCGTAACACACATCCAAAAATATCTTCAATATTAACCACAAAATAGCTTTTCTAGAAAAATACTCCAAACCAAGGATCCATATCAAAATATAATATATAGAAAATATATCCATAATCAAAATAATATCTGAAACAGATAATCATGAGTGCAGAACTGTTCGGAATCAACGAAGCCAAATCGATACGAGAATACCCACGGATACTCAATAAATGTTAAAATATCCAATCTCAGAGTCCAGATGAAATCTTCATTCCATAGTAGTCCAACCAATGCTCGAAGAGGCGATAATGATACTAAGTCAACACAAAGTCAACGCACGAAAGGGATAACAAGAAATCAACCAAGGTGAAACACCGGTAGAGAGTACAGAACCCAAGATAGATAATCAAGTAACCCAATGACGGAGATAAGATGACATCTCATCAAATAAGGTGATCGTTATGACCAACTATAGGATCATATCCATCAAACAAGGATCAGAGGTAGATAACACGAATAAGACATGGCCAAGCAAGATATGTCCAAGTAGAGATAAGGACCAGTTCACAGGTTCAAAGCAGCGAAGAACAAGTGTAACAAGTTAGAATCCCAAGGAATAGTGGACTAAGATCAATAATCATGTGATACCAACAAAATCTCAAAACGAGACCTGTATGGGCCACCACTAAAACCTTATCACGCTCCAATACCAGAATACGGGGACGGACGTAAGCCAGCTACACCGTATAAGGTACGAATACGCTATACGGCGATGACGGATGTCAAGTCTTGCTGGATATCCTAGCATGCAATCAATCTATGGCCTAAATCCGATCTCATGTCCATGGACAAATCACAATAAAACAACATCAAGAGAGATAATCATATGGAAAGCAGGGAATACACATATGATAATCAGAAATCCACAGTACAGAATAATAATGTAGACTAGTATACCTTCCCACAGTCCCTAGCATGGTATGGAACTGAAACACATCCCCCAAGTCAAGTCTAAAAGATCTACAGGATCGGTCTCAGGCAATCTGAGAACAATCCAGGGTTGGTCAGGCCAACCGTAGCAAGTACCAGAAAGGAAGGCTCAAGGACGGGCGAAGAAAACCAGCAGGATAAAATGTGACAAGAATAGCATCTAAAAATAGTAAATAAGGTAAAGGATCGTGCGGTACCAACGCACGATTACAGAATATAAGACAGCAATCCAACTACTAATACGTAAGTAACCAACAATCATCACAGTCATCCTAACATCCACTAATGCTTGCATCGCCAACTGGAACTCGTAGTCTGTCATCGGAACAGTAACTCACCCCTACATCAAACAAGAACATGGGAATGAATTACCGCATCGGGACAGCATTACGTGCCAGTCAGCTTAGCAAACAACAAGCCACACAATTTAGGTGAATAAGCGTCCACTCAAATGTCTACGGCTGTCTATATGGAGGTTGGGTTACCCTAACAATGTAATATAGGAATCCTCAGATTGTGCCGTCCTAGCATGGGCTAGCGGGGCCAAGTATATCAAGACTAAATGAGCGCCGGTCCCATGTAAGACTACCGGGCTCTGTATGTCACCACCGGTCCCTCGTAAGGCCACCGTGCTGAGCATGCCATGTATATAATATATAGTACATAAAGTACCCAGATATTGCCATCCACTAGTGCGAATGGTAACAATATCCGTGGCGGTCAGCGTGCAGGTCATGACTAATGTCTGGGATAAGGCTGGTAATGCACGATCTCGGGATTCCGTTTCCACCCAATGCTTCTACCAGTTTAAGTTGCCTAGATTAACCACACATTTATCCGAAATCACATGTCGTGGTCACATGATCATCCTCCTAGATGTCGTACCTCAGTACGAGAATGCTAAGTAAGAATCAGCCTTGGTACCTATAGTCCCAGTTGTGATCCATCCTTAGTGTTATGCAACAAGCAAGCAAGCAATCCTAACCACGCTAAGAGTATAGGCCAACTACTAGATACCCGTGCAGGTAATCATATAATATAGCTAGAATATCAAGATGGCATCGCAATGCCATATAATCATGGAAGTAGCACCTCACAGTGCCAGTAGACAAGGGGCACCGCAGTGCAAGGTCAGGGCCAGTACCTCAAAGGGTAAGCTGGACTTATAGCACGGATACACGTAGTCATGTCTGGGACAAGGATAAATTTGTCAGTCACAAGAAGTCATATGCCCACATCGTGGCATAGATATCATGTCAAGTACAAGATCGGAACCTCTACTAATAATAACATCTTAAGCATATATGGGAGCCTAGAGCTCCAATCATCCAGTCGGTCTATCCACCAGATCAATCTATCAAGAGTCACCCCTCTATGATGGAATCAATATCATGTCAGGAAGGTCAATAACCAAATACCAAGCTAATCACTATAAGCAATGCTAGGCCCTCTGGCTCACAAGAATCCTCCAAGTAAATGATCACAAGCCACTAGAAAATGAGTCCCTCAACTACCAAGACATATCAATCAAACCAGGTTCCCCAACTGCCGGAATACACAAAGGCACTGGATTGGGCATTTGGAAAGTCGAGTAAAAATCATATAATAATACCCTCAATGTTTTTCTCGTTCTACGAAACACTAGAAATCACCAAAATCCAAGAATCCACATAGATCCACCAAGTCAATATCCCGAGATCGTACTCTCCATAATACTCAATCCTCAGACATATCCAAAAGTCACAATTTCTAATACATAGGACAACTGTCAGCTCTATCTGGCTAGACTAGGACAACTCCTAGGATGAATGGTCAGGGTACAAGTGTTTATTAATTAATACCGCCGGAAAATGGCAAGGATTGCATGAACCACTTTGGAGTAGATCCACAACCCTTAAACCAAACAAGGACCAGGGTTGCAGACCATCTTCCGAGTAGAACCGCTCTCCTTATGCTATCCGACGGACAAGACATGTTAAGACGCTAGGCGATTTATCTAGTCGGGAGTCTACCTAGCAGGCAATGGGATCAGGTAAACTAAGCCAAGATGAACATGCATGAATCCAGTCCAGCAAACCAAAGAAATGGTTCTGCCTAATCCTTCGAACCAAATTCCTAACTGGGAATTCTGGAAAAATTCGGCAGAGTCTTATTTATAATCTGGATGGGAGCACCCTACGAATTAGGGCTAAAACCACTCGACACAACCCGCCGCAGAATCGCAGAATCGCAGGCTGAGAACACTAAGTCTCAGCTACCAGTAGCACTACGATGCGTATCGGGAACCAATCGAACCCGAGACCAGTAAGTCCCGGCCTCCAGCAGCACTACGATGCGTACTGGGTGCCAAGCCAACATGTATAATATAATAAAATAACTGCCTCGCAGGGCACACCAAGACCCACAGTCATGTCCAAGCCACAAACACAGTCACAGAAACAGTTAGCCAAGCAGTTACCCGACCGCGAGTCGGACACGGGGCATACGGGGACAATCCGTACAAGTGAGTCGTGCTCGTGTCCTCGGAGGTGTGGATGACCCATCCAAGTTGTCCGATACGGTCGTAAACCGGTATCGAACCAAACTATCCTAAGTTATCATCATGGCAGTTCTACTAATAGCTACACTACTCATGGTTATACATTTACAATTACAACAAATTAAAATGCAATAAAAATTTAAGAGAGAAGGCAAGAGCCGTCGATGAGCAAGGGATACTTGCCTAGAGGGCTCGGCTAGGTAAGCAAGTCTTCGGCGATCGGGATCTAGGATAGCACGTCCATCGAGATCCTCAGAACACACAATAAACAATCATTAGAATTAAATAATAAAATAATAACAGGAAATACGGAGGATGGCAGGAGGCTATACCGTATGGGTCCCACAAGTAGTACAGGGATCTGGCATGAAAACCGAGACACGTAGATCGATACGGATACGTAAACCGAGACATATATGTATATCGAGACACGCACGAGAATCGAGATGACTTGAATATCGAAACGAATAAGAAACAGAAACGTGCACGTAAATCAAGACGTGCACGTAGATCGAGATAACCTAAGGTCTAAGAAGCACGTAAATCGATGCGACACACAAATCGATGTATGCACACAAATCGATACGGTACGGAGGCCAATAGGGCACACAAACCAAGACAGCACGTAAATTGGTGCATGCACGTAAATCGGTGCATGCATCCACGCAAATCAAGACGACACGAGTCACGCAGTAGGCACAAAGGGTGAGGTACGGAAAAATGAGACAACACGAAAACCTAGATAGCACGTCGCCTGAGGTAGCGCGAGGCTCGAGGCGTCCCAATGCCCAAGGCAGTGCATGGATCGAGGTGGCACGGGAACCGAGATAGCACACAAATCAAGGTACACGTCCTGAGAAGCACGGAGAACAGGGGAAACGTGCAAGTCAAGGGTGCACGCGGCCCGAGGAGAGCGCGATGCCTAAGGCTGCATACTGTTCGAGCCGCGCAGGGCCCAAGGGTGACCCGCCACTCGAGGCTGGCACGGCCAGCGAGGCTAGGCGACGACGATGGTCGCCAGGAAAGAAAAAGGGGGAAGGCGGAGGAGTACACAGAGAGGGGCGGAGGAGCTCGGGGCTCGGCCAGGTCGCGGCGGAGGAGGAGACAGTGAGAGAGGGGAGGCCGGAGGAGAGGCTCACCGGCATCGGTCGGGCCCTGGCGGAGGGGGCGAATGGCAGCAGCGGCAGCACAGCCAAGTCGGGGCGGGACGGGCTGCCGGAGAAGAAGAGGGGAGGAGATGGTGGTGCGGTGGTCGCAGAGGAGGGGGCCGCGCTGGAGGGTGGTGGCGGATGGAAGTGGTGGCGATGGCTGTCGCGGCCATGGAGGCGGTGGAGATGATGGAGACGACGATGATGATGGTTGTGGCGGTGCTGGAAGTGGTGGCGAGGATGGCAGCCGTCGAAGGAGACGGCGACGACGCCGGTGGTGAGGGTGGTCACGGTAGAGGAGGCCGGTCTGTTGGCCCATTCCATGGTCACACCCGATTTCGATAATCAACATGCACTTAAGTCAATACACAAAATATACAAACTGCTGCTAATCATTTCAGGATATATGAAATCAATTTCAATGGACGTTGTACTGCATCAACGAAGCATCAACATCATCAAATCTGAAGATGACTCATTTTATATTTTATTCTGTATTTTACATTTTATTGAGTCTAGGATTTATTTTGTAAAATCAGTTTTGGTAATACTGGCTTAGGGTTATCTCAGTCCACATTCTAAAAAGCCTACCCATTACCACTCATATATCTTTTTACAAAGTATTCCAAAATATTTTTGAAAACAATTTTTTGATAAAATATTTCAAAAATCTCCTAACAGAACTCATAACCGAGTTCGGTCTGAGTTCGGACCGAACTCTGTCCAAGTTCGGTCAGTTTGTATTCAAACTTCTGTTGCCTCCAAATCTGCGAGCAACGTCTATTTACGAGATATCTGCATCCGAACTCTGCCCGAACTCTGTCCGAGTTCGGTCCCAGAAAACACCTATAAATAGAGAAGAAATTTTCATTTCAAATCATTCATTCACTCTTCATCTTCTCTTCTCTACTATTCAAGTATTTTCAAACGATCCAAGATTTTCAAATCATACCTATACACCTCTTAGCCAAAAGCCAGTAATATCAGAGTTGATTTAGAGTCTTTTGGTATTCCAAGAGTTGTAAAGAGGTCGTTCCAAGTTCTGCAACTTTTCTTGTTGTGGAGCTGGTCGTGCGCTCGTCACCAAGCACGGTGTTGTGAAGTCGGTCGTGCACTTGTCACCAAGCACGGTGTTGTAAGAGACTGCAAGCTCTCAGTTAAAGCTTGTGCCATAGTGGATTAACATCGAGCAAGAGTACTCGAGACTAGATTAGTCCTCTCAGAGGGATACCAGTATATATCGCCGTGTCGCTGAGTTTGAATTCTCTATCTCTTGCTGCATTATATTTACTACCTCTTATTTCACTGCCATAGTTTAAAGTTTTAATTGGTGATTATTTTCCGCTGCACACACACACTCTATTCAACCCCCCTCTAGAGGTGCTCAACGGTCCTACAATTGGTATCAGAGCTGGTTATATTTTTATATAACAAACCTCAGAGAGTATATATGGCAGCCGTGAAATCAATATTCAACGGTGAAGGGCAATCCACAAATAGACCTCCCCTATTTGATGGAACAAATTATACCTATTGGAAAACACGAATGACTTTCTTCTTAAAATCTCTTGACTTTGATCTTTGGTCTATAGTTATTGATGGTTATAAGAAACCAGCACCCACAGTGATTGAAGGCCAGCTTGTAGACAAGCCTCATGACAAATACACTGAAGCTGAAAAAGCTAAGGCTAGTCTAGATGCTCGTGCCATCAAAGCACTATTCTGTGCAATTGACAAAACGGAGTTCAACAGAGTTTCAACCTGTAAGACGTCTCAAGAAATTTGGAAACTTTTTGAGGTAACTCATGAAGGTACTTCCCAAGTGAAGGAATCCAAAATTAGTAGACTGACACAGGAATATGAATCTTTTAAGATGAAACCCGGTGAGTCAATTACACAGATGTTTACTCGTTTCCTTGATATAACTAATCCTCTGCAATCTCTTGGCAAGAATTACAGCAATCATGAGAAGATCAAAAAAGGCTACGAGCTCTAACCAAGAACTAGAATCCAAAAGCCACAGCAATTATTGATGGAAACGATCTCACTACTATGTCCTTGGAAACACTAATGGGGAAGCTGATGACCCATGAACTTGATTTGCAAGAGTTTGAAGAAGCAACACCAAAAGAAAAATATATTGCTTTCAAAGCTCAAGCAAGAAAATCAACATGCAATGACTCTGATGAAGAATTATCAAGTGGTGATGAACAGGCCCTACTTGTGAAGAACTTCCGAAGATTCCTAAAGTTTGAGAAATCAAGCAGAAGGAAGAGAGATGTCCAAGAAAGCAATGAAGATGAAACCATTTGCTTTAGATGCAAGAAGCAGGGCACATGAAGAAGGACTGTCCAACTTCAAAGAAAAGAAGTCCATATGACAGATCAAGATCAAGCAGAAAAGTAACATCCGGTCGAAAGTATGCCAACACAAGTATCTGGCATGAAATTGATGCCAGTGATACAGAAGAAGAGGATAGACCCTGCGGCGATGCAAATGTCTGTCTTATGGCATTTGATAAGGTATCTTCAAACCCTCTATATGATGATTTTACTTTCGATGAATTAGAAAATGCCTTTAGCGAATTACTTGAAGATCACAAAACTGTGCTCGATAAGTATAAGCAATCTCAAAAAGAGAGGCATACACAACCGAGTTAGCTAGACTGTCCAATCTTATTGAAGATATTAGAGAGACGTCTACTACCGGTAACACGTAAGAGATAGCCAAACTCAAGGTAGAATATCATGAGGCTATCCTCAAAATTGAAAAGAAAGAAAGAGACTATGTCAAGATGCAAGAACTATATGACATAGAGAAGAAGAAGCACCTAGTAACAGAGCAAAGACTCTCAGATATGACTGCTAGATATGAAGAGTCTATTGCAATTTCTAAAAAGTTAGAAATCAAGTTAGGCAAACAGGCAATACCTGTGACACAGCCTAAATTTAGTCCTAATGCTAAGCATACACCTAAGAGGACTAAAAATAAGAAAGCACAGAAGAAACACGAATATCATCATGCTTTCACTTATAGGTTCTCCAAACCAAACAAGCATGTAAACACAGTTGTGACCACATCTGGTTCTAAACTTACTTGCACTTATTGTGGCACGCATGGACACATATCACAGTATTGTTTGGCAAGAAAGCCTGTTGACAATCACACTTTAATCTGGAGACCTAAAGCTAATCAGAATGGACCCTTCAGAAAATGGGTACCAAAGGATTCATCTACTTATCTTGTAGGTGGACCCGCAATCCTCTCATGCTAGAAGCAAATAGATCTTCGATAGCGAATGTTCGCGACACATGACTGGTGATGCATCTTTGTTCGCTATGCTATCGATGAAGAAAGAAGGATATGTCTCCTTCGGAAATAATTTGAGAGGTGATATAATTGGTAATGGTACTGTAGGTATTTCTCCCTATCCAGTAATAAAGGATGTTTGTCTAGTAACAGAATTGAAACATAACCTATTAAGCATAAGTCATTTGGCAGATAATGGTTATGGTATCAATTTTGTGAAAGATAAATGTACCATATATGATATGTCATCTGGTGATCCAATATATAAAGGGATCAGAGAAGATAATATTTATGTTTTCTTTCTGGAGAATACTAATAATGCAGGTAGGTGTCTAGTAGCAAATCAAGATGAAAGCTGGCTATGGCACATGAGACTAGGACATGCAAACATGGATACTATCTCACGACTAAGTACAAAGAAGTTGGTAAGAGGACTCCCTGAGATTCCATTTAAGAGAGATATGGTATGTGCTGACTGTGAAAAGAACAAAGCACATAGGTCTACTTTTAAATCCATCAACGCTGTAAGTACTTCTAGACCTTTGCAGTTAATTCACATGGATTTATTTGGTCCTAGTAGAGTCGCTAGTCTTAGCGGTAAGCTCTACACTTTTGTTCTTGTTGATGATTTCTCTCGTTTTACTTGGGTTTATTTCTTATCAAACAAAAGTGATGCAATTTTTGAATTTCAGATATTTTGCAAAAAGGTACAAAATGAAAAAGGCTTCATGATTACTCATATCCGAAGTGATCATGGTGGCGAATTCAAAAATTCTGATTTCAAAAAGTTTTGTGATGATAGTGGATATTACCACGAATTTTCTTGTCCTAGAACTCCCCAACAGAATGGTGTTGTGGAACGGAAGAATCGTACTCTAAGCGAAATGGCTAGGGTCATGCTGAATCAGTATAATCTTTCTAAATATTTTTGGGCAGAAGCTGTTAGTACAGCCTGTCATATTTTGAATAGGGTGTTAATTCGACCAATCTCGAAGAAAATACCATATGAGCTTTGGTTTGGAAGAATTCCAAACATTTCTTACTTTAAAGTTTTTGGATGTCGCTGTTTATCCTGAACACCAGGGATAACTTGGGAAAGTTCGACTCCAAAGCAGATGACGGGATATTTCTCGGATATGCTGCTAAAAGTAAGGGATATAGAATTTTCAATAAAAGATCTATGATTATTGAAGAAACTATTAATATTACTTTTAATGAGTTAAATAGTCACAGATCTAGCAACAGTGATAATGAAGATACACATGCAAGGACTGAGAAGAGTTCTGTGAAAGATCTAACCCAAAATGCAAGGACTGAGAAGAGTTTTATGAAAGATCTGACCCAAAATTATGAATCATTAAAATTCATGCCAGATCATCCAGAAACACTCATCATAGGTGATGTATCTAAAGGTGTAAGTACACGTTCATCTCTTAAAGATTCTGATATAGCAGCAAATGTAGCATTCATTTCTCAAATAGAAACTAAGAATGTAGATGATGCTTTTACTGATGAATTTTGGATTCATGCTATGCAAGAGGAACTAAATCAATTTGAGAGAAACCAAGTTTGGGAACTCGTTCCTAAACTTATTGGTCAATCGATAATTGGTACCAAATGGGTGTTCCGAAATAAACTCAGTGAAGATGGACAAGTTCTACGCAACAAAGCACGTCTAGTGGCACAAGGTTATAATCAAGAAGAAGAAATTGATTATGATGAGACCTATGCTCCTGTTGCTAGACTAGAAGCCATCCGCATGTTTTGTGCATTTGTATGTTTTAATGATTTTAAATTATTTCAAATGGACGTAAAAAGCATATTTTTAAATGGATTTTTAAAAGAGGAAGTTTTTGTGAAACAACCCCCTGGTTTTGAAGATTTTCAAAAACTTGATCACGTCTTCAAGCTTAAGAAAGCCCTTTATGGACTCAAACAAGCACCTCGTGCTTGGTATGAACGCCTAAGTACCTTCTTACTTGATAATAGATTTTCAAAAGGAAAGGTTGATACTACTTTGTTTATAAAATCCTTGAATGATGATATCCTCCTTGTGCAAATTTATGTAGATAACATAATATTCGGTTCTACTAACGAAAAACTCTGTCAAGATTTTGCTAAGTATATGCAGAGTGAATTTGAGATGAGTATGATGGAAGAGCTAAACTTCTTTCTAGGACTTCAAATCAAACAGCACTCAAAAGAAACATTCATCAACCAAGCTAAGTACACAAAGGACATACTGAAAAAGTACGACTTCGAGAATGTAAAGCCAATCGGGACTCCTATGGCTACATCTACAAAGCTTGATGCTGATAAAAGTGGCAAACCTGTCGATCAGCATAAGTATCGAGGTATGATTGGTAGTTTATTATATTTAACTGCTAGTCGTCCTGATATTATGTTTAGTGTTTGCATTTGTGCACGTTATCAGGCAAATCCTAAGGAATCACATCTTAGTGCCGTTAAGCGTATCTTCCGATACCTTAAAGGAACTTCTACAGTCGGCTTATGGTATCCTAAAACCAAATCCTTTGACCTGATAGGTTACTCGGATGCAGATTTTGTAGGATGCAAAGTGGACCGTAAAAGTACCAACGGCACATGTTATTTCCTAGGAAAGGCCTTAGTCTCTTGGTTTAGCAAGAAACAAAATTCAGTAGCATTATCAACAACTGAGGCTGAGTATATCGCCGCAGGACGTTGTTGTACTCAGATTTTGTGGATGAAGCAAACCTTAGAAGACTACAATCTGCACTACACTAAAGTTCCTATTTATTGTGACAACACTAGCACTATTAATCTGACTAAGAACCCTATCTGTCATTCACGCACAAAGCACATAGAGATAAAACATCATTTTCTTCGTGATCATCAACAACACGGGGATATCTGCTTATAATTTATTGACACAGATCATCAACTAGCAGATATATTCACAAAACTATTGGCTGAAGACCGTTTTAACATAATGAGGCATGAGCTCGGTATACTTGAATTTTTAGATTCATAATGTAATATGGTAATTAAAATTAATTTTATGACTTGAAACTTTGAAATTTATTTAACGGAAATTATTTTTAGGTACAAACCTAAAAAGGGTATGTCTGTCACCACGACTACGGTCGAAGAGAAGCGGTACTTAAGAGTTCCCCGATGAACCTCCGTTAGCTGGGACAACCCCTACAGTTAACCCATAAATAAAGTACGTTATTAAATACTAGAGTCAAAAGTCATAAAATTACTTTTAACCAACCAGAACTGCATTTATTGTCTCGGGAATACAAGTGACCGAACTCAGGCCGAACTCTGACCGAGTTCGGACCGAATTCAGACCGAGTTCGGTCGGCGCTGTATTGATTCCAGAACCGAACAACCGGCCCTAAACTCTATAAATTCAACTCTTTCAACCATCTATTCCACACATCAACTCGTGGAAACATCCCCTTCCTCCCTAAAATTTCTTCCTCCTCTATCCTAGCAAGGAATCTAAGAGATCTGGTGGGCGTGTCAACTTTCTCCTCTTTCTCCTTTCTCAAAAAGGTATTCCTTTTTCTCTTCTACTTTCTCCATGGCTCCTAAACGTCATAGAGGATCATCTTCCCAAGGTGCCTCCTCCTCTTCTGATTATACACCTGCTAGTCTATTCAGTCCAGCACGACCAATAGATGCAGAAGACTATGATTCTACTTTGTTTCCGGACAAAGAGTTTTCTAATCTTTGGTTCGATTCTTTTTCTGGCCGTAAGATTTGCAATGGAGCTTTTGTTAACTTTACCATATTTTCTGAATATGCTCCTACTTTTGATCACTTAGGCTACCGAGATTTTTTTGAGGTAGCAGAAAATATTTTTGATAATGCTGTCCGAATGTTTTACTGCAACTTGCAAGTAAAACCTAACGGAAACTTCTATTCTTGCGTTGCTGGGTAAGAATTAGAATTCAGTGCTACCGATATCAGTAAATTTTTCCACGTTACTGATCTTGGTGAAGCATTGGTTGACATTACCCATGTCCAATTCCCTGCTGATGTTACACTTGCCTCTTTTAGGGAACTTATTTGTCATCCAAACCCTGTTCCTCGTAGGGTTTATTCAAAGCATTTGACCAATCCTTTTATGAACTTCATCGCATGATTTTCTCTGTACTCCTTCCAAAGAAAGGATCCACATATGAAGTAACCTTCTTGGAACTCTCTACTTTATACCACATTCATTTTGGCATTCCATTCTCTATCCCAAAGACCATGATGTCCTGAATGCTGAACTGCAGAAATGCAGGAAGGAATCTGGTATATCTTATGCACTTGGCGTCTATCTTTCGCCGTTTTGAGATTGATCTTCAGACTTGTGCATTCTCCTCCACTCCTATCGAGCTTACCAGATCCCGTCGATTTCCTGCTCCACCTCTGCCTCCTGGAGCTCAGCCTGCTCCAGCTGCTGACACTGAGATTCCTGATGCTGCTCCTGCTCCAGTCCCTGCCTCGGGATTTGATCCGACTTTCTATCAGCGCTTTGATGATTTTGTTGCTATATCTGCGCAACGTCATCAAGGTTATCTTGATTTGGAGTTCCGATGCATCACTCAGGCTCAAGTGCTGAGGAATGGGATTGCTGACCTCCACTACAGCCTAGCCCATGATCCAGTCCATCCGATCACCATCCTGCCTCACCCAGGCTTTCTGGGTCCTCGGTTCACAGATGAGGCTTCCTTCCAGCACTTCGACCCCACTGCAGCCTACTTTCCACCAGAGGCTCCTGATGCTGACGACCCCACTATGTGACGCGGGTTCAGCTTTTGGATAGTGGATACTTGTTAGATGATGATGTTTATGCTTTGATGTAGTTTTTTTTTCTTTTTATGTCTAAACTCATTAGTTAGACATTTTCTGATGATTGTATTCAGCACTTTTTAGTATGACATTTTCAGTACTTTATTTCCAGCATTTTTCTTTCCATAGTAGTTGTTTTATGCTGTGATCATGTCTCTTTTGCTTCACTTTGTCTTTTGTTTTCTATTGTTGGCTTCACACATTACGGGGGAGCCAAGTCATTTTACTATTTGACAAAGGGGGAGAAAAAGAGTACACATACCAAAAAGCATACAAATCCAAAAACAAAATCAACCATCTATTTTATTCAGGTACTTGTATTTTGTTATTTTATAAAGATATATTTTGGTATAGACTCAAGTTTGTCAATTATCAAAATGGGGAAGATTGTTGGCCCATTCCATGGTCACACCCGATTTTGATAATCAACATGCACTTAAGTCAATACACAAAATATACAAACTGCTGCTAATCATTTCAGGATATATGAAATCAATTTCAACGGACGTTGTACTGCATCAACGAAGCATCAACATCATCAAATCTGAAGATGACTTATTTTATATTTTATTCTGTATTTTATATTTTATTGAGTCTAGGATTTATTTTGTAAAATCAGTTTTGGTAATACTGGCTTAGGGTTATCTCAGTCCACATTCTAAAAAGCCTACCCATTACCACTCATATATCTTTTTACAAAATATTCCAAAATATTTTTGAAAATAATTTTTTTATAAAATATTTCGAAAATCTCCTAACAGAACTCATAACCGAGTCCTGTGTTAGCCCAATGATTATATCATGTTTTTGAATATGGCTAATCAATTAAGTTTAACATATCGACGTCACTAATATTCATGTAATCACTATTATGTTACTACTTAAACTTAGCATTGTCCTAATGTTAGCATTGTCCTAAATATTCTATATCATATTGTTATGATTATATCATACTGCATCATACTGTTTTGTTCGTCTAACATGTACTTGCAGACAAGCAGGACATATGCAACAAAGAATTTTTAATGGGCCAAAGACGGCGTTATACAAGGAGATTTCTGTTTATCTTTGGACGATTGCCGTCAAGGAAAAATGCGTCTTCTATGTCAGGAAAAAGACGTCATCAAAAGGGCTATTGGTTTTCATATTTATTATGTATTTTTCCTTTTATTGAGTCTAAGAAAAATGTGAGATTGATCGGATCGGTACTGGCTTAGGTTTTTCTCAGTCCACAAACAAAAATAAGCCTACCTAAGTATCCCAAAAACCCACAAATTCCAAAAAGCCCAAAACCTATGCAAATTTGGTTTATTCTTTACTGTTCTGAACCAGCAGAACTCTGACAGAACTCTGACCGAGTTCGGTCCGAGTTCGGCCCGAGTTCGGTCTGGGTTATTTGAATTTCAGTTCCCACTAAATCTGCATGCAACGTTCGTATGCGAAATCCTAGCATCCGAACTCTGCCCGAGTTCGGTCGTCCAAAAACACTATAAATAGAGTTGAGATTACCATTCATTTCATCAATCCAATTTCATCTCTTCTCTTCTCTATCTAAAGTGTTCTGAGCTTTTACTTTCATATCTAAGCCTTTACGACTCTTAGCCAAGCCAGTACAGTTTCTGTTTAATCTAGAGTTTGGTGTTGAAGAGTTGTATCGGAGGTTGTATTCAGAAAACGTTCCAGTTTTCCAATTGCCTTCTGGAGTCGGTCGTGCGCTCGTCACCAAGCACGGTGTTGTGGAGCTGGTCGTGCGCTCGTCATCAAGCACGGTGTTGTGAAGTCGGTCGTGCACTTGTCACCAAGCACGGTGTTGTAAGAGTTGCAAGCACTCAGTTAAAGCTTGTGCCATAGTGGATTAACATCGAGCAAGAGTACTCGAGACTGGATTAGTCCTCTCAGAGGGATACCAGTATACATCGCTATGTCACTGAGTTTGAATTCTTAACTCTTACTTTACTGGATTTATTTACTGCCATAGTTATTGCTTAAAGTTTTTTTTTGGTGATTATTTTCCGCTGCACACGCACACACTCTATTCACCCCCCCCTCTAGAGGTGCTCAACGGTCCTACATCCTGTTGCCTCCAAATCTGCGAGCAACGTCTATTTACGAGATATCTGCATCCGAACTCTGCCCGAACTCTGTCCGAGTTCGATCCCAGAAAATACCTATAAATAGAGAAGAACTTTTCATTTCAAATCATTTATTCACTCTTCATCTTCTCTTCTCTACTATTCAAGTGTTTTCAAACGATCCAAGATTTTCAAATCATACCTATACACCTCTTAGCCAAAAGCCAGTAATATCAGAGTTGATTTAGAGTCTTTTGGTATTCCAAGAGTTGTAAAGAGGTCATTCCAAGTTCAGCAACTTTTCTTGTTGTGGAGCTGGTCGTGCGCTCGTCACCAAGCACGGTGTTGTGAAGTAGGTTGTGCACTTGTCACCAAGCACGGTGTTGTAAGAGACTGCAAGCTCTCAGTTAAAGCTTGTGCCATAGTGGATTAACATCGAGTAAGAGTACTCGAGACTGGATTAGTCCTCTCAGAGGGATACCAGTATATATCGCCGTGTCGCTGAGTTTGAATTCTATATCTCTTGCTCCATTATATTTACTATCTCTTATTTTACTACCATTGTTTAAAGTTTTAATTGGTGATTATTTTTTGCTGCACACACACACTCTATTCACCCCCCTCTAGAGGTGCTCAATGGTCCTACACGGTCGCGGTGAGGGGGAGAGGGAGCTCGGGTGAGGGGGGCTGCTCTCCAGGGAGAGGAAGAGAGTAGTGAGGGGGAGAGGGAGCTGAGCGGGAGAGCGTAAGAAAGAGAGAGAGAGAGAAAAGGAATTTGGGGGAGGGGTTCTCCAGGAAAGAGAGAGAGGGAAGATTTCGGGAGAGAGAGGTGAGAGAGGGAAAGGTGAGGGAGGAGAGAGGGATGATGTGAGGGGGAGTGAAATGACAAGAGAGAGGGGAGTAGATATTTTGGAGGGTAGATTAGAATCAAGAAATTAATTAATAACAAATAATTAATGAGGGCAAAATCACCTCCAATAAAATAATAAAAATTTCAAATATACCCCAAAATTAAAATCCTCCAAAATACGAAATACAGTCGAAATACAGTCATATACCTATTTTAGAAATAGGGATATGACAGAAATTATTTCCTGGATCGACGTCTTTGTAGTTCAAAGAATTGATACACAAACAACTATTTTCGTGGAATCAAGATCCAGGAAGCTGTCTCTGATCGGAGCATTTGTCGACTTGAACCGAAAGCCTTTGACACAGTAACTTGGCCATATTTTAACAAAAGTAATTGGTCCCTTGGCAAGAGTTCTAATTAATTCAATCTCGGATGAAATTAGACGATCGACCTGAATATCAAAGAAGAGATAATAAGTTATTTATTGCGCAGTTGCATTATAAGAGGCCAGTAATTACCGAACTACTTACATATTTGCTCAACCAAGAAGGAAAATGACGTCTCATTTTTTGTTCTAATGCTTCGTCTGTTAGGTAGGGTCCAACCAGCCTCAACTCATCATTATATGTGCTGGAAAACAACGAAGCAACCGTCGATTAGTACAATAATATTAGCTTATACTATTACATTAAGATGACGTAAACTCATCATCCTGAGTTACTTACCTCTCTAGCTTCTCCACTTTATCCTCGTCGCAATTGAGTAATATATACAACTGAGCAGCCCTTAGCTCTTTGTCATTCAAATATCTTTTCATCATTTTCCCTGAAGGCTTTCCGGACGCATTGAATACTTTCAGTATTCCATCATTAAATTCTTGATATCCGTCGTCGTTTCTCGGAGCCCTCGTTCTATTCGTAGCAACATGCGGTTTGAAATAGGAGGAGCAGAAATTTATAATCTCCTCGAGAATATAGGCTTCACAAATAGAACCCTCGACCCGAGCCTTATTTTTTACCTTTTTTAGGTGATTCAAATGTCGCTCGAACGGGTACATCCATCGATATTCGATGGGTCCACCAATACGTGCCTCGTAGGAAAGATTAATCGGCAAATGCTCTATAGAGTCGAAAAATCCAGGAGGGAACACCCTCTCTAGCTTGCACAATGTTACCACAATGTCCTTCTCTTGCTTTTCTAGACGATCAATAAGCAGTTTCTTAGAACAAAGGTCCCTGAAGAATATGCTAAGCTTCGTCAATGGATCCTAAACTTCCTGCGGTAAGAATTCCCTAAATGCAATCAGAATTAACCACTCCATGAATACGTGACAATCATGGCTCTTCATACCTGTCAGTTTGTTCTCCTTAAGGTCGACGCATCTTCTCAAGTTCGAAACATACCCATCTGGAAATTTTAGACCTTGAATCCACCTACAAAGCCTCACTTTATCCTCCTTCTCCAGTGAGAAAATTGCCTTAGGCTGCTTCAACTTCCCATTCCCGTCCTCTATCAAATGCAATGCAGGACGTCTACATATTTCTTCCAAGTCCAATCTAGCCTTTGGATTATCTTTCGTCTTTCCCTTTACGTCCATTACAGTATTAATTATGTTGTCAAACACATTCTTATCGATATGCATGACATCAAGGTTATGTCTAATCAGATTGGTACTCCAATATGGAAGATCCCAGAATATACTCCTCTTCGTCCAGTTATGAGTACGACCAAATCCGTCACACTTGTAGCCCGTAGCAGGCTGCTCAATAGCTCTTGGTAAATCTTTTACCTCTTTCCATATCGTGTATCCGGGCCACCTTGGTGGGAGATTAGCCTTCTCCACAACGCCAGCACGAAAAGCATTCCTGTTCCTCCGTTATGGATGATCCTTCGGCAGGAATTATCGATGACAATCGAAGAAGCACGGTTTGTCTCCGTGTTTCAAACGGAAAGCCTTAGTGCTGTCCATGCAATACGGACATGAAAGACGACCATACGTGCTCCATCCAGATAACATTCCATAGGCCGGAAAGTCATTGATGGTCCACATAAGTGCTGCCCGCATCTGGAAATTTTATTTTCTAGATACATCGTACGTGTTGGAACCTACTTCCCACAGCTGATTCAACTCATCAATCAACGGTTGTAAATACATATCGATGTTCCTTTTTAGATTGTTCGGACCTGGGATAATAACGGTGAGGAATATATACGGATTCTTCATGCACATCCAAGGCGGTAGATTGTACGGGGTAACGATCACATACCAATACGAATACTGGGATCCCGAAAGTCCAAATGGGGTAAAACCGTCGGAGCAGAGACCTAGTCTGATATTACGCGGATCAGAAACAAAATCTGGATACTCTCGATCAAAGTGCTTCCATGCTTCTCCATCATATGGGTGATCCAACACTCCTTCGCTATGTTCCCGCTTATGCCAACTCATGTTTTCTGCAGTTTCCTTCACCATAAACAACCGCTGCAATCGCGGCGTCAACGGCAAGTAGTGCATCGAAGAGGTAGGCTTCCTGGTACCGACAGACTTTCTTCTACCACATGCCTTGTAACGATCGACACCACAAAATCTGCAGGCGTCTTTATCCTTGTCGTCTTTTAGTACAACATGCACCTGTTGCAACAGGCATCAATTTTTTTGTATCCCATCCAGAGCGATCTAACCATCCTCTTAGACCGGTAGAAGTCTTTAAGCAACTTCGCACCCTCAGGCAATATTTCTATAAGCAACTCCATAAGACGGTTGTAGCAATCTTACGACATGTTAAAATCGGACTTGATGCTCAACAATCTTGTAACCACCTCCAACGGTGAATGATCCTCACAACTAGGATATAATGGAGTTCTTGTATTCTCCAGCAACTCCATGAACTGTGCAGCATCGGGGTTCGGTGCCTCCTCAGGTGCATCATGATCATCCGGATCAAAACTAGGCCCGACCGCGTCAAAAACCATGTTCACCAACCCATCGTCGTAAGGAGCATTGTTGTGGACATCCACATAAGGCTCGTACTCTGATGCTAAAGACACAAGTTCTCCGTGCTCGCTCCACTGATAGTAATTCAGCGTGAAACCCTTCGAGTATAAATGATACGTGACATCCACTTCTGGATGATATTTCAAGTTACGACATCTCACACAAGGACACTTAATTTTGGTACCGTACATGTACTGAGGGAACGCCTTGACAAACTGCAGGAACTGGTGTACACCCTCTATGAATTCATCCCGCACACCGTACATGTCATCAGGATAACGGTTGTACATCCACGAACGATTCCGCAGATAGTAATTCAGCTCCATATCCATTTGAAGATAATTCTGTAAGATAGATACATGCACATCGTTTAAACACTTGTAAAAGTAATCATGATACAACAAGTGGTAATAGATATGATGTATCCTAGGTAGTTTCTTTCCCTCTCTTTACTGTGAACCTTGGTTATAAATTAATATTTCCACACTTCTCTAGGGTGAGGATGAGGTAGATATCCTATGATGCGGAATAGTTGACTGAATGACCCGAATGAGAAGGAAGAAAGTAGGGAGGCTCACTCTATACACTCTAGGATTGACTTATTCGTCGTTGATTTGACTTATTTTGGTAGTGTGAAATGTCAACAATATCCGATACGGTACCTTGAAGACCTAAATATAGAATATTAATGTCAATTGGTGTTTTAGAATCATAACATGATATACTAGGTCAATTCTAGGTCTCCAAGTCATTTCTAGGTCACACTAGGACAACTGGGTCAACATCTTGCCAAACTTGGTCAAACTAGGTCACACCTAGGTTTTTAGGGCCATACGTTGCCTTACCAAGGTATTCTAGTCTATACTAGGCTAATACCCTATGTATTTGCCATACCAATATCCTATTCACATAGGTAAAACCATTACTATGGCCTATTTACCTAATTACCTATACACTAGCCTATCCTTAACTCTGGTAAAAACCAATACCCAAACTCAATACCCCATACACTACAACATAGGTATCTCCCACACCCATGTGTCAACCCATTACCTAAACCTATAGGCTTCCTAAACCTATATATTACCTAGTCACTCTAGGTAAAGCCATCACCTATACTCATAGGTAAAACAATTCCTATCTTGAAGTTACCTATACTTATTGTCCTAGTCCTCATCTATACACATTATCCTAAGGCCTCGTTTGGTTCACCGATTTAAGGAACTAGGAAAGGAAAGTTGTTCCTTTCCTTTGTTTGGCAACCACAAACTTGAGAATCAATTTCCTCACAAGGGGCAAAATTGGAGGGAATATGGTTCTACTCATGACCCATGGGATTCATTTTCCCTCATCCTTTTCTAACATTTATTACAAAAGTAACCATGTGTTATTGCTTATTTTACCATTAATGCTTATTTTACCATTGTTATATTTTTGCTTCCTTTTCCTATACCAACCAAACAACGGAAAGGAAATGTGACAGGAATCCTACTTTCTGATTCCCATAGAAAATACAAAGGAATACATTTCCTTTCTGTGAACCAAACGAGGCCTAATAGTGTCCACGTGTTGTCAAAGTGTCAAAGTATCAAAGTGTCACAGTGTGTCAAAGTGTCCACTTGTGTGTCAAAGTGTCCACGTGTGTGTCAAAGGGTCGTGTCTGTGTCGTATCAGAAAAAGGGAGATAGGGTTAGGGTTTACCGACACAGCGTTAGGGTTGGGTCGGGGTCGTCGGGGCTGGAGCAGCGGCGGAGGAGACTGGTCGGGTGGTCGTCGGAGAGAGTGAGTCGTCGGAGGAATTTTGGGCAGGGGGTCGCCGCGGGCAAGGGTAAGGGGAAGAGCGGGAGATTAGAAAATTTTGGGTAAAAAAGATGAAAAATCGATCGGGCCAGAACCCTATATGAAATATTTTAGCGACGTCAGTTAAAGACGTCGCTAACCGTCGCTATTTATTAAAACCTGGCGACGTCGTAAAAGAGGCATCGCGAAACGTCGCTGAATAAAAAAAATAGTGACGTTTTGCGACTAGAATGCGACTTCAGTTGCCCAAAACATAATTTGTGTCGCTAACTTTCGCTCAAACGTCGCTGATAGTGACGTTCAGCGACGTATATATAAAACGTCGCTAAAAGCACAAAACTTAGCGACGTATTTATCTGGAGTTGCTAATTTCGTCGCCATTATAATTTATTTTGGTAGTGCAATGCTTGACATTTCCAGAACCATAGCGACGGATATTTTGTCGCGGATCCGTCGACTATGGCGACGGATTCCTGACGGAATATCCGTCGCTAACGTTCTGGAAATGCTTGACATTTCTAGAACCAAGGCGACGGATATTCCGTCGCGGATCCGTCGACCATGACATTTCCAGAACCCGGTCGACGAATTATCCGTCGACCATCGGTCACTAACTGGAAATATTTCCAATTTTTGATTTAGCGACGGATATTCCGTCAAAATTTAGTCGGTAACTGATGTTATCCGTCGCTAACCCGTACAAGTCCGTCGCTAACTGAGATATTTTTAAAAAAATTACAGAGCTTTCCCTGTTCACACAACATCCGAACATCGGACCAATATATAATCACAATATACAATCACTGAGAACAATATATAATCCAATATAAATCACATACGAATATAGTGCACACTAATTATCCAAAAATCACATAGACCAATATATAATCACAAATATGCATAACCCAAAACAATAATTGTAAAGACACCAATTATCCAGAAATCATAAACTAATATCCGTTGTTATCATCCAAAATTCCTACAAATATTCTAAGTTTAAAAATAATTCTTATACAATACTTCAAGGAGTAGGAGGAGTTCGATTGTCCGGTGGTGGTAATCCCTCCTGCGACCGACGATAATACTGCTCCACTTTGTACGGCGGCAATCCGTCGAAGACACTGTCCGAAAGTTGGCGTAGCTGTTATGGCGACATGAGATCAAGGAGTGCCGTCACAGTCGGAGGCGGTACCAGAGGGGCAGCCGGGTTGAAAGAAAGATGACCGACGGAAGAAGGATCGATACCAGCAGTCGACGGATCGACACCAGCAGCCGACGGACCGACACCAGTAGTAGACGGATCGGCACCAGCAGCAGACGGACCGGCAGCAGCAGACGGAGGCAAAAAATACGTGGCAATTTGCTCCCGTAAGGACGACACCGCCTCGTGCAGCTGTGCAAGCTGCGACCTCACATTATCGTCTGCCGGGGCCGTGGGAGGAGGCGGTGTCGATGGAAATCTCTGAGTCGCCATGTGCAACTCCCCTAGGGAGCCGACTCCGTACATGCGCCCTTTCTTAAAGCCGCCGACGGTATCTACGAACAAGTCATTGCGAACGGCCATAAAAGAGGGCATCTGGGCGGACGTCGTTTCACCAACATCCTCGGTAGCAGTTGACTGAGCCCGACTAAGGGCCTCACGATACGCAGCCTATCAAATGAATATGTTTATACTATAAGATTTGCCTAAGTTATAATCTAAATCCTATGTTTCACTAAGTTATAGTGTGAATCCTAAGTTTATCTAAGTTATAGTCCGAATACTTTTAATTCTAACATAAATATCATAAACATAAGTACTTACATTGGTCTCCTTGGCCCTATCGTCGACGAAGGTCCCGTCCTTCCGCCTCTTGTGCGTATGCTGGAACACATCGTGCATGGTGACTGATTCTGGTACCCTTCCTTCCTTTACCGCCTGTTGGGTCTGCATGCAAAATTTCTATATAATTTAATTAACTCCGTATATTAATAATACCGAATTCGATAGTGAAATAAAATTGCGGTATCTCACCAGATCTGCAAGCGCCGCTGTGTAGGGCCTTGATCCCCCCGTATAAATCCCCGCGGCCGGTATCTTCTTGTAGGCAGGAGTATCCACCATATCCAAGAGCTCCTCATAATAGTCCTGCCGGATCCAATTCGGCCTCGTATGCCCCATTTTAAGGTCATGAATCATATCCCGTATCTTCTTCGAGGCAGTGATTCTGTAAGTTTGGCGGATCGCGTCCTCGCAATGGGGTGGCCACCAGAACGTTGTCTAACATACAAATTCAATTATCATGTAATTTAAAAAATGGTTGATTAAAGAGTAAACTAATAATTAACCACAAGATATAGATATATACCCTCAACTCGTCGAGCCAGACGTACTTCACGTTTGGGGGCACCGACGAAAAGTTGAGGTAGGGACCATGGAAGTCAACCCTGATAATTTCTCCAAGAGACCTGGCAACATTAAACGGAAAAAAACCTACAAAGAAGCAACGACTGGATTATTAACTTGAATAAATGAAACAAATTTAATAAATTATCATAAATTTACTTACGAGGACCCCGCGGGCCATAGCTCTCGTCGGAACTCGCCTATCGGCCTCTCTGGTGCCGTCGGAGGATCCGCGAGTCCGCGCATGTACTCCCCAGTAACCGGATGGAACCGAGTATGGGGGTACACCGGGCCCACTGTACAGTAACTGGTAGATCCGCTGGTGGGTCCGCTGGCAAAACGGATCCGCTAGCGGATGGAGACTCATGCCACGATGAAGTTGTCGATTGACCGCGGGATGAGTCTGTACCCGGGGTAATCTCCAGGTCGGGTTCGCTGGATGGGGTCACATCCCGGGAAGATTGAATATGACCATGACCACCAGCACCACCAGCACCACCACGACTACGACCACCACCACCACCACCACCAGCACGACCACCACCAGCAACACGACCACGGCTAGCCATCATGACCTGTAAATAGAACACATAAACATAATTAACAATATAGAAGTGTAAATGAATATAAAATTCTAAACTAAAATATACATACCACCAGCAGGAAGACGAGTGCCGCCGCGACGAAAAGGACTAGGAGTGCCATCTGCAAAAATAAAAACATACAATAAGTAAATGATCGAACGAAAAAAAGATGAATTCACGTAATTGCTTTTATGAGGTCAAACTTAATTCACGTAATTGGAAGTGTTTTTAATATACAACAATATTTAACCTAATCATCGTCATCGTCTTTGTTCTCGTCCTCGGCCTCGTCTTCATCATCATCCTCATTCTCATCCTTATCCTCATCTTTATTCTAATCCTCGATTTCATCTGTATCCTCATCCCCATAAAATTCTTCTTCTTCTTCTTCTTCTTCTTCTTCTTCTTCTGCCTCAATATTTAGGACAAGATGCCTCTTTCTCCCATGGTTGACAGCTAAGTCTTGTGTATCAACCTCTTCCTCCCCTCTATTTTCCTCAATAATATCTTCAACATCCATTGTATCCGACTGTTGTCCCAAGTATTGGGACTTTTCGATCTGGTCCTCTTGGTATGCTGGGTCTCCAACGTTGAATGTATTTCTAGATTTAATCTTGCATACTGCCCACCAGTTAAATCGATCTCTACGATGCCTTGGGTAGCTTGTATAGTAGACTTGTACAGCCTGACTTGCTATCGCAAATGTATCGAACCCTCTATACCTCCTGCGATAATTTATATCGACAAAGCCAAATTGTTTATCGATTCTCCAACCGATATTTGCTGTCGTATCGAACCACTCACATTTGAACATCACAATATGCATATCATATGGGGCAGTATATTGTAAATCTACAATATCCTGAAGCAATCCATAATAGTCAAAGTCCGGCTCGTCGTCATAGATGGTACCTCTTATGCAAACACCGAAATCCTTGGTACTGATGTCGTCATTGATAAATTCGACATTTATAGCATTCTGAGTTGCCTTAAACCTGAAGCCATTAACGACATAGCCTGGCCAAGTCTTTGCTTGCTTCTTCGGTCCCAATGCCAGATAACGAACACTCTCATTAGTGTGTGTTGTTTCAGGCAATAAAACCTGTAAACAAATATTTATAATTTAAATATTTTAGATGCCTATATTTTAATGGTAGCCGCATAACATATTATCTCAGTTACTTACGTATTTGCGAAACTATGACGGAAATGTACAATCAACTCTCTTTGAAGTCCCTCATCGGTAATATCGGGTGTCCTCATTTTGACTTCATCTCTAAATACATTGTTAGAGAGAATAAGAATATATAAGTATAGTCACTTACTTCATCAAATTAGAGATTATAACGAGTGCAAGTGTACTGACTTACTTCTCCAAATCCCTCACTTCTTGTATGTCACCGTTAACAAGACATATAGGTGAGCGTGTCACGCCCCAGAACCAAAATACTGGAGAGCGGGGGCAGACATAGCCAGCTACGTATATTGAAATGGAAACCACCTCGATATACGGTCACGGCTGTCTAGAAATATGAGGGTTTACTATAAGCCAACAGTCTCTTATGGTCATGAACAAGCCTAATGTCTCAATCACAAGCAAGTAAGTAAGGTCGCAAGATGTATGATCATTAAATATACAATAATAAGGCGTCCCAAATATTACATATTCAGCTGATCATGAAGCTAGTCGTACAAAAGGCGGGGACTAGCAAGAGTTAAGTCATACATGATCAACCCTAGGATTTGTTAATCATGTTTACAGCCCGTAGGCAGACAGTAAGTAAAGTGCATCGAGCTAACAGGTGCTCGTCGGCTAAACGCCTCAAAAGAATAACTTTAAAATAGAGTGAGCGAAACAAAATAGAAAACCCACTCGTAGCCCGGGTTCCTTCTAGTCGCCACCATTGGGCTGGAAGCTTGGTAGATCCTCGGAAGCTGCTCCGAAATCTGGCAACACAAAACCAGCTGGGTCAACCCCAGAAAGAGCAAGTGCCACAAGGGGGCCACGAAATAAGAACAAAAGCCAGCAATTAGCACAAGAAAATCTAATATTAAAACTAGAACTTACGAAAACATGTCAGGATGATATTCGACGAGATAACCATGGGACTATTCCGATAGCCAGGTTACAACCCGTAAACCAAACAAGGACCGGGGTTGTAACCCTTCATCTGAACAGAACTTGGTTTCCCACCATTTATCGGCAAGATAATAATGTAAGAAATCAAAACAAGAAGCAATCTTGTACTGGATCAAGACATGGTTAGACTGGTTATACCTCATTCAATCAATCATGGCCAAGCAGATACTATGGCTTACTACTTTAACTAACTAGGGTTATCACATGCCTAATTACTAACAAGGTGCAGTGAGATTGTTCCACAGCCACAAGCCCTGCAGACTATCCAGGTTACCCAGGTCGAAAATTAGGGGTTGAATTCAGGTGGGTACATCGTCCGGGAGACAAATGTACCCTTAGGTGACTTAGAGGGTGCAACACGCGACGTTGTGCTGGAAATGTGCCCTACTCGACGGCAGGCTACAGATCCCAAGAGCGCCCAGGTAACGGGATTGCCCGTAGCTGTGTCATCTCTTCATGACTACTGAGTTATTCTAGTTATTAACCTTAATCCATTTTAGTAGGTACTCCTGACTGTGGTACTCAGGAGTCCCATCCTAGACATGGTGCAAGACAGGACAAGTAGATTTAACAAGCAAGCCAGAAAGAACCACCCACGGTGTCAAGGCAGGTCAAGTTAAGTTAGCCGTCGCAACAGCGTTAGATAAATCATGTCAGGGTACTTGTCAGGAGTGCGCCACGACGGGCCACTATCATGTCAGGTTGGTCATGTCAGGAGTGCACCACTACAGGTCACTGTCGTGTTCTGATAGTTTCTTGTCATACCATGCCGTGTACAATAGTCATTCCAAACATATTAAGTAAAATCAAGTTCATGACAAAAGGGGTTCAGGGTGCAGCGTACGCACAAGACACGCACGCAGGAGAGCTGCATACGTGAAAAGTCACTCACGCAGGAGAGCTGCATACGTGAAAAGTCACGCACGCAGGAGAGCTGCGTACGTGAAAAGTCACGTACGCAGGAGAGAAAAAGTCACGCACGCAAGAGAGCTGCGTACGTAAAAAGTCACGCACGCCAGAGAGCAGCGTACGCGAAAGTCACGCACGCAAGAGAGCAGCGTACGCAAAAAGTCACGCACGCCAGAGAGCAGCGTACGCGAAAAGTCACGCACGCCAGAGAGCAGCGTACGCGAAAAATCACGCACGCCAGAGAGCAGCGTACGCGAAAAGTCACGCACGCCCGAGAGCTGCGTACGTGCAAAAGCACGCAAGCAGAGAGCTGCATACGTGCAAAAGCACGCAAGCAGAGAGCTGCGTACGCGTAAAAATACGCATGCAGGGTCTGGGTCTTCTTCTCCATGGCTGAAAAGAAGCTCCAATGGCTCCAAAACTTCAAGGCATCACAACTTGGCCATCCGAACTCTAAATCCAGATTTCCAAAGTTCCAACCAGGGTGGAATTGAACTCTCTTCCACATGGAAACATCAAAACCCATAGAAATCCAACTTAAATAGATCAAAACCATACAAAATCAAAAAAATAAGAAAACTTAGATCTAGAACAATGGAGACTCCAAATCACAAAATACCAAGTTCTAATGTTGTTCACCATATCCTAATCTAGCAAATGGACAAATAAAAAAGGGTTCTCATATGGTGGCAAGGTGCACTTGCCTATGGGTGGGTGTTGTGGAGAGGAAGGAGAAGAGAGTTGTGTAGAGGAAGGAGAAGAAGAAATTAATGGAGGTTATGAGGAGAGAGAAAAAGTTGGTGGAGTTTTAAAGAGGGTGGGATGTGGTGTGTTGAGGGTGGAGCATAGGCTAAGGTGTTCCAATACATATAATAAACCAAACCAAATCAACCCAATCCAATTAAAATCGAACTATGACAAAACCCAAAATACGAGAAATACCGAAATTCCACAAGTTGAGAAAAATAAAAAATACATGCCAAAAATTCAGATACGAGTATAAATACGAAATATGGGAAATACGGGAAATGAGGGTGACAGAGCGGCATCATACTCGTCGTCAGTCAACCACCATTTTTTACTAGCCCCAACAGGCTTGCCCCTTACATTGAATATACCTCCATCCTCAACGTCCTCGTCATTCCTTTGAGGTCTATTTCGATTTGTCTTAACATGAGTATCGAAATAAATGGAGCAGAAGTTTGACACTTCTTCGATAAGATATGCTTCGCATATCGAAGCCTCTATATGAGCCTTGTTGCCAACTTTCTTCTTTAGATGGTGTAGGTATCAAGAGAGACAAATTAACTTGAGAATTAAGAATGAATTTTAAAACCCACTAAAATTCAACTTAAATTATATCAATTTTATGTACCTTTCAAATGGGTACATCCATCGATAATGAACAGATGCACCGACACGGGCTTCGTATGCTAGATGAATCGGTAGATTCTCTATGCTGTCGAAGAAGCCAGGAGGAAATATTTTCTCCAACTTACAAATTGTTAAGATAATCTTCTCCTCAAGTTCAACCATGTGTTGCACAGTCAACTTAGTTGAACAAATATCCCTGAAGAATGTAGATAGTTCGGCCAATTAAACCCATACAGCAGAAGGCAACAACTCTTTCAAAGCAATGGGCAGTAATCTTTCCATAAACGCGTAGCAGTCGTGACTCTTCATTCCTGTTAGCTTGCGTTCATTGAGATCAACGCATCTAGACAAATTCGACACATAGCCGTCAAAAAATCTTAAAGTAGATACCCACTTGCAGATTATTAATCTATCTTCCTTGCTCAATGTGTATTGTGCTATCGACTTAGTTAATTGTCCACCAGCTCCCCTTTGTATCAAGTTAGATAAGGACGCTTGCATATCTCGACAATGTCTTGTCTTGCTTTTGGATTGTCCTTCGTCTTTCCTTTAATATCCATGACGGTATTGAAGATATTATCGAACACATTCTTTTCGATATGCATAACATCAAGATTATGCCTTATAAGATTATATTTCCAATAAGGCAAGTCCTAGAAGATACTCCGTTTGGTCCAGTTATGGCTTTGTCCGAACCCATCGACATGATTGTTCGATGGATCTTCCATTACGGTGGGAAAGTCCTTTACATCTTCCCAAATATCGTATCCCGACAATCTGGCAGGCAGATGAGAAATTTTTATTTTCCAGTTCTGAACGCATCCTTGTTCTTTCTCCAAGGATGACTCGCGGGCAGAAATTGACGATGACAATCAAAGAAAGAAGTTTTTCCTCCATGCTTAAGGCGGAACGCCTAACTATTTTTCATGCATATCGGACAAGACATGGTACCGTGAGTACTCCATCCCGACAGCATACCATATACGGGAAAATTATTGATTGTCCACATCAGTGAAGCTCTCATCTGAAAGTTCTGTTTCCTGGAAATATTATAGGTCGCGACGCCAATCTTCCACAGCTGTTTCATCTCGTCCACCAACGGCTGTAAATATATATCGATGTTCTTCGTCAGATTTTTGGGACCCGGTATGATAGCTGTCAAGAATGTATAAGGAGTCTTCATACACATCCATGGTGGCAGATTGTAAGGGGTAAGAATGACCGGCCAGCAGGAGTATTAAGATCCCGACTGCCCGAAAGGGGCAAAGCCATCAGAACATAGCGCCAGACGTACATTTCTAGGCTCTGCAGCAAAATCTGGATGACGCAAATCAAAATATTTCCATGCCTCTCCATCCGAAGGATGTGACAATTCTCCATCATCCTTTGTGCGTTCTTGGTTGTGCTACGTCATGTGTTCTGCTGTATTCTGAGACATATACATCCTCTGCAAGCGCTTCGTGATCGAAAAGTAATGCATATACTTGTAAGGATGTCATTTTCTAGTTGACTTTCCTTTATCCCTGACTGGCTTATAACGATCCTCATTACAGAAGCTACAACTTTCTATATCCTCATTCTCCTTGTAGTACAATATGCATCCGCTGTGACAACAATCTATCTTCTCGTACCCCATCCCAGTTATCGGACCATCATCTTCGACTTGTAGAAGTTTTTTGGAAGCACTTTTGATTCCTTCGGTAACACCTCCTTGATTAGTTGTATAATCCGATCATAGCAAGTTTGTGGCAAGTTAAAATCGAACTTTATGTTCAACAACTGCATCATCACTGACAGTACGGAATGAGGCTCACAACCAGGATACAAAGAAGTTTCTGCATCCTGAAACATATCATAGAACTCCTTTGCCTCGGGATTAGGATCCTCCGGATCAAAATTAGGCCCTGCCGCATCGTACATCATATCTCATACAAGGTTCTACAGGTCTCCATAATCAACAGAGCATTCGTCGTCTTCGATGACAAAATTCGTTGCAGCATTATCATCAAAAGCATAAGTAGCAGCATTCGCAACCTGTCTTTCCGCATATAGTTCATCTTGCGATGACCATAGGCCATAATCACGTACGAAACCCTTACGGGTCAAATGATCTCTTACACTCACCACTTTTTCGTAACGTCTATTACGACAATTATGACATGGACACTTGATTTTGTTACCGTCCATGTACTGAGCTTTGCTCATGGCATACTTAAGAAACACTTCCACGCCTGCCTGAAAATTGTCACTCACACCTATTCTGCTCTCGTGTTGTCGTTTGTACATCCATGTACGATTAACAAAATAATGATCCATCACAGATTGGATATAAAAATCTGTATCGTAAGACAAACTAAATAGAATTAGTATATAATCATGTAATTGGTGGATCCACTGGTATATAAGCCGATAGTTCGATACCGATAGTGCGATACCGATACCGATAGTTCGATACAGGAACCGATAGTACGATACCGATAGTGCGATATCGATACCGATAATACGATACCGATACTGATAGTTCGATACCGATAGTTCGATACCGATACCGATAGTGCGATACCAATGCCGATAGTCCGATACCAATAGTTCGATATCGATACCGATACCGATAGTGCGATACCAATAGTTCGATACCGATACCGATAGTCCGATAGTCCGCTAGCGATACCGATAGTTCGATACCGATACCGATAGTCCGATAGTTCGATACCGATACCGATAGTTCGATACCGATACCATGAGTTCGATACCGATACCAATAGTCCGATACCGATAGTTAAAACTAAAGTACCAACTATCACTTCAATAAAGATTAACTGTCACCGCTCAGAGCTAGACATATAACTGTGCAATCTAGATTAAATGAATAACAATGAAGTATACGATACAATCTACATGATTTCTAAGTCAATCTAGGCCAAAGTCAACTCTAAGTCAAACCTGGTCAACTGTCTATGTCAAACTAGGTCAACAAGTTAATTTTGGTCAACTGGGAGTCAAACTTGGTCATCCTCTAGACTATCTAGGCATCCCTATATAATCAAGACATTTACATACATCTACCATATAATATATACTTATCTCAATACATATATGATAGACTATAAATATCACTATAAAATACATGAAAGGAAAAACTCAAACCCCCATAACCTATGGCTAAGCCTAACCTCTACCTTACATATAGATACCATATATACTCTACCACACCCCTTTATCCTAACTAACTTATATCGTATATAACCATACATACATATTTATAAAACCCTTTACAACCAGCTCTCTACCCAAATCTTCACTATAATCTTATGGCCTAAAACCAAGGTAACACTCACTCTCACTCACAATCCTACTCAAACACTCATACTCAATTCAAGCCAAGGCCAAGTTAGGCCGAGCCTTCATGCCCAAGCTGCTGCAACATGTAACAAGGGGCTGCCTAGTGCAGCCCCTACTGTTGCATTATTGGATAACCAACCATTCCAATTCAGGCCTAGGCAGGGCCAAGGCAGTAGCCTTGCTCACTGTACTGTTGCTATTGCCTGTAGGTACAACATGTCCTGCCAGGCCAAGCCATGCCAAGGCAAGGCAGCACACTGCCTACAGCTGTTGCTGCTCCCAACTCAGGTATCAAAAGTCTAGTCCTAACTCTCACAACCAACTGTAATCTCAGTTAACATATCCATCCAATATCTACTCATCAATCTCATGCAAGCCAACATACATATAATACTTAGTATTAAACCCAAAGTTGATCTCATCCTCTCTCACAACCCTTAAATTTGAACTCACTCCCTAACACAGTTGAAAACTCACAATCATCTCTCAAAAACAAAAATGAGAATCACCTATAGATAAATCATATATATATATAACTATAAACTCAGTTAGATATATACCTACATATGAATATTCATTCAGATTTTGAGGATAACCTTGAACCAGTTTTTGAATGATAACTTACATATTCAGTTTTAATTAACCTACAACTAAACCAAGGAAAACCAATATATATAAGTAAACTTTGAAACCAATCCTAATAACTAACATACATTTGTGAATTAACCTCTAACTAAAATATATGGAAAACAAGTATCAAAAATCAAATAGAACTAATCACCGGAAAACTAAAACTCTGGAAACCAAATTTGGATCATATCTTTAAACCCAGGTAATTCAACTGAAACCTCAATAAGGAAAACAGGTTCGAAATCCCAAATTAAATCATAAAAACCAATTTGAAAACAAAACAAACCCAGGTTTATATAACTGAACTCATTTTGAAACCTCTATTTAATGAACAATGAATAAGGAAGACATGTTTGACACGTCTTCCTGTGCCGTCCCTCGCAGCCCCGCCACCCACAACCCCCCGCCGCCCCCCGCCGCCCAGCCCCCGATGTCCCCGTCCAAAGCCCGCCGCCCAGCGCCTGACACCCCCGCCCCAAGCCCGCCGCCCCCTGCAGCCCCGCCACCCACAACCCCCCGCCCATCTCTGCCCCCCGCCACCCAGCCCCCGACGCCCCCGTCCCAAGCCTGCCGCCCGTGCTGCCCCTACGACCACCGCTAGAGAGAGATCGAGAGAGAGAGAGGGATTACCTTCGGAATAGAGAGGAGAGGACGCCGACACCGATCATCGAAGCCGCGAAAGAGAGAGAGAGAGAGAGAAAATAGAGTGAAATTTGGAGGGAATAAAAAGTTTCCCCCGTCGTTTTAATTTAAGTCTTGGTCGTATATTTAGCGACGGAATAGCGACGGATATTATCCGTCGCTACGCCGTCGCTATATTGGATACTTGCCGACGGACTATCCGTCGCTACGTAGTCGACGATTTATTTCGCCACTTCTCCCAACATTTCCCGCCAAATAGTCGACTGCATAGCGACGATTAAAAATCCGTCGCTATATCTCCGAGGCCCTAGCGACGGACTCGCGACCTTTTCTCACCCTTAAAATAAAATTAAAAATATATCGGCTTATCGTCGGTACTCCGTCGGTTATGTGTCGTAAATCTGTCGCTAACTCCGACGAAAAGAATCCGTCGCTAAAGAGCCGTCGCTAATTGACAGTATTTTGGTAGTGGACTAACGGACATGGTGGGTCTTTAAAGTATCCCTCTGAAGATCCAGAGCAAGTGCTTTTTCTAGCCACGGATCAGGGAGCAAACATGATGCCTAAGCACCCGTGCGCTCGGGATTCCCGAGTTCACAAGTTGGATGTAAAGGTAGAGAAGCTTCCTACCGACTTACGTGACGTGATTACTCACAAACTCAAGACGGCAGCGTCAGCATGCAATGAGTCCCTCTTGGGGCTTCGTTGCACCCAAGTCATCATCAACTGCTGCTACGACAAATCAGCAGTACCTGAAGATCGGCAGTTAGTTTTCTAGCGACTGCAGCAGCCAGTACCTATGCAAATTCCAGGGCACAACGAGTTTCCTTTCGCCTCCTGTAATTCAACTCAAAAACTTTCTCCCGACAAAGGAGGAAAGAAGACAGGCTCTTCCAGCCCGGCCATCTCGGCCAGTATTGCAAGGAGACCCTCATCTGGGAGGTTTCCATCAACCACAGGGGGTGTCTATTTAGGCACTCGATTCAAAAAGAAGCTTCCAGCACCCGGGGGTACATCTTCGGCCTCCTTGAGAGTAGATGAAGCTGGGGGTAGCAGTCCCCTCAATGTATGCGATAATCCAGTGTATCAAGAGCACATACAGGGGGTAGAAGTCCCCCAGAACTCTGTAACAGAATCTGATTTCCCTGAGGGCCACCACCCTCACCAAGAAGATGCGGCTTCCTGCACAGGGGGTAGCACCCCTTTCGAGTCAGAGGAAGATGATATTTTGACATTTTCTGACAATTTCTCTACACAAGGGTATGGCACCGAGAGTACCTCTGCCACAATCCCTTCCATCTCGACCCATGTAAGAATAGTCTTTATGGCTGACGAAGATCATGAAGCACCTTTCGACCGACAATGACTAGAAGTGCTGGAAGCCATGCTCCTGTCCTTGGTCAAGTCCGTAGACAAGATCAAATCTGCCTTGCCAACTCAACCAGCAAGGATGCCCGGTCAAACAAGCTTAGGACCCGCAGTCAACGCGAACTCCAACACGACCGCCCCTCCTTTGGGTGATGATCCCTTAGCACCATTCGTTCCTTCAGCTGAAGACGAAGCCAAGGAAGCAAAGAGGGAAGTCCAGGAGCTTTGGGCATTATTCAATGCCCGAGACTCCTCTCGGGATCTCCAAATACGACAGCCATATCCCGTTGCATGGAGGGATGTGCCGTTTTCTCTGCGGTACAAGCCGTTCCATATCGATTCTTGTGATGGGAAGACCTTTGCTAGTCGGTACATGACTTACTTTGAAGTCACAATCGACCACTTGCCGCGCAGTGATGCCATCCTCACGCGACTATTCATCGGAGCATTGGAGGGGATCGCGTTCGACTGGTACCGCAACCTTCGCGACAATTGCATTTACTCTTTTGACGGCTTCAAGCACATATTCCTGGAGAGATTTTATGAAGTGGGGCATGATGTGACGATGTCGTCTCTCATGGACGTCGTTCAAGAAGAGAGGGAGCTAACGAGGAACTATATCGAGCGGTTCTGCCAAACCGTAATGAGGTTGCCCCAAGGCATTCCCGAGAGCTCCTTGATTGAAATCTGCCAGAAGAAGCTGCTCCCTGCAATTAGCCTCTGGATGGGCGACGATCAGTTCAGGGATTGGACAACCTTCATCATAAGTGCTACCAACGCAGAGGCAAAATTGAAGAAAGCTCGCCAGTTGGGATTACATATCCCAGATGGAGAAGATAAGGGCAGACATCCTGGGTCCACTTCCAGTAACAGCAACAGTGGCGCCACCACTAACCGGGACAACAAGGGCAAGCAGGCCATGGTCGCTGATGCGACTCCGAAGCCCGAACAAAAACAGGCGGAAGGATCGTGGCCCAAGGTCAATTACTCATTTGAAGATAGTCATGTCAAACCTATCTTTGATATGATTTTGTAAGGGGGTAGGATCCAGTTCCCTCCACCATGGTGTGAGCCCCGAGCAGCAAAAATGGAGGATCCAAAATACTGTCACTTCTACCGCTATGTCCATCATGCCACTCATGATCGCTTCCAACTGAAGTGGTACATTCAGAGTCTTATCGACTCAAAAGCTCTGTCGATAGACTTTGAAGAGGTTACCGTGGCGACGAACATGGTATCTATTCAGTTCGGCGATTTTCCTCTGACAAGCACTCCAGACGGGGTTATACCTGTCCCTCGGACAACGATGGAGGTTACTAATCTTCCATCCATCCGGAGCCAAACATATGGATTGGTACCTCTCACAACATCGTGAGGAGAGATCATGTGGGTACATCCAGACTTGGTGCCCGAAGTTACCCAGGGGGTGTCATCTCCTACCAGCAAGAAAAAGGACAGGAAGTCTAGAGCCTGCCACACAATTTCAGCCGAAGCTGGAGAAGCTGCAGATGTTGTTACCCAGTCTGGAGCACAAGTCCAGCCCGTACGGGATAGTCCAGCCCGTACGGGATAGTCCAGCCGAAGATCCTCAGCCGGCAACGCTGCCTCCCTCTGATATTCTAAAGCCATCTCAGCCTCCACTGGCGGACAAATCCAAGACAAAGGAAACTCGCTTCGATAGGCCACTCCGCAATGATGCACATCATGGGCTGGAGAGACCTTACAACTTTGACATATTAGCATAATTGGCTAATACGCCAGCAAAGTTGTCGCTATACGAGCTCCTAAGGCTCTCCAAGGATCTTCGTGTCGCATTAAGCGGAGCCCTCCAGAATGCCGATGCCTACTTAGCTCAGGTCAAGCCTCCAGGGAAAGACTCTCCAGCAGATCTACAGGGCGGCAATAACACAGATGTAATGCCCAACATCATATTTACTCCGTAGGACATGTTGATCAAGTCCAATTTGCATAATCGCACTTTGCACTACACTGGGTACATAGGCGACATCAAAGTGGATCGGATGCATATCGACCCTGGCTCGTCAATAAGAATCATCCCGAAAAGCCTTCTCCAACTTCTGGGCATCCCTATGTATCGGCTAGCAGCGACCAATACTGCCATTAGCAGTTTTAACTCGGAAAGAAGCTATCCTCTAGGGAAGATCCGGTTGAAGTGCCAGATTGGCGACCTGAAGACGGAGGTTACCTGCTACGTCATAGATGCAGATACCTCCTACAACATCCTCCTAGGACGTCCGTGGATACATGACTATATGATCGTGCCATCCACCCTTTACCAGTGTTTCAAGTATGTCAGTAAGCACGGTTCCGTGAAAACTGAATTCGCCGACATTGATCCATTCAAAGGGGTTGAATCTTATTACTCTTCGGAGGTTTGTCTATATGACGAGTCCAGGAAACATATAACGGATGAGTTGGAAGCCATCACAGAGCCGGAAGAACCCTTGAGAATTCGTCTCCAAGCCCGCAAACCGGACAGGGCCGCACCCCTTGTTGCAACCTTGCATAAAGAGGTGCTCGGTTCTCCTGTCTCATCTACACAGTTGGGACCAATGGTCATCCGTCTCCCGAGATCCAGCCAAGAGCCAAAACGTATTATAGGACCAATGGTGATCCGGTTGCTAAAGTCCAATCAAAGGCAACAGGAAGATGCAAGGCCCTCTGCAACACCAATGGTAATCCGATTACCAAAATTTACTCCAAGGCGGCCAGAAGACACAAAGTCCCTTGCTGAACCCATTGTCATCCGTCTTCCCAAGACGAGTCAGCAGCCAAGTGTCGATCCAACACTCTCAGGCAAATCAATACCTCAAGCAGAACCCTTAGTGGTCAAGTTGCCCAAGACAGCATCCCGACCTCTAAGCTCGCAGGGGGTAGCCAAAGAGGACGAAGAACTCGCCAAATACTTGATTACACAAGTAGATAGCCCCTCTCCTGATGATGTGACAACCGTCCATACCACAAGCCGACTTGCTTCCATTAAAGATGCCTACTTCCTAGTCTCAGACATCTTTGGCCGAAAGAAGGATCTCAACCCTTCATGCCTCAAGAGTTTGATCTTAAACCCGATACTGGGGGACTACCGCTCTACCTGTATAGTCCTCAGGCCAAGTACTTCATGCAAAAACAGGAGTACGACATGGAGGCTACCCCATGTCTGAATTACAGCAGCGATCGGCGATCGCCTCTGCAGCTGTCAACTCCGTGTAGAAGCATAAATAAACTTCATAGACCAAGTCAAAGAAGTTGAAAGCTTTACACAAAATCAGTATACAAGTTAAACTAAGTCAGATTCAAGCTCTACGCAGAGATAAAACAGAGTCTAACTCTACGCAAGTTCCCTTACGCATCCTCAAACTCTACGCGAGAGACAGGCTGTCCAAACCGTATTTAATGCGCGTGATACTGCTCTGACAGAATGATTTTCTGACAGAACATTGCACAGAAGCCAAGAGGATTTTATCACCAAACCCAAAGCTTGTCGTTTAGTGTGCAGATGGGCTACTTTACGCTCAAGAGACCGCTTCCTTTATGCATGAAAGTTATTTGAGTTTTTACGCTCAAGGCTTTTGTGTGCGTAGAGTTTATTTGAGCTAGCTATACGCTCAAGGCTACTTTTTAGCCGCTTTACGTATGAAGTCTATTTTGGATTATTTTATGCTCAGTTTGCTGCTTTATGCAGGAAGTTTGATTTTTGTTATTTTACGCTCAATCTTTTCTGGCTATGTGTGAATGTGGTTTGCATACGTGGCTTTCATGCCACACTTATCGAGGTACGTGTGTACGTGCTCTCCCCATATTGTTGAAGTTGTGGGACACGTGTCACCATGTATAGAGACTACAACTCTATATGGGATATGTGTCATCACGCGTAGAGGTTGATTTTTAATCGTGGGTGGCAGTTACTTGCGTAGAGATCCTATTATGTTATTTTTTACGCATAGAGGGTCTAGTCTATAAATAGACTTATTTTAAACAGAAGTGAGTATACACATATACAGAGAAGGAGAGCCTGAAAAAACTCATACTTTCAGAGTGATATTTCCCAGAAGCATTTCTTCAAATTTTTCTCAAGAACAGGGTGATGCAAAGCAGGAAAGCATTCGACTGTGCCATCAAGCCCTTGTGTCGATACCTTTCTAGTGACTTAGTTCTTCCGATTGTTCATCTTCTTCAAGCAGTTCTCTTCATCTTCATCGTGTGGTCCAAGGAACAAAGTGATCGCTCTCAGATCAGTCTTCTATAGTAATACTCTCCAGAATCTACTTGTACTTTTGTACTTTTTTTCGTTTTCTTTCAAGAGCCAATTTTTGGCATTTTGTTAAGTGAAACACTCCGACATTATTATGGCAATTTTTTCAAGAAATACTATGTCTAAAGGACATGCTGGTACTCCCTAAAAACTATCACATCTCCCTGAGTGGCAAGTCATGTACGATGGTACCTCTGAACTCCCACTCTAATGCTTTACCTCACAGGAGTCTGCCCAGTTTATCATTATCCCTGAGCAAACTTTCTGGTCCTGATTATCGTGTCATGTCCATATTATCTCTGATACCGATAATCTTCTGACTTAACACCTGTACCCCAATCTGGGATAAAAGACATGGTGTTAAGACCATAAAACCTATCACCTCTGTTGGATTTTGTTTCAAATCTATTTTCCGTACCACCAATGCACAGAAGGGTAATAGGTCCACAAAAGTTATCATAATCTATTACCCGCACCACCAGTGCGCAGAAGGGTAACAGTTCCATAAAACTTATCCTAATCTATTGCTCGCACCATCAGAGCCCAAAAAGGGCACTAGGTCTACAAAATTCCTCCGATGAGAAAAATAACCACGTCCATATTACCTCTGAGTTATTTTTCCATCCATCACTGACAAATCATCCAATACATAGAACTTCCACGTTGATAACACCTCTGAGTTATTCTGTGTATCCCCATTTGGCCTACTCCTACCACGTCCTCATTACCTCTGAGTAGGGAGGCTCTACTTCAGACCCATATTTACCATGTCCTCATTACCTCTGAGAAAATATATTGGTTTTCTCTCCACTTATTATCCGTACTCGCACCGTCAGTACACAAAAAGGATAATAGGTCCACAAATGTCCTCTGTTGGCCACAAATGTTGCATTAGGTCCTCTAGTACATGCACCCCTTCTTCACAATCATATACTTCTGGAACCCAGTTGTTCCGTGGCATTCATTACCCGTTACGTAGAACTTTCACGTCCATATTACCTCTGAGTTGTTCTATGTATCCTCATTCGAGTTTACTCCTACCATGTCCATATCACCTCTGAGTAGAAAAACTCTACCATCAACCTCATACTTACCACGTCCATATCACCTCTGAGTAAATATGTTGGTTTCCTCTCTCAACTTATTATCTGTACCTAAAACCAAGGTACGCCAAGGATAATAAGTCCACATAAAATTCCCAGTAGAAGTACCCAAACTCATCACGTCCATATTTTATCTGTTGGGTTTTGTTTCAAATCTATTACCGGCACCGCTAGTGCGCAGAAGGGTAATAGGTCCACGAAAGTTATCCTAATCTATTACTCGCACCATCGGTGTACCAAAGAGTAGTAGTTCCATAAAATATCATTCGAATCTATTTGCTCGCATTTTCAGATGTACAAAAGGGCAATAGATCCACAAAATTCTCCAACGAAAAAAATAACCACGTCCATATTACCTCTGAGTTGTTCTATGTATCCTCATTAGGCCCACTCCTACCATGTCCTCATTACCTCTGAGTAGGAAGGCTCTACTTTAGATCCATATTTACCATGTCCTCATTATCTCTGAGTAAATATGTTGGTTTTCTCTCCACTTATTATTCGTACTCGCACCGCCAGTACACAAAAAGAATAATAGGTCCACAAATGTCCTCTGTTGGCCACAAATGCTGTATTAGGTCCTCTAGTACATGCACCCCTTCTTCACAATCATATACTTCTGGAACCCAGTTGTTCTGTGGCGGTAGGAAAGATGTAAAATGGAAGATAACTTTTTTTTTGTTTGGTCTGAAGTAAAATGGAAATGAAGGAAAATAAAAATACATGCTTTACCAATTATATCCTCAACTAAATTATTTATTTATCATTTGACTTCAATGAACAATTTTTAACTAATATAATTTATATATGATATAATTGTAAATTAGGATATGCATCCATTTTTTTTCTTCCACTTTTTCTCCCACTTTTGGTGGGATTGAATTTCTTAGATTTGGGAAAAAAAAACTAATACCTTCACTTTTCCTTCTCTCTACTTTTCCTTCCTAACAAAATAAGAGAAAATGAATCACTTCCTCCACTTTTTTATCTAGCTTTTTCCTCATACCAAACACACTCTTAGGCCTCGTTTGGTTACCGGAATTTGAGCTTGGGAAAGGAAAAGTGATTCCTTTCCTATGTTTGGGAGCCAAAGAAAAGTTGTTGGAAAGAGAAAATGATTCCCAAGAGGTAGAAAAATAGAGAGGAAAGTGGTTCCTTCAATTTATCTAAGGAATCACTTTCCCTCCAACTTTTCCGCATTTATTACAAAAAGTTTTGACCAAAATATCCATGTTCATAATATTATTTACCATTTTTATCCATAATATCTTTTAGACAAAAATATTTCTAAGTAATAATTATTTTTATTAGCACGAGGGTATTTTTGAAAAATTGACTTGATTTTGTTTCCTTTTCTTACAAACACCAAACACTATAATGGAAAGTAAAGATATATTCCGGCTATAATCCCGATCTTTCCAAACACCGGAAAGGAAAGTTTATAGGAATTATAATTTTCTAAAGGAAAGAAAATACCAAGGAATCAGTTTCCTTTCCTTTCCATTCCACGAAGATTTAAGGAACCAAGAAAGGAAAGTTGTTCCTTTCCTTTGTTTGGTAGCCACAAACTTGGGAACTAATTTCCTAACAAAGAAGAAAATTGGTGGAAATATGGTTCTACTCAACATCCATGGGATTGATTTTCCTCCTCATTTTCCAACATTTATTACAAAAGTTATGACAAAAGTAATCATGTGTCGTTGCTTATTTTACCATTAATGTTATTTTTTATAATATTATTTTTATTTTAAAAGGTAAGGATATTATTGGAACATTGTTATATTTTGTTTTCCTTTCCTAGGTAGTTTTCTTGTTTTACCAAACAATGAAAAGAAAATGTGACAGAAATTTGGCGAAATTATGAAATTGAAAAAGAAAAATCATTCCTTTCCTATGTTTGGATACCAAAGAGAAATATGAGGAAAGCAAAATTATTCTCATATGGAAAGAAAATAAGGAAGAAAATGGTTCTGTATCCAACCAAGGATTCACTTTCGAATTAATTCTTTTTCTAAATTTTTTTTGTCCTCTCCAAACACATAAAAAAAATTATAATTTTCAAAAAAAAACAAACAAACAAGAAATTGATTTTCTTTTAGTGTCCAGAACCAAACGAGACCTTTGTAAGAAATTAGGAAAAGACGAATACCCTCGAGAGGCAAGGCTCGTGGTGGGCCCAACCAGCGACGCGTCTTCACCGTCAGCCCCTCCTTCCTCCCTCCTTCCCTCTGCCAAAACAACTGTCTGCTGTTAGTAACTAATTAAAACTACAATTACCATGTTGTTAGTACTTATTTACAATTTGAACCAAACCTTCTGGTCCAAGTTTCCTCAGCATTAGACACGTGGTCCGAGAAACGCGGTTTCTCTCTCTCTCTCTCCACCTCCAATCTATCCTCTTTAAAAAAGCTCACCTCTCGCTGTGTACTCTTACTCTAGCTAGCTAAGCTTCATTCCATACATACTACTACTGCTACTACTACTCTCTATCGATGGCTGACGAGTGCTTCGGCATCTTCGACTCCTGCTCCTACTGGCCGACGATCAGCGGCGGCGCCTTCAGCCATGTCGACTTCGACAACGACGCCATCACCAGAGCACTCCAGGCCTCCCTCAGCTCCGAGTACTCCAGCTTCTCCTCCTTCTCCCAAACCATCCCTTCCTCCTCCTCCGAACCCGATCTCGACACCTGCTCCAAACGGGTTCGCGTCCCGGACCCGGCTCCGAAGATGGTGTCGTCGACATCGGGAAAGGTCAGCAAGAAGAGGAAGTCGCAGCGTGCGTCCAAGAAGTCGCTCACCACGTACATAACCGCGGATCCGGCCAGCTTCAGGCAGATGGTCCAGCAGGCCACGGGCGGGGTCTGGTTCAGCAAGCCCGCGGAGCCCGCGGCGAGCTCGGCCCGAGGGGTCCAGCTGCTGCCGACTCTCGACACGTCCCAGCTGCTCCAACTGGACACGGACACCATCTCCTTCACCACCGCCGCCGCCGCTCCTGCTGCTGCTAATACAACTACTTATGCTTTTGGAAACAAATCGGGTTCGGTGTTTGAGTTGGAGACGAGCTGCTTTCCTACTCTGGAGTCGTGGAACGGTGCCATGTAACGTTTTTCTGTTTTCTGTTTTTTGTTTTTTGTTTTTTGTTTTGATTTTTGGGTTTATGTTTTTGAGAGGCATCTGATGTGGATCCGACGAATGTAATGTGTACAGTTCTAGTTTGTTGAGAATTTTTTTGGCTATTTAATTATCTTTGTTTTGTGAACTGGTATGCTATTTTTCTTATATAAAAAAGAAAAAAAAAAAAAAAAGAGGCTAAACTGCAACATGATACCCTCAACTATTCGATTTTTTCAAGTTGATACTCTCAACTTTAATAGATACTAACTTAATATCCTCCATCAACTAATATTTTCAACATGATACCTTCTGTCAGTCAGCACAATAATTTGTGTAAAAGAACAAAAAAAACTAAAGTGCCATCATCTTCAACCCACCCTCACCCCAACCCTATACCCCTGTAACCCCTCTCTCCCACACCCCCCTCCTCTACTCGCCCACCCCTCCCTCATCCATCGACGCCAGGCTGCCGCCCCACCCTCCGCAGTGCACCTCACCCCTCCCCCTACCCACGCACCATCCCCGCCCTACCGAGACCTCTAGTCGCCTATAGCCCGCGAGCCGCCTGTGCCCCACCACTCTCCCTCGCACCTCCACCACCCCCGCCACCCACGGCTGGGACTCGCTGCTACGGCGCCCCCTCCACCAGCGTTCACCCTGCCAGTCGTGCCGTCTGCGGCCACCCGCCCCCCCTCCTCACGACCCCTCGCTACCGTGCGTGCAGCCCGTGCAACTCTCACCCCCCTCCCCGCGCACCCCTCGCATCGGTGCCGCCCGAGACCCCCGTCCCTGCAACCCCCTAAACCCCGCGCTGCGTGCTGCTGCCCCCTTCCAACTGTCGAAGCCGACGCCGGAGAGAGAGGAAGCAGTCGAAGAGAGGGGGGAGAGAATAGGGGAGGGACATTTTTTTCATTTTTGTCTCTGTTTAACACCGTTAGGTCAAGAATAGGAAGATGATATTAAGTTAGCACATATCAAAGTTGATGGTATCAACTTGAAAAAATATAATAGTTGAGGGTATCAAGTTGTAATTTAGCTAAAAGAAAAGATGATGTTATCTTTCCATTATATCGCATCTGATATGGCACCTAACTGACATGGCATAACAAATTTTAATTCAAAAAATTCACTACCAAAATAATACATATTATCGACGATATTAGCGACTCTTCAGGAAAACGTCGCTAAATAATATGTAATTAGCGATATCATAAAGAAACGTCATAAAGACGTCGCTATTTGCGACATTTCGCGACAACTAGCGACACCGATTTTTATTTGTAAAAAAAACACTGCTGGACGTTGCTAAACGATGTTATTCAGTGACGTCTCTGTGACGTCTATTGAGTCGCCAATATGTTTAAATATTGGCGACGTTTAGCGACACAACATGAGTCGCCAATTTCATTAAAATTAGCATCGTTTAGCGACGTCCTAAGTCAGACGTCGGTAACTATTTAATATACACCAGCAGCACTTCACCAAAATCATAAAAAAATTCCCAAAATTTTCCCTCCCTCCCCCTGACCGCTGCTCCCTCCCTCCCCCGCTGTGGACCCCGACCGCTGCTCCCTCTCTCCCCCGCTGCTCCCCTCCGACCACCCGTCGTCTCCGACCACGCCCTTCCCTCAGGCCACCCCTCGTCTCTGGCCACACCCATCGGTCGACCCAGCCACCACCAGTTGCTGCTCCCCTCCCCCACCAGCCGTTGCTCCCCTCTGGCCACCCCTCGTCTCCGGCCACGCCCTCCTCTCAGACCACGCCCCTCCTCTCCGGCCACAACCCTCATCAGGTAAACCCTAACCCTAATCGGACACACACACATACACACACGAAAGCGACACATACACACACACACAAACAACTCTACCCACAACAGCCCTCACATGAAGAATAGGATCCAAAGTCCTACCCCCAAATGTCGATGCCCTAAAATTCTCCAAGGCTTTCAATTTTTTCTATTACACGTATTAGAACTATTTTGTTTGTGAGTATAAATTTATAAATTTTGTATATATGTTATAAACGTATATGACACGGACACGTTGTTAAGATATGATACATACACGTTAACACGGCATTGTTATGTGTTGATGGAAAAATTTAGTAGTGTATATATATGAGTATCGAGTGGTAGAGTGGTAGATTATCGAGCGGAAGGTGTGTATGTGTATATATTTGATTAAGGTATGGGTGAGCTAGTTATATATATATATATATATATATATATATATATATATATATATATATATATATATATATATATATATATATATATATAGATAGATAGATAGATAGATAGATAGATATAAGGGTATAGAAATAGCGACGTTTGAATGATGCTATTACTTTTGCAAGCCTTTGAACGATATGCATGTATCTATCTTACAGAAGTATCTAAAAATGGATATGAATTACTACCTACGGCATGAGGTCGAGGAAGACGAACAAGATGAATATTCTGAAGATGATTGAGAGATGTACTTTTAATTTATTATTATGTAGACTTGGTTATCTGGATTATCTGGACTTCGATATTTTTGTAGAATGTACTATCTGAACTTAAGATGTTTCTTATAGAATGTACTATCTGGATTTAGATGTGTTTGCCGTAAAAATCAAACACTACTAAAATAAGGCAAATTAGCAACGTCATGATATGTCGCTAATAATGAAATTTACGTCGCTAATCGTAATTGGTGACGGATTTAGCGACGTAAAGTGAAGGTCGCTTTTTAGCTAGTCGCAGATGGCCAATACGTCGCCCTACGTCGCTGTTTGCGACGTCCCGTCCGTGTCGCTAGGTTGTCGTAAAGTTAGCGACGTAGAGCGACGAGAACTTTACGTCGCAAACTTAGCGACATAGTGCAACATTGTAGCGACGTTTAGTTCTATTGACGTGATGACGTGGCAATGCCTGCCACATCAGCAAGACCACTACTAAAATACCCCACTTTACCGACGGACTTTTAGCGACGGACGGATTCCGTCGCTAATAGCGACCAATTTCCGACATCTTAGCGACGGATTAGCGACAGACAACACAACATAATTTTTTTCAATTTTAAATGTAAAAATTTGTCGGGTTTCCGTCGCTAAGTCGACGAACATTAGCGACGGATTATTTTTCGTCGCTTATTCGTCGCAAATGTTGGCGGCAAAATCTTTATAACATTGGCGGGAACTTTGGCGACTACCTAGCGACTGATATAGCCGTCGAAAAACACCTTTTAATTGGCGACGATTTAGCGACTAATTTATTCCGTCGCTATTCCGTCGCTAGATTCTGTGCCCTAACTTAAATTGAACCGACGGGGGGGAATTTTTCATTCCCCCCAAAACTCTCTCTCTCTCTCTCGCGGCTCTCCCTCTCTCGCGCGCGGCTCTCTCTCTCTCTGTCGCGGCTCTCTCTCTCTCTCTACCAGGTCTCTCTCTCTCTCTCTCTCTCTCTCTCTCTCTAATTTTCTCTAATTTTGTGTTTTGGGGCCGGAGGGGGGTGGGGAGTGGGGGGGGGGTCGGCTTCGCGGGGGGTGGAGAGGGCGGAGGGGGGTGGTGAATGGGGTCAGGGGGTCGGGGGGGTGTGGGGAATGGGGGCAGGGGGTGGGGGGGGTGGGGAATGAGGGTCGGGGGGTCGGGGGGGTGGGGAATGGGGGCAGGGGGGTCGGGGGGTGGGGGGTGGAGAGGGCAGGGGGGTTGGGGGGGGTGTTGAATGGGGGCAGGGGGGTCGGGGGGTGGGGGGTGGAGAGGGCAGGGTGGTCGGGGGGGGTGTTGAATGGGGGCAGGGGGGTCGGGGGGGGGGGGTCGGGAATGGGGGCAGGGTTCTCACTCCATTTTCAATTGTAATTAGTCTATAATGTTGCTAATATACTGTTATATATGTGTGGGCTGTGCCATGTGAATTGGAGAGGGTTTGATGGGTTATTTGGCCAAGGGGGAGGCTCGGGTTATGATTTATTCTTTGTGTTCACTGTTCTGTGGTGTGAAGTCTGTCGTTTTGGTTATACCATGTTTGTTTAACACTCTAAACACCCTAGATGCATATCCTAGCATCTGTGCACCACCCATATTGCTAGGAACACAAATTTTATACTGCACTTGTCATGAAATTGCCATCATCAAGATGTCCTGTACATATTTAGTTTGTGCATTGCTGCTTGAGCATCACATTACCTTTTACTGCTACTTTGTATTGCTTTCACAATGTTACGTACCCTGCACTAAACATCCGATACTTCGATCCGATACCGCCGATACTACCGATATCGCCGATACCAATACTACCGATATCGCCGATACTACCGATACCGCCGATACTACCGATACCGCCGATACTACCGATATCGCGCGCCGATACTACCGATACTACCGATATCGCCGATACTACCGATACCGCCGATACTACCGATTCCGATACCGATACTTTGAACCTTGATTTAAATACATGTTAGTATAGTGTCTTCACATATATGTTAAGAGTATATACATGATTAGCAAGGTAACTAGATACAAGTTATGATACAATGTAAATGCAAGTATACATGTTAGCTAGATAGCTTAGACTTATATTGCAATCTCCTATTCACACGAGTATTGATATCGCCGATACCAATACTCGTAGGAATAGTCCGATACCGATATACATTGTAGAGCTCTGTTTTGCTATTCTGGACATGTTGTGACCTGTGCTGTTCTAAATAGGAGCCAGACACACTCCTGAGACGGGGGGAGTTTGTATAGTGATGTGGATTCTTACTAACTTATCATGTGAACCCATTTATGGGCCCTTCATTGAACCTTCTCATGTGCAACTTTCAGTCCATTCACAGTTCCCTATATTGTACTCTACATCACCTAGTTCACTTATATCTAACATCCTAACCCTAATCCAAATTTATGAGTATCGGTATCGGGCTATTCTTATGTTTAGTTTGTCTTACGATACAGATTTTCACATCCAAATTGAGGATGAGTCGTTATTTTGTTGATCGTACATGGATGTACAAACGGCAACACGAGAGTAGAATTGGTGTGAGTGACGATTTTCAGGCAGGCGTGGAAGTATTTCTTAATTATGCAATGAGCAAAGCTCAGTACATGGACGGTAACAAAATTAAGTGTCCATGTGTTAAATGTCACAATAGACGTTACGAAGAAGTGGTGACTGTGAGAGATCATTTGACCCGTAAGGGTTTCGTACGTAATTATGGCCTGTGGTCATCGCAAGGTGAACTATATTCGGAAAGACAGGCTGCGGAAGCTGCTACTTATGCTTTTGATGATAATGCTGCAACGGATGTCATCGAAGACCACGGATGCTCTGTTGATTATGGAGATCTGCAGAACCTTGCACGAGATATGGTGTATGATGCGGCAGGGCCTAATTTTGATCCGGAGGATCCTAATCCCGAGGCGAAGGAGTTCTATGACATGTTTCAGGACGCAGATACTTCTCTATATCCTGGTTGTGAGACTCATTCCGCACTGTCAGTGACGATGCGGTTGTTGAACATAAAGTCTGATTTTAACTTGCCACAAGCTTGCTATAATCGGATCACAGAAGTAATCAAGGAGGTGTTATCGAAGGAATCAAAAGAGCTACCAAAAAACTTCTACAAGTCAAAGATGATGGTCCGACAACTGGGACTGGGGTACGAGAAGATAGATTGTTGTCGCAACGGATGCATGTTGTACTACAAAGAGAATTGCGTATCAGAAAGTTGCAGCTTCTGTAATGCGGATCGTTACAAGCCAGTACAGGGAAAAGGAAAGTCGACTAGAAAACGACGTCCTTACAAGTATATGCATTACTTGTCGATCACGAAGCGCTTGCAGAGGATGTATATGTCTCTAAATACAGCAGAACACATGACGTGGCACAGCGAAGAACGCATAAAGGACGAAGGAGAATTGTCACATCCTTCGGATGGAGAGGCGTGGAAACATTTTGATTTGTGTCATCCAGATTTTGCTACAGAGCCTAGAAATGTACGCCTGGCGCTATGTGCTGATGGCTTCGCCCCTTTCGGACAGTCGGGATCTCAGTACTCATGCTGGCCGGTCATTCTTACCCCTTACAATCTGCCACCATGGATGTGTATGAAGACTCCTTATATGTTTCTGACAGCTATCATACCCGGTCCTAAAAATCCGACGAATAACATCGATATATATTTACAGCCGTTGGTGGATGAGCTGAAACAGCTGTGGGAGATCGGCGTCACGACCTATGATATTTCCAGGAAACAGAACTTTCAGATGAGAGCTTCACTCATGTGGACAATCAATGACTTTCCAGCATACGGTATGCTGTCGGGATGGAGTACGCACGGCAACATGTCTTGTCCGATATGCATGGAAAATAGTAAGGCGTTCCGCCTTAGGCATGGAGGAAAAACTTCTTTCTTTGACTGTCACCGTCAATTTCTGCCCGCGACCCATCCTTGGAGAAAGAATAAGGACGCGTTCAGATATGGAAAACAAGAATTTTCTCAACCTCCTGCCAGATTTTCGGGATACGATATTTGGGAAGCTGTAAAGGAATTGCCCACCGCAATGGAAGATCCATCGAACCATCGTGTCGAGGGGTTCGGACAAAGCCATAACTGGACCAAACGGAGTATCTTCTGGGACTTGCCTTATTGGAAAGATAATCTTATAAGGCATAATCTTGATGTCATGCATATCGAAAAGAACGTGTTCGATAATGTCTTCAATACCGTAATGGATATTAAAGGAAAGACGAAGGACAATCCAAAAGCAAGACAAGACATAGCCGAGATATGCAAGCGTCCTCATCTGAACTTGATACAAAAGGGTGCTGGTGGACAATTAAGTAAGCCTATAGCGCCATACACATTGAGCAAGGAAGATAGATTAATAATCTGCAAGTGGATATCTAATTTAAGATTTCCCGACGGCTATGTTTCGAATTTGTCTAGATGCGTTGATCTCAATGAACGCAAGCTAACGGGAATGAAAAGTCACGACTGCCACGTGTTTATGGAAAGATTACTGCCCATTGCTTTGAGAGAGTTGTTGCCTTCTGCTGTATGGGTTCCGTTGGCCGAGTTGTCTACATTCTTCAGGGATATCTGTTCAACTAAGCTGACGGTGCAACATATGGTACAACTTGAGGAGAAGATTGTCTTAACAATCTACAAGTTAGAGAAAATATTTCCACCGGGCTTTTTCGACAGCATGGAGCATCTACCGATTCATCTAGCATACGAAGCCCGTGTCGGTGCATCTGTTCATTATCGATGGATGTACCCCTTTGAAAGGTAAATAAAAATCGATATAATTTAAGTGAAATTTAAGTGCATTTTACAATTCATTGTTAATTCTCAAGATAATTTGTCTCTTTAGGTACCTACACCATCTAAAGAAGAAAGTTGGCAACAAGGCTCATATAGAGGCTTCGATATGCGAATCATATCTTATCGAGGAGGTGTCAAATTTCTGCTCCATTTATTTCGATACTCATGTCGAGACAAATCGAAATAGACCTCAAAGGAATGAAGAAGACGTTGAGGATGGAGGTATATTCAATTTAAGGGGCAAGCCTATTGGGGCTAGTAAGAAACGATGGTTGACCGACGATGAGTATGATACCGCTCACCGATATGTCTTGTTAAATTGTGACATACAAGAAGTGAGAGATTTGGAGAAGTAAGTGACTACGCCTCGTTATAATCTCTAATTTGGTGAATTAAGTGACTACACTTATTTTTATTCTCTCTAACAGTGTATTTAGAGGTGAAGTCAAAATGAGGACACCATATATTACAGATGAGGGACTTCAAAGAGAGGTTGATTGTACGTTTCCGTCCTGGTTTCGTAAATACGTAAGTAATTGAGATAATATGTTATGCGGCTACCATTAAAATATATGCAGCTAAAATATTTAAATTATCAATACATGTTTACAGGTTTTATTGCCTGAAACAACACTCATAAATGAGAGCATTCGTTATTTGGCATTGGGACCGAAGAAGCATGCAAAGACTTTGTCAGGCTATGTCGTTAATGGCTTCAAGTTTAAGTCAACTCAGCATGCTATAAATGCCGAATTTCTCAATGACGGCTTCGATACCAAGAATTCTGGTGTTTGCATAAGAGGCACCATCTATGACGACGAGCCGAACTTTGACTATTATGGAGTGCTTCGGGAGATTGTAGATTTACAATATAGTGCCCCATATGATATGCATATTGTGATGTTCAAATGTGAGTGGTTCGATACGAGACCAAATATCGGTTGGAGAATCGATAAACAATTTGGATTCGTCGATATAAATCATCGCAGGAGGTATAGAGGGTCCGACACGTTTGCGATAGCAAGTCAGGCTGTTCAAGTCTACTATACAAGCTACCCAAGGCGTTGTAGAGATCGATTTGACTGGTGGGCAGTATGCAAGATTAAATCTAGAAATACATTCAACGTTGGAGACCCAGCATACCAAGAGGACCAAATCGAGAAGCCCCAATACATGGGACAACAGTCGGATACCATGGACGTGGAAGATGTCGATATACCTCATGCTGAGGAAAATAGAGGGGAGGAAGAGGTTGATATACAAGACTTAGCTGTCAACCAGGGGAGAAAGAGGTGTCTTGTCCCAAGTATTGAGCCTGAAGAAGAAGTAGAAGAAGAAGAAGAAGAAGAAGAAGAAGAAGAAGAGGATGAGGATGAGGATGAGGATGATGATACAGATGAAGTCGGCGATGAGGATGATGATATAGATGAAGTCGACGATGAGAATGAGGATGAGAACGATGACGATGACGATGAGGACAAGGACGATAACGATGATTAGATTAAATATCGGTATATATTAGAAGCACTTACAACTAACTTAGTGAATTCAGTTTAGACGGACACATTCTTATTTCAGTTTATGTTTTTGTCGTTCGATCATCTACTTATTGTATGATTTTCTTTTTACAGATGGCACTCTTAGTTCTCATTGTCTTGACGGCACTCGCCGCCCTGCTGCTGGTATATATATTTTAGTTCAGTTTTATATTCATTTATACTTCTATATTGTTAATTATATTTATGTGTTCTATTTACAGGTCATGGTCACTACCACTCGTGCTGGTGGTGGCGGTACCGGCCGTGGTGGTGCTGGTGGTGGCGGTACTGGCCGTGGTGGGCGTGGTGGTAGCGGCACTGGCCGTGGTGGACGTGGTGGTAGCGGTCGTGGTGGTAGCGGTCGTGGTCGCCTTCCACATTCCCCGGATATAGAGTCCTCCGATCCCGACCTGGAGAGCCCGGCCACAGACTCATCCCGCCGTCGATCTACCTCTGCGCTACATTCATCTTCATCGAGGCCTGAGACTCCATCCGCTAGCGGATCCGTTCCGCCCCCGGATGCACCAGCGGGTACACCATCAGTTACTGCAGGGTGGGCTCCGAAGTACCCCCGGATTCAGCTTCATCCTGCTACCGGTGAGTACATCCGCGGACCCGCGGATCCTCCGACGCCTCCAGAGAGGCCGATAGGCGAGAACCGACGAGTGCTATGGCCCGCGGGTGATACGTAAGTAAATTTAAGTTAATTTATTAAATTTGTTTCATTTATTCAAGTTAATAATCCAGTCTTTGCTTCTTTGTAGGTTTTTCCCGTTTGATGCTGCCCGGATACTCGGGCAAATTATTCGGGAAAACTACCATGGCCCCTACCTCAATTTTTCTGAGGTGCCTCAGAACATGCAGTACGTCTGGCTCGAGGAGATGAAGGTATATATATATCTTTTGGTTAATTATTAATTATTCTTTAATCCACTAATTTTTTAATTACGTGATAATTTAATTTGTATGTCAGACGACGTTCTGGTGGCCCCCCCATCGCGAGGAGTTGATTCGCAAGGCCTACAAAGCCGCCGCCGGGAAGAAGATACGGGATACGGTGTACGACGTTCGTACGACGCATTCGAGGAAGAAGTGGCTCCGGGAGGAGTACTACGAGCAGATGTTGGATAAGATGAATACTGCTCAGTACAGGAAGAAATCAGAGAAAGCGAAGGCGAGCAGAAAGGTCGCTGCTCTGCATACGGGAGGTTCAAAGCCCCACGCAGCGACGCGTGCAGATTTGGTGAGATACCGCAAATTCATTTCACTATTAAATTCGGTACTATTAATATACGTAGTTAATTAAATTCGACGTATATTTCGTATGCAGGCACGACAGGCGGTAAAGGAAGGGAGAGAGCCGGAGTCGGTCACCGCCTACGATGTATTCCTGCATACACACAAGAGGCAGGCAGACGGGAGCTTCGTCGACGCGAGGGCCCAGGCGACTGATGTAAGTAATTACGTTTATGAGATTTATATTAGTAATATAATTATTGTTAACTTAATTAGGTGAACGTAGGATTCAAATTATAACTTAGGGAAACATAGGATTTAGATTATAACTTAGGAAAACTTATAGTATAAACACATTCATTGGATAGGCTGCATATCGTGAGGCCCTTAGTCAGATTGAGCCCCCTGCCAAGGTTGTCGGCGAAACGACGCCCACCCAGACGCCCTCTTCTATGGCCGCTCGCTACGACGACGTGTTCGTAGAGTCTGTCGGCGGCTTTAATAAAGGGCGCGTCTACGGCGTAGGTTCCATGGCGGCGTCGTTGCAGGGCGCGACTCCGAGATATCCACCGCCCCCGCCTCCTCCCGCGCCCCCGTCGGACGATATGAGGACGCAGCTTGCGACTCTCACCTCCGATATGTCGGAAATACGGAGTCTAATGTCGGATGTGCTGGAGCGCCTTCCGCGTCCTTCTGCTCCCGGTCCAGATCCGTCTGCTCCCGGTACGTCTACTGCGGTTGCCGGTCCTTCCGACCCTGGACGTTATTCATTTGACCGTAATGCCGAGGTCCGCCTGGTACCGGATACTGCGCTCATTGGGCTCATGGACATGATGTCGGCAGAGCAGCTCCGCACGCTTCCAGAGCATGTGTTGTCCCAGGTGCCGGCGTACATGGTGGAAGAGTACATCCGCAGAGCCGAGGCGGCGCCGAGACGACCACGCGATCCATCTCCGGGAAAATGATATTTGTACTGTTTTTTGATATTATGAATTTGGATATTTGGATATTATGAATTTGGATATTTGGATATTTGTTATTGGATATTTGATATTGGATATCATGAATTTGGATATTTGGATATTTGTTGATCGTACATGGATGTTTGGATGGATATTTGGATATTTGTTGATCGTACATGGATGTTTGGATATTGGATATTATGAATGTGTAATATTTACGAAAAGGAAATAGAATGTTTCTGTAATTTTTTTTAATTGATGTTACATTTAGCGACGGACTAGCGACTAACTCGCGACGGATTATATAAATATTTGCAGTTACCGACGGAAGAGCGACGGAATATCCGTCGCTAACTGGGTGATATAAAATATTTTGCAGTTACCGACGGAAGAGCGACGGAATATCCGTCGCTAACTGGGTGATATAAAATATTTTGCAGGTACCGACGGAAGAGCGACTACCTAGCGACGGCGAATCCGTCGACATGGTTCTGGAAATATGGTAGGTTTCCAGAGACTTAGCGACGGATAGTTGGTCGCTAATCCGTCGCTAATCGGTCGAGGATGACGACGGACTAGCGACGGATGAGCGACCAATTATCCGTCGACATGGTTCTGGAAATATGGAAGCTTTCCAGAACCAGGCCGACGACCTACCCGTCGCTAGTACGTCGCTATAACATCGAGGTTAACGACGGAATGGCGACGGAATAGTGACTGATTTTGCGTATCAGGAACCTCTCTGATACGCTTTTACCGACCTATTGACGACGGATTAGCGACGGATATTTTAATATTATATGGCATGTAAACCGACGGGAATATGTCGCTAATCCGTCGCTAAGTAGGTGAAAGACAACCGTCGCTAACCAGTCGCTAGTCCGTCGGATAATTATTTGTCCGACGGCTTAGCGACGGACATTTTTTAGCGACGACGTTTTTCCCGACGGCCATTTTCATCAAATATCCGTCGCCATTACGTCGGTAATTTATGTTACCGACGGATAAGCGACGGATCTGGCCGTCGCTAAAGTTGGTTTTTTTGGTAGTGGACGGCGACGTACAGCGACGTACCGCCGCTAATTTGCGACGTATAGCGACGTCCACTTTCCGTCGCTATCCGTCGCTAACCGTCGCAGAATACTGAAAAAAAATTAAAAAAATATAATGTATATTTTTGTTATGCTGTGTGTCTGTGTTTACAGTGTGTGTGAACCGAACACTGCATTTCACATATACTGTAAACACAGACACACATCATTACAAAAATATACATTATACCTTTTTAAAATTTGGACAACACCTCCTTTGTATATCAGATCATCGCTTATAACCCAGCGTAGGTATATTTGTCATCCCTGTCGCAGATATCATCATAACTAACAGTCTCCCATCATAACAGTCTATAACTAATAGATGAATAACAGTCTCCCATCATAACAGTCTACAACTAAATATCATACATGTACTCAATAAAAATACCAACAAATTAAATATCTCAAACATACATATCCAACAAACATACATGTCTGTCACGACCCGTTACCCAAATTGTTGGGCCGGGCCGAGCCATGTCCAGCCTACGCTTAAGATAAAGCGCAGTAAGCTGTTCTAGAGATAACAAGACAAGACTAAATGTGCTAACAGTTCTATAAGTGAAGAAGAATCATAAATGCTCCAAACACAAAAGTCGTCGTATATAGTGAAATATCCAAGTACAAGTAAACTGAAATGTAAAACTGGATACATGTCCAGTTACAAAATGGTATAGTCTAATACATGACTACACTAAGTATCCCAAGCAGCTACGCAAACTAGACGAGTCTCCCCGCAGGAACATCCTCGTATGGCAAAACCGGGTCCTCGGCAGTGACTCCATAATACGAATCACAGAGCAACTCCTCCTCAGTAAGTATACCTACAACGTTATCCTGTCAGGACGGGAGCAAGTACAACCTCTACAACTAAAGTACTGAACATATAATGAAAGAGATGTACAACAAGAAATATGGTGTAATAAGTCTATAAACAGGAAATACTGGAAACATGGCCTCATGGTACAACTGGGATCATAGTATCATAGTAACATAGAGAACATGGCATATCATGGTTTAATTTGTCATTTCTACAAATGACCACATATAGTTTAAAAGTTTAAAACCGTAGCATGTACGTGAATCGGTCAATAGGTGATTCAGGATGTACTGTGGTACATATCAAGTTTTCTGGTGTGCCCACACGTGCACGAACGGCATCGGTGTATATCCATACACAAACGCGAGATTCAGAAACATACGGCAAGGTCGCATATAGAATGTCCCCGAGCGCGGTAAGTACATACGGAGAAGGGGGTCATGTTCACGTACACTACTAACAGTTTCCCCTTAACCCGTTTATTTAACATGTGGGAGATACGAGAGCAGTAAAAACATGTGAATACTCAGAGCAGTCTAAAGCATAGTAAAACTTGTACTGAGAACCCGTAAGAAGCATGTGAAGATATAAGAGCTGTACTAAACATGGCCGGTACTGAAAGTGATACAACATGTGAAGACATAACTTGCTACCTCAAGGATCAGTCTTTTAACAGGGTTAATACATGGTCTAGCATTAAAAGACAGTAAATGAGTATGTAGATGTACTTGCCTCTAGCAAAACAAGCTGCGATAAAAGTGCTATGGATGTCTGGTAACTCGTCACTGTAGAAATACATACAATAACTTAGCTTTTACACTAAGCTAAAACACTAGGACACTAATTGGTGCGACACGACTTGTGACTGGGCACCTAGCCAATAATGATGACTTGGCATAGGAGACCAATGTGGGGTGACACACTATGTTAACTAACTTTCTAGGGTTTTTACACTAGTGAGGGATGGAGTTCAACACGACTAAAACTCCAAATAACACAAAAAGCTACAAGTCGTAATTAATCAATAAATAAATCAAAAGATCATTATTTTCTAACAATTTTTAAAGTAGACAAAAAGCCTAGTTTTGCATAAAATAAAGTACCAAAACGATCCTTGCTAACTATAGAAATTTATTATAATTTTTCTGGAATTTATTAACCAGTACAAATATTTTATAAAAATCAGTTTTTCTAAGTATACAGAAAATGAGTTTTGGTTTCATATGCCAAACTAGGGGCAAAACAGTAAATTAAATACTACAAAAATTTATACTAAATTAGCTAACTTAACATAGTATCTAAAAACTATTTTTCCATAATTTTAGCAATACTTTAAGTATTTTTAGAAAATCAAAAACAGCATTGTACATAATAATTAATTATCTGCGTATTTTGTCCATGTATATAATTTGAACCAAAGTTCAAATACAGGACCCAAGGCCATGAATCAAGTCCAATATGACTTGTACAGGTCTTGAATGTGTGAAAACACATTTGAGCCCAAATACCCATGCTAGGCTTGGACATCAAATGGTTGCAGTAATTTAAATACAATAAAATACAATTTGGTAAAAGTACAAAATAATTATTAATATTTTAATAGGGCAAAGTTATGCATAGTGAAAAATATAATTACATGTGTTAAAAGTACATATATATTTGTAAGGAAAATACTTAATTTATAGAGTACAAATGTATATATGTATAAATATATATACATATATATAGGAAAAATATTTTAATAATAAGGTGTATATATATATATATATATATTAATATATATATACATCAAGATATATACATATATATACACAAAATTTACTAATTATAAAATATATATACATATGTATATAATACTGTAAAATACAGTATATACATATATTTATATATACTAATATATATACATATACATATATATATATATAAATATAAATATATTAAAAAGAAAAAGAAAAGAAAAAGAAAAGAGAAAAGAAAACAGAAGGAAAGGGGGAGGGGCTCGAACCCTGTCCAGCGGGGGGGGGGGGGGGGGTCTTAGTCACAGCGCGCTGGCCAGTGGGCCAGCGGCCCGCTTTGTTAGGAATAGGGTTTGGTTTAGTTATATTTCATTTTAGGTTAGATTAATAAATAATAAAAAAAAACGTCCTGTGTCCAAACAGTTCAGGACACAGGTATTATCGTGTCGAAGGCCATGCACAGTCCCAGGACACGATACGCACGTGTCCGAGCACCGTGCTGAACTCGTCGTGCCTAGGCGAACCACTTACCCAAAACTTGGACACATACGACACGAGAATCACACAGTCACTCACGTGTCCGGTCGTAGCGGTGGAAGTCGGGGTGGCGATCGGCCTGTTCCGGCGTCGTGGTCAAGGCGCTGCGGTGACGCTGGGCGCGGCTCAGCGCGACGCGTCTGATGATGGTGGTTGCGGGCGGTGGTGCTCGGTGTAGGGGCTGGACGGGGGCTCGCCGGAGTAGAGCTAGGGTTTGGGGTTCGTCGGGGAAGAAAGGGGGTTGGGGTGGTCGGTTAGGGTTAGGGTTTGATTCAGGGGGAGAGGGGGAGTTTATATAGGGTCTTTAGGGCGGTGGATTGGCCGGGGAAGGCGGAAAAGTAGGTCGGTCGATCGCCGGCGACGTGGCTGGTCGTCGGGGGCAGTTAGGGTTAGGGTTTTACACTTAGGTCCTTAGGATTTTTAGGAATTACAAATAGGTCCCCGCTGTAACTAAATGCAAATTATAATTTGCATAAACAATTCATAATTTGCAAACTGTTATAAAAACAATTGTACAATTACAAAACCACATTAAAATAATTTTAAAAATTGCAAATTGATATATTAACAATTCTACTTATTACAAAACAGTATTAAAACAATTCTAATAATTGTAAAACCATATTAAAACAATTCTAATATTTGCAAAATGATATTTTTTGTATTTAAAACTCATTAAAAATTTATTTAAAAATTCTAGAAAATTCCTAAAATCATATTAAATTATTTTAAAACCAATAATGACATTTAATAATTAATTAACACTAGTTTAAAAAAAATTTTGAAAATTAGGGGCTTACAAGTCTTCCCTCCTTGAAAAATTTCGTCCTCGAAATTCACAAGGATTGAAGACCCGACAATATTCTAATATAGCAAGCAATGCAACAAATGACTAAGACTACGGTCAAAACTAACCTCCCGAAACCTGTTCCGGCTCCGGCTCAAGGACTAGGCTATAAGTCTTCCCCTGGGGTCCCTTGGCTAATGGGCAGTCCCGAATCTGATGGATGGCAGACCCACAAGCTAAACACTGACCCAACCTCTTCCTGCAGACGAGAGAGTCATGGCCTTGCCTCTTGCAGTATACACAAAAAGCTCCCTTCTGCTGCTGCTGTCGGGGTCCCGGGGCTCTAACTGGCTGGGTTGGGTGATGTGATGTAGGGGGATGGTAAGTCTGCTGGGGTGGCGTCGGCGCTCTCTGCTGGAAAGCCTGACGCTTGGACGGTCCCTCATGGTGTACAGAAGCCGGCCTCTTGCTAGACAGAAGACGCTCCTCAATGCTCCGGGCCAACTCTAGGCTCTGGTAATAGTCAGTCGTACCGTTTGCCACTATAAGAATGCCAATGTCTGGAACTAGACCATAGCAAAACCTACGGGTCATCTCCTCTGGATCAGCAACCAGACTAGGAGCAAAACGGCTCAAGCGACTAAACTCTCCCGCATAGTCATCAACAGAACGGTTCCCCTGCTGGATGTTCTGGAATCGTAGCCCCATGGCTACTCTAGCGGTGGTCGAGAAGAACTTCTTCTTGAACTGGGTCTTGAACTGGTCCCAGGTGGCTCTACCTCTCGCGAACAACGGCTCATTCCTGAACCAGACTCCGGCTAAGTCTATCAGCAGAAATCCTGCTGCCTCGACCTGAAGGTCATCCGACATCCTAACTCCCAGAAGCTTCCTCTCTACTGAATCTAGCCAATCATCAGCTACTACTATGCCCTCAGTCCCTGAGAACTCCTTGGGATTCAGACCCATGAAGTCCTTGACCGTCCCCGCTTTCTGCCATGGCTCTACATGTGGTGGGACTACGGGACGTCCTTCAGAACGCTCTATGCTCTGGCGGAGTAGGGTAGTCTGCTCCTGATGGGTTGTTAGGAACCCCTGGATCAGTGTGAGCAGCTGGTTCCCGTCGAGTGTGACGGAAGCCTGGGTGGGTATAGTGATAGGGGGTGGTGGAAGTATCGGGTCCTGCTGGGACTGGGATGTGGAAGGTGGTATCTGGGTCTGTGGATCTGTAGAGTGGGGGAATGTGGTAGGTGGAGGTGTATCAGTCAACTGGTCAGCTGACTGGATACGGAGGGCCCCATTCTCGGGGGTAACATGCTGGGACGAACGAGTAAGCACCATCTAAATTACACATAAAAGACTTATAAGGAGTTATTTAAAGTAAGCAATTATATGCAAGAAAATCTAATTATAATAGCAAACATGTGATGTGTTTCCTATGTTGCAATCCTAGCATTCCTCTAGGTGTTCTAAGCGTCTTTCCTAATGTTGTCTAATTACCTTAAGTTCCTAATTGCAGGTATGCTTGGTACAATAACGTAACCAAACAGTTTAGTCAGGACCTTGCATGGGCCGCCAAAAAAATATGTCACGACCCGTTACCCAAATTGTTGGGCCGGGCCGAGCCATGTCCAGCCTACGCTTAAGATAAAGCGCAGTAAGCTGTTCTAGAGATAACAAGACAAGACTAAATGTGCTAACAGTTCTATAAGTGAAGAAGAATCATAAATGCTCCAAACACAAAAGTCGTCGTATATAGTGAAATATCCAAGTACAAGTAAACTAAAATGTAAAACTGGATACATGTCCAGTTACAAAATGGTATAGTCTAATACATGACTACACTAAGTATCCTAAGCAGCTACGCAAACTAGACGAGTCTCCCCACAGGAACATCCTCGTATGGCAAAACCGGGTCCTCGGCAGTGACTCCATAATACGAATCACAGAGCAACTCCTCCTCAGTAAGTATACCTACAACGTTATCCTGTCAGGACGGGAGCAAGTACAACCTCTACAACTAAAGTACTGAACATATAATGAAAGAGATGTACAACAAGAAATATGGTGTAATAAGTCTATAAACAGGAAATACTGGAAACATGGCCTCATGGTACAATTGGGATCATAGTATCATAGTAACATAGGGAACATGGCATATCATGGTTTAATTTGTCATTTCTATAAATGACCACATATAGTTTAAAAGTTTAAAACCGTAGCATGTACGTGAATCGGTCAATAGGTGATTCAGGATGTACTGTGGTACATATCAAGTTTTCTGGTGTGCCCACACGTGCACGAACGGCATCGGTGTATATCCATACACAAACGCGAGATTCAGAAACATACGGCAAGGTCGCATATAGAATGTCCCCGAGCGCGGTAAGTACATACGGAGAAGGGGGTCATGTTCACGTACACTACTAACAGTTTTCCCTTAACCCGTTTATTTAACATGTGGGAGATACGAGAGCAGTAAAAACATGTGAATACTCAGAGCAGTCTAAAGCATAGTAAAACTTGTACTGAGAACCCGTAAGAAGCATGTGAAGATATAAGAGCTGTACTAAACATGGCCGGTACTGAAAGTGATACAACATGTGAAGACATAACTTGCTACCTCAAGGATCAGTCTTTTAACAGGGTTAATACATGTTCTAGCATTAAAAGACAGTAAATGAGTATGTAGATGTACTTGCCTCTAGCAAAACAAGCTGCGATAAAAGTGCTATGGATGTCTGGTAACTCGTCACTGTAGAAATACATACAATAACTTAGCTTTTACACTAAGCTAAAACACTAGGACACTAATTGGTGCGATACGACTTGTGACTGGGCACCTAGCCAATAATGATGACTTGGCATAGGAGACCAATGTGGGGTGACACACTATGTTAACTAACTTTCTAGGGTCTTTACACTAGTGAGGGATGGGGTTCAACACGACTAAAACTCCAAATAACACAAAAAGCTACAAGTCGTAATTAATCAATAAATAAATCAAAAGATCATTGTTTTCTAACAATTTTTAAAGTAGACAAAAAGCCTAGTTTTGCATAAAACAAAGTACCAAAACGATCCTTGCTAACTATAGAAATTTATTATAATTTTTCTGGAATTTATTAACCAGTACAAATATTTTATAAAAATCAGTTTGTCTAAGTATACAGAAAATGAGTTTTGGTTTCATATGCCAAACTAGGGGCAAAACAGTAAATTAAATACTACAAAAATTTATACTAAATTAGCTAACTTAACATAGTATCTAAAAACTATTTTTCCATAATTTTAGCAATACTTTAAGTATTTTTAGAAAATCAAAAACAGCATTGTACATAATAATTAATTATCTGCGTATTTTGTCCATGTATATAATTTGAACCAAAGTTCAAATACAGGACCCAAGGCCATGAATCAAGTCCAATATGACTTGTACAGGTCTTGAATGTGTGAAAACACATTTGAGCCCAAATACCCATGCTAGGCTTGGACATCAAATGGTTGCAGTAATTTAAATACAATAAAATACAATTTGGTAAAAGTACAAAATAATTATTAATATTTTAATAGGGCAAAGTTATGCATAGTGAAAAATATAATTACATGTGTTAAAAGTACATATATATTTGTAAGGAAAATACTTAATTTATAGAGTACAAATGTATATATGTATAAATATATATACATATATATAGGAAAAATATTTTAATAATAAGGTGTATATATATATATATATTAATATATATATACATCAAGATATATACATATATATACACAAAATTTACTAATTATAAAATATATATACATTTGTATATAATACTGTAAAATACAGTATATACATATATTTATATATACTAATATATATATACATATACATATATATATAAATATAAATATATTAAAAAAAAAAAAAGAAAAAGAAAAGAGAAAAGAAAACAGAAGGAAAGGGGGAGGGGCTCGAACCCTGTCCAGCGGGGGGGGGGGGGGGGGTCTTAGTCACAGCGCGCTGGCCAGTGGGCCAGCGGCCCGCTTTGTTAGGAATAGGGTCTGGTTTAGTTATATTTCATTTTAGGTTAGATTAATAAATAATAAAAAAACGTCCTGTGTCCAGACAGTTCAGGACACAGGTATTATCGTGTCGAAGGCCATGCACAGTCCCAGGACACGATACGCACGTGTCCGAGCACCGTGCTGAACTCGTCGTGCCTAGGAGAACCACTTACCCAAAACTTGGACACATACGACACGAGAATCACACAGTCACTCACGTGTCCGGTCGTAGCGGTGGAAGTCGGGGGTGGCGATCGTCCTGTTCCGGCGTCGTGGTCAAGGCGTTGCGGTGGCGCTGGGCGCGGCTCAGCGCGACGCGTCTGATGGTGGTGGTTGCGGGCGGTGGTGCTCGATGTAGGGGCTGGACGGGGGCTCGTCGGAGTAGAGCTAGGGTTTGGGGTTCGTCGGGGAAGAAAGGGGGTTGGGGTGGTCGGTTAGGGTTAGGGTTTGATTCAGGGGGAGAGGGGGAGTTTATATAGGGTCTTTAGGGCGGTGGATTGGCCGGGGAAAGCGGAAAAGTAGGTCGGTCGGTCGCCGGCGACGTGGCTGGTCGTCGGGGGCAGTTCGGGTTAGGGTTTTACACTTAGGTCCTTAGGATTTTTAGGAATTACAAATAGGTCCCCGCTGTAACTAAATGCAAATTATAATTTGCATAAACAATTCATAATTTGCAAACTGTTATAAAAACAATTATACAATTACAAAACCACATTAAAACAATTTTAAAAATTGCAAATTGATATATTAACAATTCTACTTTTTACAAAACAGTATTAAAACAATTCTAATAATTGCAAAACCATATTAAAACAATTATAATATTTGCAAAATGATATTTTTTATATTTAAAACTCATTAAAAATTCATTTAAAAATTCTAGAAAATTCCTAAAATCATATTAAATTATTTTAAAACCAATAATGACATTTAATAATTAATTAACACTAGTTTAAAATTTTTTTTGAAAATCAGGGGCTTACAATGTCCAACAGAGTCAAATAATAGTGAAAATCAATGTACAGAACGGTCAATGGGCCCATAGGGCCAATAAATACAAAGATGATAAAAAAATCTACTGGATCACTGAGGACCCCTGCCGCGCATCTGGGATAGCATGTACTCATATTGCTCCTGTGTGAGCTGCACTGTAGGGGCAGTAGGAGGCAGTGCAATGTCTAGAGTCGGCACCGTCGATGGATCGGAAGGACGTATCTACTCCAGCTCTCGCAGTCGCTCACCATGCGCAGCAAGGGTACTCACCATCCTCTGAGTACTCTCCTCAATCGAAGCCGGCACCTGAGTGAATGAGGCAGACAAGGTCCTCTGCGATCCCTCCTGCTCGACCTGTCTACGCTCTGTGCGCTGCATAGACTCGGTGAGCATGTGCAAGCTGGCAGCTGTAGCCTGCTGCAGACTCATCAGCTCCTGTATACTGTGCTCGACCGCATCAAATCGTTCGGTGATCATCGGAGGGTCGAATCGTCGCTCGACCGCATCAGAAATCTGCTGCTGCAACTCGCGACGCAGCTCGTCGATCTGACGACGAATATCCTGAGCTCGTGATGATGCCTGCGAAGCCGGAGACTGCGCACTGACAGAGGGGGCCCGGGATGACTCCGAAGCCAAATACGTGTCGTAGGATCCCGTACCTTAGTACGTACCCTTCTGAAGACCGCCAACGGCGGTAATCCATAGGTCGTCCGGCGATGGAGATGTAGGCGGCTGGGAGAAAGTACCAACCCCTTCCTTTGCTGGCGCACTAGCAGTAGCAGCCGCCTTCTCCTGTAGCCGAACAAACTCGGCCTAGAACAATGTTTGCTAACGACGTCGCTAATAGAGCATATTTTAGTAGTAAAAGACAGGTATTACAGAATACTGAACTTGATTGCAAATTCGCTTGTACAAAGAAAAGCCTAGAAAGAAATCCTAGTAAATAATCTAACTACAATTGTATAGTTTTGATTATGGGGGATGACGGTGGAGGCTCGGGAAAGTGCTATCAACTCTGTCTTACTCCGTGGACTATCTGACGCAGTCTCTAGGTCGCAATGAAATTGATTTTCTCTTGAAGGTTGCCAGCCTTGGATTGCCAACCATCTTGCAGGGGTGTGGCACCCTGCTATTTATAGTGATTTCGGGATGAAGGATATTTTGAACCGCATAGATGACCACGTGGCAAATCCCCGAGCCACATGGCCGTAATCATGTCTTGAGACTCGGTCTGTGACTGATAGCTGGGGATTTGTTAGGATTTGTTGTGATTTGTCGTTGAGTAGTTGAGACTTGGTCAACTTGTCACGTGCATCAACTAATCTTCTATGACGAGCCGCATGAAGGATGTCTCCTGGCCGAGCCGCATGAGGAATGTCTCATGACAGAGCCGCATGAAAGAATGTCTTATACATTGCTAAACGATGTTATTCAGTGACGTCTCTGTGACGTCTATTGAGTCGCCAATATGTTTAAATATTGTCGACGTTTAGCGACACAACATGAGTCGCTAATTTCATTAAAATTAGCATCATTTAGCGACGTCCTAAGTCAGACGTCGGTAACTATTTAATATACACCTGCAGCACTTCACCAAAATCAAAAAAATTTCCAAAATTTTCCCTTCCTTCCCCTGACCGCTGCTCCCTCCCTCCCCCGCTGCGGACCCCGACCGCTGCTCCCTCTCTCCCCCGCTGCTCCCCTCCGACCACCCGTCATCTCTGACCACGCACATCCCTACGATCACCCCTCGTCTCTGGCCACACCCATCGGTCGACCCGGCCACCACCAGTTGCTGCTCCCCTCCCCCACCAGTCGTTGCTCCCCTCCGGCCACCCCTCGTCTCCGGCTACGCCCTCCTCTCAGACCATGCCCCTCCTTTTCTGCCACGCTCCTCATTAGGTAAACCCTAACCCTAATCGGACACACACACATACACACACGAATACGACACACACACACACTAACACAAACAACTCTATCTACAACAGCCCTCACATGAAGAATAGGATCCAAAGTCCTACCCCCAAATGTCGATGTCCTAAAATTCTCCAAGGCTTTCAATTTTTTCTATTACACGTATTAGAACTATTTTGTTTGTGAGTATAAATTTATAAATTTTGTATATATATTTAAACGTATATGACATGGACACGTTGTTAAGATATGATACATACACGTTAACACGGCATTGTTATATGTGTTGATGGACCCTAAATTTATAAAATTTAGTAGTGTATATATATATGAGTATCGAGTGGTAGAGTGGTAGATTATCGAGCGGAAGGTGTGTATGTGTATATATTTGATTAAGGGATGGGTGAGCTAGTGAGGGTTAGTAATATATATATATATATATATATATATATATATATATATATATATATATATATTGTTAGTAATATATATATATATATATATATATATATATATATATATATATATATATATATATATATATATATATATATATATATATATATATATATATATATAAGGGTATAGAAATAGCGACGTTTGAATGATGCTATTACTTTTGCAAGCCTTTGAACGATATGCATGTATCTATCTTACATAAGTATCTAAAAATGGATATGAATTACTACCTACAGTATGAAGTCGAGGAAGACGAACAAGATGAATATTCTGAAGATGATTGAGAGAGATGTACTTTTAATTTATTATTATGTAGACTTGGTTATCTGAATTATCTAGACTTTAATATTTTTGTAGAATGTACTATCTGAACTTAAGATGTTTCTTATAGAATGTACTATCTGGATTTAGAAGTGTTTGCCATAAAAATCAAAGACAGGTATTACAGAACACTGAACTTGATTGCAAACTCGCTTGTACAAAGAAAAGCCTAGAAAGAAATCCTAGGAAACAATCTAAGTACAATTATTTAGTTTTGATTATGGGGGATGACGGTGGAGGCTCGGAAAAGTGCTATCAACTCTGCCTTACTCCGTGAACTATCTGACGCAGTCTCTAGGTCGCAAAAAAAATTGATTTTCTCTTGAAGGTTGCCAGCCTTGGATTGCCAACCATCTTGCAGGGTGTGGCACCCTACTATTTATAGTGATTTTGGGATGAAGGATATTTTGAACCGCATAGATGACCACGTGGCAAATTCCTGAGCCACATGGCCGTAATCATGCCTCGAGACTCGGTCTGTGACTGATAGCTGGGGATTTGTTAGGATTTGTTGTGATTTGTCGTTGAGTAGTTGAGACTTGGTCAACTTGTCACGTGCATCAACTAATCTTCTGTGGCGAGCTGCATGAAGGATGTCTCCTAGCCAAGCCGTATGAGGAATGTCTCATGGCTGAGCCGCATGAAAGAATGTCTCATGATCGAACCGTATGAAGGAACGTCTCCTGACCGAGCCGCATGAAGGAATGTCTCATAACCGAGCCGTATGAAGGACGTCTCATGACCGAGCCGCATGAAGGACGTCGTATGACCGAGCTGTATGAGGAATGTCCCATGATCGAGCCGTATGAGGAATGTCCTATGACCAATCCGCATGAAGAACGTCTCATGACCATGCCGCATGAGGAATGCCTTCTGACCGTACCGCATGAAGGACGTCTGCAACTCCGCTTTTCTGAATTATTGAAATTTTGTAATTTTTCTGGAATCTGAGATTAGTATTATTATTTTAGAATATTTATTTCGATTATTTGATGCATTTAAAATTTTTCTCTAGTCTATATTTATCAGTTTAGCTATTTATGACTCATGGGTTATATTATAATGAATTAGATGTATTTTCCATATTTTTCTTGATTAATTCCTAGTTAATGATTTGAATATTAAATTCTATTATTAATTAATTCTTAAAACATTTTTTATATATTTCCTTTATTTCTGATTTTATTTTTTATTTTTTCTTAAGCTAAATGGCACTTTGGTGTGGGACAACTGACCCATTAACAAATTGTTATTTTCCTACTCAATTAAACCATTACCGGCCCAGCTTATTAAAGCCCAGCTCAGCCCGACCTCTTAGCAATATGGGGCACGGGTTCAGTTCCAGAAACCCGATAGCTCGACCCAATCCGCTAAACCCGAAACCCGATAACGATCAACCGTTAAATTCAAATTTTCTAATTTACTCACCATTCTTTTCCTTTCCCTCCATTGCTGTGGGACGAAGAAGAGAGTCTCTCCATCTGTCGTAGCAACTGCCTGCCCGCCCAACTATCTCGATGCTGCCCGCGTAACGGCCTGCCCGATCGTCCACTTTCTATAAATTGGCCCAGTTCCTTTCTTCTTTTTCGTTCATAATTCGCAGAGGAGCCCTGCAGAATTTTCTTACCCTATTTTCCTTCTTTGTCTTCGAGCTCGAGTCGGTAGCCATGGCGACCGGACGATGATGAACCAGCCCTGTTCCACCTATCGATCGTTGATCGTTCTGATCGGTCATGGCGATCTCGGCGAGACGAACACGACGACAATGACGGCGAGCTCGATTTACTGGTGAGTCCTCTCGACTGAAGTGGATCTTCTCCTGGGCGATTTGATAGAAACGTTCTTATTTTGAATTATTCAACGATTTGAATGATCAGATTTTGGTTGGTTTTCCGCTTCTTTTGATTGTGTTTTGGAGAGTTCTTGGAAATTTCTTGGAATTTTGGGATCGATCTGGGCATCTGGACTATTGGTATTGATTGGAAGTTCATTGGTATGATCTGTGTTCACTTCTCTCCAATTTGGAGTTCTTACAAATTCAACATGATTCACATTCATGAACTCTATATATTGATCGCTATCTGTTCGATCTTATGTGTCAACCAGCTCTGCATCCGAATTCGGGACGCACGGTTTGCTGTGTCGGCTTCAGGAGACTCGAGCCATACCCTCAAACATCAGGTATTCTATTCTGTGAACTCCGTGATTCTTTTGGTAGAAATATCAGAGGACCGGTTGTTAGATTAGAATGTGTCAGGAGTATATGTTTGTGTTTAAGTGGCTCGTGTCCAGTTTTAGGTTGGAGTTTTAGCAATGGGCGGACACAGAGACACGAGGACACTGGCATTGGTCTTGCAGCATCTGTTAATCAGTAGGGATGCCAATTCGAATAATAGGGTGTACTGGTTTGTATTAATTTTATGCCTGTAGAATTCGTTGGGTTTGAGAAGTATTACATGGGTTGTGTACTAGTTCTGTCAAGTTCCATTTACTAAGATTGTTGTTCAGTGTATATTTAGTTTGGGTTGAGAAGTAGTAGAAGCAGTGGCCGAGCTTAACTCCAGTGAGTATAGGCTAACCCAGGTTGTTTTCAGTCCTGTGCAAGGACTATTACTTGAAAACCTGATAGCCCTGTTGTGCTGATATGTGAGCCATCATCTAGGGACTGTTCTTTGATTGTCTTCAACAAGTATCGCACCGAATGCCAAGATGGGTAGTAGCAGTCACATTGTAAGCTGAACCATTATTCAGGAAGACTGTTAGTACAAATCAGTGGGGAATATTGATGCTAAGAATGGAACCAGGGTTATCCTTTGGTGCTAACTGTGTGGAACTTCTTGACAAGTTTTAACCTATATTTACCTCACCTATGTTCTTTCATGACAAATTACTCCATATTACTTTCTATCATAAGAGTAACCTGGAGTGATCTCCTCATTGAAGAGCTTTAAGTCTTGTTTTTAAGTCGATTCTAACCTTGATTGGTTAGTGAGTTAACTGATTAGTAATAGCAGTATTTGGAAATATGCATCCTGATTTAAACTCGGGAATACAGTCCTTGATTGATTCCCTGAAACCAATGTAGGGCGAGTTTATCATTGGACAGAACTGAGATTTCAGTCCCACCCATGAACCTAAGTGAGGATATCAGTTTTCACTGGAGGATTGGATTGAGAGATTCAGTCCTGTTGGATTGAATTCATTGGACTGTACTACCCTTAGATAGATACATGAATGCCTATAGGACTAATAATAGAATAATGATAAGGGTTAGTTGGTAATAAGAATAAGTTGACTAAGGTAGAAAAGAGTTTAGCCATAAATATATATTATAAGAGCTTTATTATTTTTCTATAGAATAATTGTGTCTTATTTGACACAGATTATCTGGACTTTGGACTAGGCATCTACAATAAATCAGGCAAGTACACCGGCTCGAACTCTTTACTATATATTTTTTGTCTTGCTTCATGTTCTCATGTTGACACGTTGTACACATGATTGTTCATTGTTCATTGTTCACTGTTCATCGTTCATCGTTCATTGTTCATCGTTCCTAGTTCATTGTTCTTACTTGTACATTGGGGTGGAGAAATACTACAGATATGTGACCAATCCTATTTTAGCTAGGCATTGACTAATAGCTTAGGTCTCACACCGTGCACGTGAGACTCTAAGCCGTACCATTGTTCATTGTTCACTGTTCACTGTTTATCCAGCCGGTCACATACTCTGATAGTTATTTCAAATGCATGTCATACTGATAGTATAGTTCATTGTTTCTGGATTCGGTACTATAGTTCATCGTTTATTTCTTGTACTACAGTTTTATATTCCTGTCTGGTACTATGGTTCATCTTGTGGTTCTTTTTATGCATTTCAGTTTACATTGTTTAGAGTTTCTTGTCGGGGTTGTACTTTGCTCTTTTTCTGACAGGATCGTTACAGGTTTACTTGGGGATGTTGTATCTTCTTCATGGGCCAGAGCCCAAAGCCAGGATAGAGTTGTACCTCAGGATGGACTTAGAATTTCAGAGTTATAGTTAGGTCTTTTCTTAGATTTATTTTTAGAGGATTTCATCATGTATTGTATTGAGGATTTCAGGATTGTATAATTTTTATTCATGATGCTAGTTTTTCCCTCTCTAATGCTCTCTATATTATATAATGTGATTGGATTCCAATGCAAGTGATTTTCAATTCCTTAATTTTCAATTTGATTTTCTATACCCTTTTAGATGATTGGTGGTTACCTTTCTTTATTTTTTTTATGAGTACCGATTTTCACATGGGATGGTAGACTGTCTTACAGTTTTGATGATTTGATATTTCTGCATCTTTTTTCGTTTAGCACCCTGGATTTGCTTGTGTGTTTGATATCCTATGACCGATTCAGTTAGCATGACTAGTATACCTAGATGAGACTTTCACTACCACCCTATGCCATGACCCTGTATGCCGTTCTTTTATTTGATGGTATGTTTTATTTAAGTTCTGGGACTTTTATTGTGGAGGTTTGACCTAGAGGGAGTATGGACATTTTAATTTCGAGGACGAAATTTTTATAAGGTGGGTAGGATGTGAGCACCCTGAATTTCGGGTTGAAATTTTTTCATTTTTATTTTGTTTTTCTGATTATTTGGTTTTGATAAATATTTCATTTTATTTATCTATCTGTAAGTGTACTTTTTCATGCCATTGATATTTGGAGTATCAGGGATGTTCAACTCTGGAAATCTTCTTCACGAGTTTTGGAGTGGACACGATTACCTTCATGACGGTATATAGTGTCCCATCCAAACTTGTTCCCTTGTACTCTTTCTGCTTCGCCGAACTTCGGGTCGGTTTATACCATTTGATTGATATTTATTTTCCCACTCTTTTCTTCGATCATTTTCAGTGCGTTACCATGACTTTTATTTTGGGAACGCAAGACCAGTCAGTTTCTTGAAACCAACTCCTCATTGATGATCTACTCGAGACGCTCGTCACCCATGACCTTCGTGTCCCACTCAGACACGTTATTTTGTGCTCCATTTGATTCGCACAACTTTCCAACACGTGACCCAATTTTATTTCATTCCACGGCGTCACATTCATCTTCCAACTTGATTTGTGGGTCCCCTGTCGACCAAAACCTGTCAGCCCCAACTATGGACATGGCCCACTTTGAGCCCACTATCCGTCCGCCACTTGTGTCCCATTTATCGGAATCCCCATGTGCTACTTATTTCTCCATGATCATCGACGCCTATTTTTAATTCAATTTTCGCACAATGTCCAGTTTTGATCAAATTCGGCTCCACCGAGTCCAGTCCAGCTCCATGATTTTTTCCATCAAGACACCCTCGTATTTTTTTTGCCCAAAAATGATAGTACTCTTCTACATATTTTTTTCTATATTTTAATAGAAATTTCTATTGAATTAATCTCCATTGGAAAGACCTATTTTTAGCTAATTTATTCCTAACCTTTGGATTGTTCCATCTAATCATCACCATTCATTTCCTACACTCCCCTCACATTCACACAGCCAATGTTGGCCGGCCCTAATTTCTAGGGAGAGCCAACTCATCTCTCTCTCATTAATTGTTCTTCTCTCTCTCCTTCCTTTTCTTTCCAAAAACAACACCAACACCCATACCATGCACAGCAGCTCACCACTCCATCTCCTCCTCACCACCCGACCTCACCCCATGGCTGTCCCGACCACCATCCTCCTCCCTTGGCCGTCGGCCACCACCATGGTCAACCCCACCATTCTCCTCCTTCTTCCATCTCCTTCCTCCTAAGCAAACACCACCACCACCATCATAAGCAACCATCACCACCACTGCAACCACAGCCCCCATGGCCCGACCTTACTCTCCCCTGGCCGACACCAGCCCCTCCGGCCAGCTTCGTCGTCGACAGCCACCTCAACACCACCCTCCTTCATTCTCCTCCCGACCTCTCCTTCCCGCACCACTTCAAACCAACCGGCCACCACCGGCCTCCATAGCCTCCCCTCGGCCACCGCCCCTTGGCGTGCGCAACCGCCGTGCTAGGCCGCATCCTCGCCGATCGGGCTGGCCGTGCGCAGCCCCGCGCGCAGCCCGCACGACAGCGGCAGCAGCCACGCGCCAGGCGCGCGCGCGCGGCGAACGGCACTGGCGCCGCCGGCCACCGTGCTTCGACGACCCCCATCGTGGGTGGCCCCCCCTCGGGCGCACCCTATGCTGCCTTCCCCTGGTGGCTAACGTCCTCCGGGATGCGCCGTCGAGGCGATTCGTGCATTTTGAACGACGTCCCGTCGTGACGCGCGCGGGATCGAGTTCATTTTGGCGCTCCGTCGCAGCGACTTTGCGCACATTTTCCCGGAGATTCGACCGTTGGATCGGCGATTTCTTTGCTCCGTCGCAATCTCGGTATATCCACCGTCGCTCATGTCAATTTTCATCCGTTAATTTGATCGTTTGATAAAACCGGCCACCAAGTTGACCGTTTAAATTGTATTAAATTTGGACAGTTTCGCGGGGCCAACTTCGTCAGCTTGTATCTCCTCCACCGCAGCTCCGTTTGGAGTGCTACCAGTTTCGGTACGAAGATGGTATAACCCTCTTACTACCCCTCCAGTTTCGTTTCATTGTGAGCTTGTTTGATTGGTTGAATTCGATGCCAAAGTTGGTCGTCCGAATTCGTAATTTCCAACTTGTAAAATTCCATTTTTGAACACGGGACTCCAGATTTCATTTCTGACACCACCATTAGACTTGTGGCGTCGTTCTGGCATGTTTTCATATAAAATTTGTTAGATTTGGAGAACGTGAGCCCGGGCACGTTTTTCGGTGCAAAGCGGGTCCCACATTCTGAGTCAACGGGACTTTTTGACGCCGGCTCATCGAAATCCAATTTCGGATATACCGTTGAGTTCGTATCGTCATTCTGGACTCGTTGACATATAATTTGCTAGGTTTTGGTGGACATTGGGTCTGGTACGCATTTCGGTGCAAGTCGGATACCAATATCCGGGTCAACGGGTCATTTTGAGATCGGCTCATCGGAATCCAATTTCGGAGATACCGTTGAGTTCGTATCATCATTCTGGACTCGTTGACAGGTAGTTTGCTGAGTTTTGAGAACTTTGGCTCCGGCACGCATTTCCGTGCAAACCGGAATTCCAAGTTCTGGTCAATGTGCCAAATGAGATCGGGTCAACGGAATCCAATTTTGGAGATACCGTTGGGTTCGTATCGATATTTTGGTTTCGTGGACATATAATTTGTTATATTTTGTAGACTTATTTTTTTGCACGTTTTTCGGTGCAAAACGGCTCCGACACGGACACCGTTTTGATCCGAAATTAACTTTTTGCCCTTGTGTCCAAATTGGACCGTTGGGTAGGCTATCCTAGCTAATTTGACCATTCTGGACACGTTGGCGATGTTCATTTCATCGTCCGACAATGTTTGTTGATAATTTCTCTGAACTTAACCTTTTTATAATTAACTAATAATTAATTCATATAATGTTCGTATTTCGGGATTAGTACAACGAAAATGAGATCAGTCAATTCCAGTGATCTCACATCGCTGAAATTGACAAGCTGGATACGTGGATCACTATAATAAGATTATCAACCTTACCGATAATCTTCTTATCTCGATTTACGTGTCGTAAGTTTCGACGTACGAATAACGAAGTACACTTTATTTTAGACTAGAAATGACCCTGATTGACCTAAGTTGACCAGTTGACCCAAAGTCAACTGTAAGTCAACACTTGACCTAGTTTGACTAGATTATTGACCGGAGTCGACTTAGAGTTGTTTTGACTTAGAAGAACCTAGAATAATATAGATTGCCTGTAGGGATTCATTTATTTTAACTTGAACACCTTGTAACCTGTGTTGCTTTAAATAGGACTCTGTGGCTTCAGTGGGACCTCCTATACTTATCAGCTGTTCAGGTTATCGAGGCGAGTACATTCTCTGATCATTTCATATCCTGCTTAGAATTATTTCCTGCAGTAGATTACTTTACTTGTACTGTCACGATGGTCACACGGATTGGTACTATATGGATCCTTTCTTGAGATGTTATCCTTAGGGAGCATCGGGTACTACGTGTTCTGTGCGTTTCACTTACATGGTGTATCACTATGCTTCTTGGTTCACTTGATTACTTGTGACATGTACCCTCATGATCACAGAGTCTCTTGAATCTTACGCAGTTGGGTAACCCCCAGACTCCCCATTTATGGGACATCCATGTATCACCCTTCGCGGGCCTTGCATGGAATCATATAACATAACCTGGCTGGATTCTTGTGTATTGATTGGGGGTACGGGGGAGTAGAAGTGGACATGTGAATAATACACCAGTAGTATCTTCATTGAATCATTCCGTAGTGTCTTCATTGAATCATCCCATACCATTTACATGTTCATGTTGTACTCTGACTCACTAGTCACGGCTAGTTCTCTATGTATAGTAGATATTTCTATTACAGTTCTCTCTCTGTTTTTATACTGCACTTCTTTCAGTACTTATATCTTACTTTACTGCATGTTCATATTTTTTAACCTGCTATGAATTGTTGAGATGTACTGTACTCGCTCCAGTCCTGACTGGACCTGTTGATAAATTTTACAGATAGCCTGGAGGTGTCTGCTAGCCTAGAGGAGACACATTAGAGATTGTTTAGGTAGTTATTTCATTTTGTCTGAAGTTGTATTTTACTTTGTGGATTACTGTATCTTTATTTGAGTTTTGAGATGTATTTCTGGGTTCATGTATCTTAGACACTTAGACTTCTATCTCCTGTATCTCTTTTGGATTTCATGTTTTATCTATCCTTATTATGCTCTACCTTAGATGTGATTGAGTCTGTATCTGCTATGTCACCCCCATTCGGGGAGTATAAACTGTTTAGTCTTATACTGTTAGATGCATTGAGACCTAGGACAGCGTTCTACCGCCGACACTGCAGCGTAGGCTGGGCGTTGTTGCATTCTCGTGCCCTAACTCTAGGGTGCGGATTGTGACACGTTTTTAGTGGTGGCCCATGCAGGTCTAGACTAAAGTGTAGTGGTATTCGAACTAGAGTACCACTACAGCCTGCACTAGGAATAGGATATATTTTGAAGATACTCAATCACAATTAGGAACCCTTGAGAGATTTTCGGGACGACCCTGGAGAATCTTATTTAACTTCGATTTGAAAACTCTCTTTTTTCCTTGATTGATTCATTTTTACTTTTGTTGTTAAATTTGATTTTATGGATTATTGTTGAATTTGAGTTTATATTTATTTTGATGGAAGATTTTCGAATTTTGAATTTTGATGATAGTTGTTGCATTCGAGTTTGTATTTTGATGGATTTTGTTCATTTTGAATTTTGATGTTCGTTAATAAATTTGATTTGATTTTGAGTATTCATTATTGATTAATTTAATTTTTGGCAAGATGAAATTATATGGGCTAGGTCATCTATGTTATGGAATCTAGTCTTTTATAGTCACATTAGCCAGCATGGTGAGGACATATAGTCTGACTCTGGATATATTTCTCGGGTGTGAGAATTTAAGGTTTTCGCAGCCAAGCATGCGGCACCGCAAAAATGTTAAATACCATGATTCTAGAGATATGTGCATAAGTCAAGGGCTCTGTGATTATCGTGGCCTTGCTTACTAGTATGACGAGGATTTAGAGTACCATGATTTTGGATAGACGCATATGATTATCGGATTGCACCTTAAATATTTTTGAACATGTTTTCTCTACTTTTTCTCAGTCATTCAAAAAAATTTATTATTTGTTGTTTTGTCTAGTTTCCTATTATTTAACTCAGGAGTAAGTTTAGTTGGTTTTATAAACCTTGTGAAATTTCTTGCTAGGAGTTTTCATAATACAATAAATCGATGATTTTGCTAGATTATATATACACATGCACACAATTCCCTATATATATTTTATATATATACGCATACATATATATATGTATATATTTTATATATAAATACACATATACGATATTTATATATATACATACACATGCACTTATATATATATATATTTCTACACACATATATTTATTCTTTTGTTAAAGAATAAATTAATAATAACTAATAATAATAAATAGTTTATTTTCAATAACCATAATAATAATAAATCCACTAGTAATTAAAATAATTTAATAGTAGCTCCTGGATGGGCATATCATATACTCCCGTTACTGGGCCCAGGAAATCGTATAAATATTCTAAAAGGCTATTTAATGTTAATAATACCTATAATTTACATATAATAAATATTTAGAAAATAATTGCCAAATCCTAAAATATATACAAAATCTTTGCATTCACCAAACATGTCTACAAGGCCGTATTTGGTCCCACTACATGACTACATGGGTTTAGATTCAGTTCGGGTCTAGTTTGACTAGTTTTGTACAACCGGGTCTCCTAAACGTCAAATAATATAATTAATAAATAATTAAAATCTTCGGTACGGTTAAGTCGTAACTTGGTCTGGTTTTCCTAGTTGGGACACTCCTATAGCTAGGTTTCCCCGGACATGGCTAGTACACTAGTCAAGGCACACTGCTACATCTCCCGTGCCACAAATCCTAGTCGTCTAGTACTTCAAAACTCAACTATGGCTAGAGTCATCTACTGTAATAATTAACTAAATAATCATTTATAAAAAATCATAAAATCTCCATTTAAATCAAATAAATAAAATAAAAAAATATTTCAAAATTTTCCGGGAAGGGGAGCTACACCTCCTCCGGACCTGGACTCATCACGTTCGGATGATGCAGAATCAACCATCCCATAAGATAATAGAATGGTAGTTCGGCCCTGGGAAAATTGTCGTTTCTACCTCTCCCATGGATCACATCATCAGCAAAGGTCCTCAAACCCCGCAACAGGTTACACACCATCACGGGGAGGAGAGCTAGAGGACGACCAAAGACCAATTTCACGGCGGGCAAAATAAGGTTCCGGTGTACCCTCTCCATAGCACCAGATCCGCCCGCAGACACAATCCCGGAGCCATATCATCAGGTATGCCGTTAACACCGCCTTAGATGACATCCAGTGTGCACAGTGCCAGAAGCAGCTATACGCATTCTCGCCACTCTCATTTGAACGAGGGGACCTCTCATCTAGCCGGCTCATCTCGAAAGTTACTTTCGCAGGTTTCAGCCCTTGCGAAGTTGTAAATCGGATCTTCGAGGAATCCGCCTGATCCTGCTTGAAGATGTAATCTCTCCTAGCAATCACATGAGGCTGAGTCCTCCTTTGTCCTTCCGTTGCATCAGATAATGATGGCTCGCCACCTCTTTGAAAACAGCCATCATCTCTAGGTCCTTATTTTCCAGAACAAGGATCTCTTCATTCGATGGGAAATATTCCTCGTACGGTTCCGAGCCCTAAGGAAGCTTGGACACTTCGTACATCTCATGGAGAGCCAATCCCAACTCCCCCACTGGAGTAAAGAAGGTGCCAGTCTGGGCATTGAACAATTCCAAGAGTGCAAGAAACAAAGGCTTATTGAGATCTACGCCAGCCTGTGTGGCACGGATAGCGGCCGTCAGCCTAATCTCCTTAAGCTCAGCCTTGAACTTCGAGAGCACCCAAATGGTCAACTCGTCCCACTTCGGCATGTGGTGACACCAACCCTCAACCCTAAAGACACCTTTCGGATACATGACCCTCGATATTAGCATCCGATTTGCAAAGGTCGAAGCACTGAAGGCAAAGGTGTCATTAGGGACCTCACTATAGAGGCTCCCAGGACGCAAAGTTCGGCAACTAAACGAGGGACCAGCTCGCGAAGCGGCCAAGGTATCTCTCTGATTCGAGGTAGCATCAATTGAAAGAGTACCTCCCAACGCCCCGCCTTGAGAAGGAGTAAGTTTCCAGGGCATCCTTCTCTTGGAAGCTAAACGGTAGAAGGCCGTCAGCGGCAACTGGCGGTCAAGTTGTCGCATGTACAGCACCATGCCTTTTGTAGAGAAGAACAAGTCTTCTTTGACCTTCAGTATCTTCGCCTCAGTGGAGATCAGGCAGTCATCGAACAAAAAGACAGGTTTAAGAAGGTCACATCCTCGGATTCAGCAGATTTCAGTTTACCGCTCTCCATCATACTCTGGAGGAAAATCGGCAGCTGATTCTGGATCTATAGCATTCTCTCAGGAGGTTGATTCTGTAAGATAGCATCCTTCGTAGGGTTGATAACTGCCTCATCAAAATCAACCCCCATTTGACAAAGAGAAGCATCCAGAAGGACTTCATTCAGCAAAGGAATTGTCATCAACACTGACACAACAAAAACGAAAGTCAGGCAAAAATCTGTAAGAAGACAAAGTATGTCAAGCAACCTGGTGCATCATCAGGGTGTAAACCCATGTGCGCCAGCAAAAGCTTCGGCGCATCATCATGGTATGAACCCATGCGCTTTAGCAGAGAGGCTTCGGCGCATCATCAGGGTGTAAACCTATGCGCGTCAGCAGAGAGGCTTCGGCGCATCATCAGGGTGTAAACCCATACGTGTCAGCAGTTAAACCTCGGTGCATAATAAAGGCCTAAACCTATGCACGTCGGCAGGATAAAATCTCGGCGCATCATCAGGACAGAAGTCCATGCTGGTCGGCAACGGAGAGTTAGGGCACACCAACTCAGCCGTATGATCCAAGGCTCGTCTGAACAAAGAAAATAGTGGAAGAGATGACACCCACCCGTCACTGTGGGTCAAACGTTTGCCGGAGTCACAATGGTGACAGGAGCATCCTCTTCGGCAAACTCCGCAACAGCCTCTACGGGTTCTTTCCCTTTGCCTCGGCCCTTGCCAGTACCGCCACGAGGAGTTTTGGGAGCCATTCCTTGAGAGAAGAAAGTTAGGGTTTTGTGAAGAAGAACTCTAAAAGGCAAAAGCAAAGAGAAGAAGAACTCTCTCTCTCTCTCCATCTCACGCCTTATAGGCTTGGTCGCACGCGTGAACCAATGAAGTGTGACCTCAGCCGTCGCCTCGGGTTCTGTGAAAAGATAACCACAAATAAAACCAAAAAGATCATCATTAATCTTTCTTGGTTATCAAGGCGTTGTCATTTGCATTAACTGAGCGGAGCATGCGTCCCGTCACTGATGCACGGAGTATCTATGCGCCCCAACAGTCATGCGCCTTGACCGCCATGCTTCTTATTCAAAGTATTCCAAAACTTGTCCAAAAGTTTTGAAAACTTTGAAGGGGGTCTTGTAGAAGCATAGAATTTCAGAACCAAAAAACCTATGCGCCAGACACTACATGCGCCAGAGCTCGGACAAAGTACTTCACACAGCAAAAACAACAAATATGGACATTGAAAGAAGACTTTTTATTATATATAAAAGTCTATTACATGTCTAGAAAAGATTGTACAAAGGAAAATTTCTACAAAAGAAAAGTTCCTAAGTCTACAGCCAGCAGCCACCATGCACCCTCAAATAGGTACAGCAATCACCATGCGCCCTCAGTCAGGCGCATCCCACCATGCACCCTAGCAGGGCGCATCCTTTCAGCAGCTCAGTTATGTGCATCCTCAGTTATGTGCATCCCTTCGGCAGCTCAGTTATGTGCATCCCTTCAGCAGCCCAGTTATGTGTCGCTCTTCCAGCCAGGCTCACCGCCATCTAAATGCTTCGACTAATGAAGCATTTATTGAGCAGAATGAGAGTGGCAATCAACCCTCTAGCTGGAGAAAGAGCTCCCTAAATCGAGGAAGAGAAGAGCACCGCAAGCCGACCTGTGGCCAGGGGAGGCTTCGAAAGAGCCTCCAAAGGGCGAAGAAAGACCGTGATCTAAACCGCGGCTAAAGGAGCAGCTTTCAACACAACCAGAATGGGCGACACCCATTTTGAAGGAAGAAAGAGCCCACAAAGCCGCAGCACCGCAATTTTGATCTGCGGCTCTTTCCACATGACGGAGACGAGGCTCGAGCATCCCTATCTTTGGATGCAACAGGCACCTTCCGCCTGCCTCAGAAGCCCTCGAGTCCGACTTTTGGATGTAACAGTCACCTTCAAGTGCATCAATAAAGACATTGCGTCACATCTTCACCCTCGGGAGCATCTCATCAACAAAATGCATCCGAGTAAACGAATTCATATCGGAAGAACGTGAGAGAACGAAAAGCAAACTCTCTCCATGCTACTATTTATAGGCCGGGCAAATCAAACCCATGCGCCAAGTGGATAGCTCTCCGAATTTCGTACAATAAATTTGTATTAAATGGATGAACCGGACGCTTCGAATTCAGCTAATTCAAAATAGCTATTTAAAGCACTCGAAGATCGTAACAGTCGCACCATTAAGACGTGTCACGAAGCGGATGCGCCGGCCAGACCGCGCATCACACAGACGCGCCCTTCAACCTCAAGCGCATCACCAATCGCCTCACAGGGATGCGCCTCCCATGCGTCCCCATATGCCTAGTGGAACGCCAACCGACGTGCCCACTCAGCTGTCCATCGAATGTCAAAAACATTAAATGCTGAACTGACAGAGTTGGCAGCACGCCTCCCGAAGTCTGAACAGTTCAGAAGACGAAGCGTCGCCAACATCAGCACCATCATTACTTTTCTCCGACTGTTACAAGCCACGTGGCCGCCCAACCACTTGCATGCGCCTCCGCGACCATGCGTCCGAAGCTCTGCATGTGCCTTAAAAGCCATGCACCTCAGAATTTTTACTGATCCCTAAAGACAGAAGGAAAGTCACCATTAAAGCTCTGTATGCGGCCCAGACTTCTCTCTGATCCTGAAAGACAGGAGTTAAGTTACTACTGAAGCCTCACATGCGCCTCAAAAGCCATGCGCCTCGAATAGTTCGTGGCTCCTAAAGGTTACGAGCCCAAGCCTCCTCATGTGCCCAATCCTAGGCGCATCCTACCAGGTCATTTCCCATCAAATTCGAGATCTTTGAGCCATGGGTCGATAATACGTGTCCTTTGACTCAACTTACCCAAGATCTCAGCAACAGAAAGATCTTCTCCTCTGCTACGTGCCGGCCCACAACAGCAGTATGAGGAATTTAACCCCTCGATCAACGCGCATCGTTCATACGCCTCCATCAGCAATCACCACGTGGCGTCCCCGCATCCAGGCGCATCCTACATATGCGCGCATAAGCAGCCAACCTGCAAAGCTATAAATAGAGGGATCATTTCCTTCTTACAGACACACAGTAACAAAAAAAGGAACAAACACACCACCAGAGAGGCAGATACAGACACTCAATGTCTCCCTCCTCTCAGCAAGCTCCAGCACCCAGAGCAATCCAGACCTTCAGAGAACCGATAACCGTCGTCAGATCGTCAACGGAGTCAACGCATTACCACTCACTCCATCGGTACAAGGGACCCAGATAAACAAAAGTGTACTCCTAGGACTACGTCTAAGTCCTATATTGTAACACTGCTCTATTTGTATTGAAATTTGAAATAAAAGAATTTTAATGACAAACAACCCTGTGTAGCACATAGGCCTGTCGTACTTATTATTCTTCAGCAACATATCTACTTGTATGAAGGTAATGTTGGGAATTGCTTCCATCACACTATGACATTGAGACATGATACCGGTATATTGTCAGGAGTCTTGAGTTGAGCTAAGCATGAGTCTGCTTGTAGCAAAGCTTCACTCAAAGTTTCGTGGCTTTTTTTAGAAAGGCGAAGCAATTCAAAGATAGAAAGTCTAGCCGGAGTATTAGCTAACTGGACTAGAATATCAAATTTGTAGGGCTTTATCACCACCCCTTGATTTGAAGCAGATTTCAATGGGACGTCGAAACGAACTGCTTTCTGTTTCCCTTTCTCAACCACAGATGGTTTAGCAGGAACAGAAGATGGTTGAGCTGGTAATATTTCAGCAACGTCCTCAGCTTTTTTTGAAGTTCCCTCGTAATTTTTGTGGTACTCTTTTCCAGATCTCGTATCAGCAAAGGTTTCTTCTTCAGACTCAGGAGAATGAAGTACCATATTACAGGTTTCATTCTTCTTTCCCTTAGTCTTCTTCTTGCAAGAATTTTTATGAAGGACTTCAAATCCCAATCCAATAGTAGATTTTTGACTTTGAAGTTGTAAAGGAAGTCGTATTCCTTTATCATAGTTCAAACCTTCCACCTTTTGAAAGTCATAGCCCATCTTTTTCATGAGATGGACTGATTGCTGACTATATAAATGAGTTGGTGGCAGACTTTCAATCGATGGTTTAACAGAGGAAGAAGAGACAGAAACCTCTGTAACCACAGAAGAAGGAGGTATAGAGACTTCTGTAGAAGGAGGAATAGAAACCTTTGTAACCATAGGAGAAGGAGGCATAGAGACTTTTGTAGGAGGAATAGAAACCTCTATAGCCACAGGAGAAGGAAGAATACTCGGGATAGAAGAAAAAATCTCTGTAGGAGCTTTCTTATAAGCAGCAAAGACCTGTTGTGTCCTGTATAAGGGGATACTATTCATTGCTAACCGTTGCCGTTGAGTAAGCTTGAGTTTGGTAGGAGGAGCCAAACTTAGAGGACATATATTCAAACCCCTCAATCTATCCTCCAAAGGAATGCCATCCCAAAGATGATCCAAATCATCATGATCTGGAGTAATAACATGAGAAATCATGTTACAGGTTTTGACTTTTTTACCTTTCTTGGATTTTGAAGTTTTACCTTCATTTTTTATTTCAGGTACTAAGTCAGGATGTACCCACATAATTTTACCATTTTTTAATGTAAGAGGCAGCAATCCTTCATTTTGCTCTCTAGCAAACGGGAGATTCACAATCTTCATTATCGCCTTAGGAATTGGGACAATCCCATCCAGAATTTATTGTAGAGAAAAATCTCCAAATTGAAGAGAAATCATATTAGTTGTAACCGTATGCTCATCATTGGTTAAAGCGATGGCATTGGCATTTATCAACTCTTGGATTTTCTTCTTTAAGACGTAGCAAGCCTTGGTAGGATGATTTATGTATCTATAATAGATACAATATTTGGGGTTGTCAGTCAGATTCACCTCATTAGGCCTTTTTGGCTCCGATATCTGGAGTTTGCCACTCTTTACAAGACATTAGAATATCCCTGGGATATCACTGTCATCAAAAAAGTATTCTTTCTTTGGTTTGGAAGACTCCTGATTATTTGGTATCATTTTAGGTTTTGAAAGATTAACCACTAGGGTTTCCTTCCCTTTTCTATTGCGATTGTCGGAATTATTGCCTGAAGGGCCTTTCTTTCCTTTGTCCTCTGAGGCAAACCCGTGTTCACGAGCCAACCTACCATTGGTCTCGGCTGAAACTGCTACTATGATGAACGAGGCCCAATCTGTGAATTGAGAGCCCATAAAGATAGCAATAGATGGACGCAGATTTATCTTGTATCTATCAATCAATGCTGAATCTGGCATACCTGGAGGCATTTTCAAGGTTGCCTGTCGAAAACGTTCGATGAATGTCCGGGTATCTTCCTTCTCCTTTTGTTTGATCTCTATTAAGGAGGACATATTCATGTCCATGCCTCCTTCATAGAAGCGGGAGAGAAATATTGCTTTAAACTCGTCAAAAGAAGATATGCAATTGTCGGGTAGACTGCGATACCAGTCATAAGCTGAACCGGTCAAACACCCGATGAAAACTCGGATAAGAAGAGCATCATTCTTCTGCAAGTGCACAGTCATAATATCAAAATAATTGATATATTGACTGGGAGAAGCCTTTCCATCAAATAACACCATTGATTGTGGCTTGAATTTTTGGAGGAAAAGGCACATCATTCCAGTGAGGAGGATAAGGTTGCTTTGTCCCTAACCACTGGAGCAGATCCTTGTGCTTCAGAACTTCAAACTGTGCTTTTAGCTCACGCACTACTTGAATAGCTTCACTAGTTTGAGGAAGCACATTTGATTGAATAGTTGTTGGATGTACCGTAATCCCCACCGGAGGTGGTACATCTTCTGGAATGATAGGATCTGGAGATACAGAATTTTGATTGACAGCAGGTTCCTGACTAAGATTATTCAAGGGCACATCAACCCCTTGACTATCTTAAGTTTGTGCCGCTACCTGCATCGGAGTTACCACTGCCGGCTGAGCAGTTTGCTGAGTCATTATTATTTAATGCATACTTTACATCATAGCAAGCATGTCCTTCAGCGACTGCTCAACTACAGAAAGACATTGTTCTGTATTAGCAGTTGACGTCACCGGTTCATCTCCGATAGCATAAGATTCAACCTCCCTTAAACATACAGAGGGATTAGTATAGAGGTATAAATCAACACTATCAGTTTTAGACTCCAAAGACTGAGTACCCCCAGCCTCTGAATATGAAGATTGCAACTGTCTTTGACTTCTCAAATGGTTATGCTGATATACTCCTTTAAAAGAATCAAGAAGTCAGTTGAACTGTTGTTGATCAGGAGTTCGGGACAAGTTGCGTCTTGGACGTCGTCCTCTATTGGTATGAGATGCCATATTGACTGATGCATATGACAGCTCTTGTTCCTGGTCATCAACTGATTGCTGAGGCACATTGTAGCCTAATCGGTCAAAAATTGACCGTTTAGAAGTCGAACAAAAATATTTGATTACTATCTGGTGATACTCATAATGATGATTTTCTTTGGGGAGTGTCACAGGAGATTTTTTGTCTTTACGCTTTTGTATAAGCAATTCGCGTAAATCAGAATGAGTGGAAGAAGTAATCTTCTTTATTATATTTGGGACAGAGAATCGTTTAGTCCTTTGTGTATAAAGAAGATTACTGACTGCATTAGCAGAACCAAACTGAGCGTTTTTACGTACCTGTAGTTGCGTGCGTAAATCCTGAAATTTTTGTGCACAAAGGACTCCATCAGTATTACGCGTAATTTGAAAGTTTGGTACCTTGCGTAAAGCAGTGTAAGAAGGCTTTTGGTAGAAAACCGAAGTTTTACCAATAATAGAATTCATGTCTTTACGCTGCATGCGTGTAGGCAAATTCATTTTAGATGCAGAGGCATCATTATGAATTTTATCTACTCTGTCACCGACAGGAGATTTACCTTTACGCGTAGAGCGTAAAACATGAGTATCTGCCATGTCACAGACGAAAGATTTTCCTTTACGCATGGAGCGTAAAGCTTGGGTGTCTACCACGTTACATACGGGAGACTGGTTTTTACGCGTGGAGCGTAAAACTTGATTTTTATGCGCAGCGCGTAAAACTTGATTTTTACGCACAGAGCGTAAAACTTGAGAGTCTACTATGTCACCGACGGGAGACTGATGTTTACGCCCAGGGCGCATCACTGAAGTAGAGTCTGCCTCGTCACCGACGGGAGTCTTTACAACAGGAGTAGGAAGGATTCCTTTGCCTTCAGAGACAACATGGAGATCCGAGGATGGTTTGGACTTGGGAATCCAAATTTTTTGCGCCTTCCGCAATTTCTGAATATTGGAGCATTTCTTCGTAGGCAGTCTGGTCGAAGTGCACAACCACAGTCTTCTATTTTGATCCGACTGACACATCATCATATTGAGCAATTGCCTTCTTATCAGAGGAGAAGGTCGTCTCCAGCAGAGTCGCCATTTTGTTTCACTTAACAAAATGCCTAAAATTGGCTTTTGAAAGAAAACTAGAAAGTACAAAAGTACAAATTGTTCTGGGAAGTATTGCTATGGAAGTCTGATCTGAAAGCAATCACTTTGTTCCTTGGACCATACGATGATGATGAAGAAAACTGCTTGAAGAAGACGAACAATCGGAAGAACTAAGTCATCGGAAAGGTATCGAGCTACGGCACTGATGGCATAGTCGAATGCTTTCTTGCTTTGCTTCACCCTGTTCTGAGAAAAAGTTGAAGAAATGCTTCTGGGAATATCACTCTGAAAGTATGAATTTCCTCAGAATCTCCTCTCTTGTCTCTCTATTGATCTCTTGATTCCTTCTATGTAAAAAAATAAGTCTATTTATAGACTAGATCCTCTGCATAAAAGTAACAAAGTTTGGTAACTGTCACCCACGATGAGAATCAACCTTTACGCATGATGACACATGTCCCACGAAGATTTTTGATTTCAAAGCTCAAGCAAGAAAATCAACAGACAACGATTCCGATGAAGAATCGTCAAGTGGTGATGAACGAGCCCTACTTGTGAAGAACATACAGAGGGATTAGTATAGAGGTATGACGTCACCGGTTCATCTCCGATAGCATAAGATTCAACCTCCCTTAAACATACAGAGGGATTAGTATAGAGGTATGAATCAACACTATCAGTTTCAGACTCCAAAGACTGAGTACCCCCAGCCTCTGAATATGAAGATTGCAACTGTCTTTGACTTCTCAAACGGTTATGCTGATATACTCCTTTAAAAGAATCAAGAAGTCAGTTGAACTGTTGTTGATCAGGAGTTCGGGACAAGTTGCGTCTTGGACGTCGTCCTCTATTGGTATGAGATGCCATATTGACTGATGCATATGACAGCTCTTGTTCCTGGTCATCAACTGACTGCTGAGGCACATTGTAGCCTAATCGGTCAAAAACTGACCGTTTAGAAGTCGAACAAAAATATTTGATTGCTATCTGGTGATACTCATAATGATGATTTTCTTTGGGGAGTGTCACAGGAGATTTTTTGTCTTTACGCTTTTGTATAAGCAATTCGCGTAAATCAGAATGAGTGGAAGAAGTAGTCTTCTTTATTATATTTGGGACAGAGAATCGTTTAGTCCTTTGTGTATAAAGAAGATTACTGACTGCATTAGCAGAACCAAACTGAGCGTTTTTACGTACCTGGAGTTGCGTGCGTAAATCCTGAGATTTTTGTGCACAAAGGACTCCATCAGTATTACGCGTAATTTGAAAGTTTGGTACCTTGCGTAAAGCAGTGTAAGAAGGCTTTTGGTGGAAAACCGAAGTTTTACCAATAATAGAATTCATGTCTTTACGCTGCATGCGTGTAGGCAAATTCATTTTATATGCAGAGGCATCATTATGAATTTTATCTACTCTGTCACCGACAGGAGATTTACCTTTACGCGTAGAGCGTAAAACATGAGTATCTGCCATGTCACAGACGAAAGATTTTCCTTTACGCATGGAGCGTAAAGCTTGGGTGTCTACCACGTTACATACGGGAGACTGGTTTTTACGCGTGGAGCGTAAAACTTGATTTTTATGCGCAGCGCGTAAAACTTGATTTTTACGCACAGAGCGTAAAACTTGAGAGTCTACTATGTCACCGACGGGAGACTGATGTTTACGCCCAGGGCGCATCACTGAAGTAGAGTCTGCCTCGTCACCGACGGGAGTCTTTACAACAGGAGTAGGAAGGATTCCTTTGCCTTCAGAGACAACATGGAGATCCGAGGATGGTTTGGACTTGGGAATCCAAATTTTTTGCGCCTTCCGCAATTTCTGAATATTGGAGCATTTCTTCGTAGGCAGTCTGGTCGAAGTGCACAACCACAGTCTTCTATTTTGATCCGACCGACACATCATCATATTGAGCAATTGCCTTCTTATCAGAGGAGAAGGTCGTCTCCAGCAGAGTCGCCATTTTGTTTCACTTAACAAAATGCCTAAAATTGGCTTTTGAAAGAAAACTAGAAAGTACAAAAGTACAAATTGTTCTGGGAAGTATTGCTATGGAAGTCTGATCTGAAAGCGATCACTTTGTTCCTTGGACCATACGATGATGATGAAGAAAACAGCTTGAAGAAGACGAACAATCGGAAGAACTAAGTCATCGGAAAGGTATCGAGCTACGGCACTGATGGCATAGTCGAATGCTTTCTTGCTTTGCTTCACCCTGTTCTGAGAAAAAGTTGAAGAAATGCTTCTGGGAATATCACTCTGTAAGTATGAATTTCCTCAGAATCTCCTCTCTTGTCTCTCTATTGATCTCTTGATTCTTTCTATGTAAAAAAATAAGTCTATTTATAGACTAGATCCCCTGCATAAAAGTAACAAAGTTTGGTAACTGTCACCCACGATGAGAATCAACCTTTACGCATGATGACACATGTCCCACGTAGATTTTTGATTTCAAAGCTCAAGCAAGAAAATCAACATACAACGATTCCGATGAAGAATCGTCAAGTGGTGATGAACGAGCCCTACTTGTGAAGAACATACAGAGGGATTAGTATAGAGGTATGACGTCACCGGTTCATCTCCGATAGCATAAGATTCAACCTCCCTTAAACATACAGAGGGATTAGTATAGAGGTATGAATCAACACTATCAGTTTCAGACTCCAAAGACTGAGTACCCCCAGCCTCTGAATATGAAGATTGCAACTGTCTTTGACTTCTCAAATGGTTATGCTGATATACTCCTTTAAAAGAATCAAGAAGTCAGTTGAACTGTTGTTGATCAGGAGTTCGGGACAAGTTGCGTCTTGGACGTCGTCCTCTATTGGTATGAGATGCCATATTGACTGATGCATATGACAGCTCTTGTTCCTGGTCATCAACTGATTGCTGAGGCACATTGTAGCCTAATCGGTCAAAAACTGACCGTTTAGAAGTCGAACAAAAATATTTGATTACTATCTGGTGATACTCATAATGATAATTTTCTTTGGGGAGTGTCACAGGAGATTTTTTGTCTTTACGCTTTTGTATAAGCAATTCGCGTAAATCAGAATGAGTGGAAGAAGTAGTCTTCTTTATTATATTTGGGACAGAGAATCGTTTAGTCCTTTGTGTATAAAGAAGATTACTGACTGCATTAGCAGAACCAAACTGAGCGTTTTTACGTACCTGGAGTTGCGTGCGTAAATCCTGAGATTTTTGTGCACAAAGGACTCCATTAGTATTACGCGTAATTTGAAAGTTTGGTACCTTGCGTAAAGCAGTGTAAGAAGGCTTTTGGTGGAAAACCGAAGTTTTACCAATAATAGAATTCATGTCTTTACGCTGCATGCGTGTAGGCAAATTCATTTTAGATGCAGAGGCATCATTATGAATTTTATCTACTCTGTCACCGACAGGAGATTTATCTTTACGCGTAGAGCGTAAAACATGAGTATCTGCCATGTCACAGACGAAAGATTTTCCTTCACGCATGGAGCGTAAAGCTTGGGTGTCTACCACGTTACATACGGGAGACTGGTTTTTACGCGTGGAGCGTAAAACTTGATTTTTATGCGCAGCGCGTAAAACTTGATTTTTACGCACAGAGCGTAAAACTTGAGAGTCTACTATGTCACCGACGGGAGACTGATGTTTACGCCCAGGGTGCATCACTGAAGTAGAGTCTGCCTCGTCACCGACGGGAGTCTTTACAACAGGAGTAGGAAGGATTCCTTTACCTTCAGAGACAACATGGAGATCCGAGGATGGTTTGGACTTGGGAATCCAAATTTTTTGCGCCTTCCGCAATTTCTGAATATTGGAGCATTTCTTCGTAGGCAGTCTGGTCGAAGTGCACAACCACAGTCTTCTATTTTGATCCGACCGACACATCATCATATTGAGCAATTGCCTTCTTATCAGAGGAGAAGGTCGTCTCCAGCAGAGTCGCCATTTTGTTTCACTTAACAAAATGCCTAAAATTGGCTTTTGAAAGAAAACTAGAAAGTACAAAAGTACAAATTGTTCTGGGAAGTATTGCTATGGAAGTCTGATCTGAAAGCGATCACTTTGTTCCTTGGACCATACGATGATGATGAAGAAAACTGCTTGAAGAAGACGAACAATCGGAAGAACTAAGTCATCGGAAAGGTATCGAGCTACGGCACTGATGGCATAGTCGAATGCTTTCTTGCTTTGCTTCACCCTGTTCTGAAAAAAAGTTGAAGAAATGCTTCTGGGAATATCACTCTGAAAGTATGAATTTCCTCAGAATCTCCTCTCTTGTCTCTCAATTGATCTCTTGATTCCTTCTATGTAAAAAAATAAGTCTATTTATAGACTAGATCCTCTGCATAAAAGTAACAAAGTTTGGTAACTGTCACCCACGATGAGAATCAACCTTTACGCATGATGACACATGTCCCACGTAGATTTTTGATTTCTACGCATGGTGACACGTGTCCCACTACTCCAACAAAATGAGGAGAGCACGTACACACGTTCCTCAATAAGTGAGGCATGAAAACCACGTAAGCAAAACACGTTCTCCTATAACCAGAAAAGATCGGGCGTAAAATTGTCCCCAAAATATACTTCCTACGTAAAGTGGCTGAAAATAGCCTTGAGCGTAAAATTAGCTCAAATAAACTTTACCCACACAACAGTCTTGAGCGTAAAATCTCGAATAGCTTTCGTGCGTAAAAGAAGCAATCTCTTGAGCGTAAAGTAGCCCATCTGCACACTAAACGACAGTGTTGGATTTGGTGTAACTCAAATCTTCTCGACTTCTGTGCTGTCCGCTGTCAAAAAATCATTATGTCAGAATCAGTATCACGCATGTTAGATGCATTATTTGACAGCCTGTCCTTCGCGTAAAAGCTCAGGGTACAGCTCTCGCATAAAGTAGCTCGCGTAAAGTTGTACTCTGTTTGATCTCTGCGTAAAGCCTGAGTTTGACTCATTTTAAATTGCGTAAAGTTCTCAACTTCTTTGACTTGGTCTATGAAGTGCTTTTTACGCTCCTATAATTAGCAATAAAAATATTTCTATTTACAAATCATAAATCAGATTTTTTATATAAAATTAAATATTTACAACTTATAGATTTTCTCGAAATAGACAGGAAATTCAATAGGGTAAAAATCTCACATAAAATAGCTTTTACAAAACCAATTACCAACCAAGAGTACCGATACCATATTACGATCGAAAATATATTTCATATTAAAATCTACGGTTTCAAAGATTTACGAAAGTTCGAAAAAATTTAAGAATTCGTTTAACAGAGGTTACAAATCTACCCTCCTTAAAGAAATTTTGTCCTCAATTTTTAAAATTGAAGTGGCCAACCGAGGATTCAAATATAAAGAAAAGTATGGTCGAAACCTTAGGCACGATCACGAAGAATGATTTGTCTTAGCACGATCAAGAATAATCAGATCAAAATCTTCGCACGACTTAGCCAATTTAGCACGATCAACGTTAAGGACGAAGTATGGTCAAATCGATTAGGCACAATTTAGAATAAAAATTCGAGTTATTTAGTCAAGACATCATGTCACGACTAATAAAATTTATATAGTTTCTGGTTATGATCAAGATAAAATCAAATTTAAGTAGCACGATCGATAGGATCTAGGCTCCATAAAGATCTGATTTAAAGTCGCACTGGCGTCATCAAAATCAAGACTTGGTACGACCAAGATAAAATTTTGGCACGATCAAGATTTGAAGTTAAAGTCTTATAGACGCTATTAAAAATCTAATGAGCATGATTAATTATGTCATGAAATACGATATGATCTCGGACGTGATTCAGAATTTGGAAATGATTTAAAATCACTTAGGCACGATTTATGATATAATTACGAAGAAAATTAAAATCTAGGCATGGTTAGGAATGTAATCTGAGCACGAGCGACTATAGAATTAACATTTAGGTAGGATAGAAAATTATTCACACACGATCGAATTAAATTCTGACACGACTAAGTTGGTAGATAGTCGTGATCGAAGATTGAAATTTTAGGCATGATTCAGGGGTAAGATTAATACGTATAGTCACGATCATTAGAATTATGATCGTTTGACTCGGAATCGTTTTAGTCGTGCCAGGTCATCTAGGCACGACCAAACATAAAAATTTGGTATAACCAAGAATAGTATGAAACCAAATCATGGTTAGAACAGAACTTAGTCATTATTAGGGATTAAATCAAATTTTTATGCACGAGCGATAATGGCATTAAAATCTAACACGATCAGATTTTGCACGATCAGGATAAGGTCAGTCAATCTAGACACGGTACAGAATATTATCAGAGTCTAGGCACGAGCAAAGATAGGGTTGAAATCCAAGTCTGGAGTATAGTCAAGAATCAAGAATGTTGGCACGATAAAGAGATGACCAAAATCGATTGGCCATGATCAGAGTGGATCTAAATTTAGTGATATTAAAATTTAAGGAATGACTTAAGGATAGGGAAATCAATCTCTTCTACTAGGATAGGAAAATCAAAGATAGGATTGCATAAGTCAAGGTAATCATCTCACTCTGCTTATTCTGTGCTAGATGATTATAATACTTCCTCAACCCTTTCTCAAGTGAAGATATACGAGAATTCAAGAGATTTCAAAGTGTAGTTAACAAATTTAATTATGATATAGTTTGATAGATGTAAGTAGGACATAGTTAGGCAAGATGAAAAAAATGATGATAGGAATTATTCTTGCTCATCTGGTCATAACAAAGTCATTTTCCTTCCATTTTCTTGCATTTGTCCATAATCAATAAAGCAAAATTCTCAACCTCCAAGGCGTTCACCTTTGTCTAATAATAAAATTCTTCCTCACTAAGTCCTCCTCGTGACTCCAAGTCACTATATATCAACTACTGGTAAACATTGTCTAATCTCTATACCTATGGTCATTTATCTACTTGGTATTCATAGAAATTCTTCTAAATTTTCACGTCTAATTTGTCAGAGTCTTCTAATATCAAAAAAATTTCATCATTCTTACCATCCACAAATGTTACTCTATATCATCAGAGTTCTCTAATAATAAGGTCATAGTAATCTAGTTCCAATATTATCCTTTATCCCATTTAAGCAATCTTATTTACTATTCATAGTCAAAATAAATTTGTTGAGAATTCTGTAGAAATTAGGAATCCTATATATGTAACCGCTCTTAAAATTTTATGTGTCAGTAACTGATCCAAGCTGTATGATTCTCTGATCTTATCAAATTGTAAACCCTAGGTATCCCTATTTCAAATTCTCAGTTATCACTCTTGCAAATTTATTCTAATCCTCTTACCATTTATGTTTCGGTAATTCCTTAAAATTTTGGGAATTCTATCCCTTGTATAATAATCACGTCTTGTGCCATTTGCTTGCTACCCAAGCAAGAAGGACAACTTAACAACCTCCTCGACAGCTCTTACCACTGTGAAAATTTTATAAAACTTTTTCTTAATATTTTTTTACCACAAGTCCATACAATACTATCCTCTAATCTTCAAAATTATAATCCACATCTATGAGAAATTCCCAAACTGATTATATAATCCTTCATTTGTTTCTCTAAATTCTTTCGTTTTATTATGTTTATTTTCTCAAACCTGTTCCGACAAACTCTCCTGCCTCAGATGTACTATCTTGATTAAAATTTAGGGTTCCTTGAATATAACCCAAAAATAATTCTCGACCTTCGTATATAAGATTTGACTAATCATTTTTTTCTATTCTCAACCTGAATGGTTATAAGTCCAACTTCTAATCTCATGTTACTTCCTTACATTACCCTATATTTAATATCACTCTGATACTCCTGGCTAATATTATCACCCTCAATACCACTCACTAATACCAAATTGATACGCTACACCTAGTACTTATTACTCACCAACCCTGATACATCCTAGACACTTGCATCCTCTAGGCACCCTTGGTACACAGTCACTAACTCCATAACTATAATGGTCATATGCTTGATACTCTAGGATACCAACTAGTAACTATACTCCGACACAACCTATCTACAAGTTACTAAGCTACTACACTATCCAAGAAGCTGCCTCGAAACTAATGAAGGTGAGGACCCATAAGGAACTAAATTAAAGGAACAAAAGATATCCTTACCCTGAGCTATTAATTAAAGTGATGGAACAGAACTCAATGATAATAAGGTAGAATGATATGGACGATATGTTAAGAACCAATTTAAGATATCCTTACCTGTAGCATTCTTGGTGGATTGTGTATGCTAGATCGGGGTTATCGTCTAAGCTGCGGAAGACGTGGAGTTCCCGGAAAGCCTCTGTCGGGGAACAAACATTAGCGATCCGCTCGAAAAAATTGCGATATTGGATAGGAGATTCTCTGAGAGCCGACGCAAGGGCGACAGCGAAGGTATCTGGGTTTGGTGTTGGATCTGAAATGACAGGGTCATCAGGGGATGAGGTGCTCGATTTGGGGTCTTCGGTTGGGTCCCGCTGTAGGGAGGCTGCGATCGGAACCCCTTTGAAATGTTGTGGATCCGTGGCCTCTGAGACTCCCGAGTTCTCCTGCTGACGGACCTGAGTGGATGCTAGCTGGAAAGCGGGCATGGTGTTGGTAATGTGCTCATAGAAGTCTGATGTGGTGCCTTAGACGAGGCTATCGAACTGATTGGCAGTGTCCAGGGCTGCAGGTTTCTTGTCTAGATTGGGGGGGTGCAGCGCAGTCAGGGATGGTGAGATCCGCTGGATCATCAGTGGCGACCTGAGCAATGGCGTCGAATTGGTTGGCAGTGGCCAGTGCAGCGGAGGGGGTGCAAGGATGAAGCCCGATGTTCGTGGCCCTAGGACAATTGGATGGCTCCAGAGGATCGTTGGGCTCTGGATCTGCGATTGGGGGAGAGCCTTGGAGGGCGGTATGGGGTCGAATGGGAGCAGTCTCGTCATCTAAAGCAAAATGTAGATGGGAGTTGGGTGGGGGGTGGATGATGGGTTTTTTTTTGAACGACAGTTGATGGGTTGTGCGAGATACTGGCTTGAATAGCTCCGGGTGAGCGCGGCGACATCGCGCCAGGGAGTGACCCCTTGTGCAATAATAGTTGCAGTAGCTGATCCGTTGCTCGAAGATGATTGGCTGAGTATGCATGTGTCACCCAGCGCTATGATGATGGACCGCGGGAGCTCTCTAGAGACGTTAATCTTCATGTAGATTCTAGCATAGTTATCCTTTGCTACGCTTCTGGTTTCTTCAGCCACGACAATGAACTTGTCGAAGGAACTAGCGATCCTTTTCAGAGCTGCCGTAGCAAAGCATATGAGGAGGAGGTTCGGAAAAGTAACCCAAGTGGTCACGATCGAGGAGGATGATCCTCCGAGAGTATTTCATTTGGAGAGAATAAAATGGTGTTTGCCGATCCTCCCTGAGCTGTGGAGTAGCGCTTTCCTGCCATCTGCCTCAGAAGATAGTGTTGGCCCATTCCATGGTCACACCCGATTTCGATAATCAATATATACTTAAGTCAATACACAAAATATAGAAAATATTGCTAATTATTTCAGGATACATGAAATCAAATTCAACGGACGATGTACTGCATCAAACAAAGTGTCAACATCATCAAATCTTCAGAAGACTCATTTCTCATTTTATTCTGTATTTTATATTTTATTGAGTCTAGGATTTATTTTGTAAAATCAGTTTTGGTAATACTGGCTTAGGGTTAAAACTGTCCACATTCCAAAAGCCTACCTATTTACCTTTCGTATTTTATTTTCAAAAACATATTTTGAAAATAGCCTTTACAAATGATTTTACAAATAACAAAAAACATATTTTGAAAACTGTTTTTACAAATGATTTTCAAATATCTCCTGACAGAACTCGTAACCGAGTTCGGCCCGAGTTCGGCCAAAAATGATTCAAACTTCTGTTGCCTCCAAATCAGCGAGCAACGACTCTTTTGCGAGATATTTGCATCCGAACTCTGCCCGAACTCTGCCCGAGTTCGGTTCGAGAAAACACCTATAAATAGAGAAGAACTTTTCATTTCAAATCATTCATTCATTCTTCATTCTCTCTTCTCTACTACTCAAGTGTTTTCAAACGATCTAAGACTTTCAAATCATACCTATAAATCTCTTAGCCAAAAGCCAGTACTATCAGAGTTGATTTAGAATCTTTTGGTGTTTCAAGAGTTGTAAAGAGGTCGTTCCAAGTTCAACAACTTTTTCTGTTGTGGAGCTGGTCGTGCGCTCGTCACCAAGCACGGTGTGTGTTGTGGAGCTGGTCGTGCGCTCGTCACCAAGCACGGTGTTGTAAGTGACTGCAAGCTCTTAGTTAAAGCTTGTGCCATAGTGGATTAACATCGAGCAAAAGTACTCGAGACTAGATTAGTACTCTCAGAGGGATACCAGTATATATCGCTGTGTCACTGAGTTTGAATTCTCTTTCTTTATTTACTGTCTATTATATCTCTGCCATAGTTTAATTTTTAATTGGTGATTATTTTCCGCTGCACACACGCACTCTATTCACCCCCCCTCTAGAGGTGCTCAACTGTCCTACAATTGGTATCAGAGCTGGTTATATTCTTATATAACATACCTTAGAGAGTATATATATATGGCAGCCGTGAAATCTATATTCAACGGTGAAGGGCAATCCACAAATAGACCTCTCCTATTTAATGGAACAAATTATACCTATTGGAAAACACGAATGACTTTCTTTCTAAAGTCTCTCGACTTTGATCTTTAGTCAATAGTCATTGATGGTTATAAGAAACCACTACCAACAGTGGTTGAAGGCCAGCTGGTGGAAAAGACCCATGATAAGTACACTGAAACTGAAAAGGCTAAAGCTAGCCTAGATGCTCGTGCCATCAATGCACTATTCTGTGCAATTGACAAAACCGAGTTCAACAGAGTTTTAACCTGTAAGACGTCTCACAAAATTTGGAAACTCCTTGAGGTAACCCATGAAGGGACTTCCCAAGTAAAGGAATCCAAAATTAGTAGACTGACACAGGAGTATGAATCTTTTAAGATGAAACCCGGTGAGTCAATTACACAGATGTTTACTCGTTTCCTTGATATAACTAATCCTTTACAATCTCTTGGTAAGGATTACAGCAATCATGAGAAGATCAGAAAAGTGCTGCGGGCTCTAACAAAGAACTGGAATCCAAAAGCCACAGCAATTATTGAAGGAAATGATCTCACCACTATGAATCTGGAAACGCTGATGGGCAAACTCATGACCCATGAACTCGACTTGCAAGATTTTGAAGAAGCAACACCAAAGGAGAAATCTATTGCCTTCAAAGCTCAAGCAAGAAAATCAACATACAACGATTCCGATGAAGAATCGTCAAGTGGTGATGAACGAGCCCTACTTGTGAAGAACTTCAAGAGATATCTAAAGTTCACAAGCAGAAAGAAGAAAGATGTCCAAGAAAGCAACGAAGATGAAACTATATGCTTTGGATGCAAGAAGTCAGGGCATATGAAGAAGGACTGTCCAACCACCAAGAAAAGCAGTCCATACGATAGATCAAGATCAAGCAAAAAAGCAACATCTGGTCGAAAGTATGCCAACACAAGCATCTGGCATGAAAGCGATGCCAGTGATACAGAAGAAGAAGACAGACCCTGCGGCAATGCAAATGTTTGTCTCATGGCATTTGATAAGGTATCATCTAACCCTTTGTTTGATGATTTTACTTTTGATGAATTAGAGAATGCATTTAGCGAACTACTTGAAGATCACAAAACTATGCTCGACAAGTATAAGCAATCTCGAAAAGAGATTAAGGCACACACAACCGAGATAGCTAGATTGTCCAATCTGATTGAAGATATTAAAGAGACATCTACTACCGGTAACACGGAAGAGATAGCCAAACTCAAGGTAGACTATCATGAGGCTATCCTTAATATTGAAGAGAAAGAAATGGACTATGTCAAAATACAAAAGCTTTATGACATAAAGAAGAAGATGCACTTAGTAACTGAACATAGACTCCTAGATATGACTGCTAGATACAAAGAGTCTATTACGATTTCTAAAAAGTTAGAAATCAAGTTAGGCAAACAGGCAATACCTGTGACACAGCCTAAGATTAGTCCTAATGCTAAGCATATACCTAAAAGGACTAAACACAAAAAAGCACAGAAGAAATACGAACATTATCATGCTTTTGATTACAGGTTCTCCAAACAAAACAAGCTTGCAAACACAGTTTCTACCACTAAACTGACTTGCACATATTGTGGTATGCACGGACACATATCACAATATTGTCTTACAAGAAAGCTTGTTGACAACCACACTTTAGTCTGGAGAACTAAAGCTAATCTGTGTGGAACCTTCAGAAAATAGGTACCAAAGGATTCATCTACTTGTCTTGTACGTGGACCCTCAACCCTCTCATGCTAGAAGCAAATGGATCCTCGATAGCGGATGTTCGCGACACATGACTGGTGATGCATCCTTATTCGCTACGCTATCGATGAAGAATGAAGGATACGTCTCCTTCGAAAATAACTTGAGAGGTAATATAATAGGTAATGGTACTGTAGATATTTTTCCTTATCCAATAATAAAGGATATTTGTCTAGTAACTGAATTGAAACATAACCTATTGAGCATAAGTCATTTGGCAGATAATGGTTATGGTATCAATTTTGTGAAAGATAAATGTACCATATATGATATGTCATCTGGTGATCCCGTATATAAAGGGATTAGAGAAGACAATATTTATGTTTTCTTTTTGGAGAATACTAATAATACAGGAAGGTGCCTAGTAGCCAATCAAGATGAAAGCCGGCTATGGCACATGAGACTAGGACATGCAAACATGGATACTATCTCACGTCTAAATACAAAGAAGTTGGTAAGAGGACTCCCTGAAATTCTATTCAAGAGAGATATCGTATGTGCTGACTGCGAAAAGAACAAAGCACATAGGTCTACTTTTAAATCCATCAACGCTGTAAGTACTTCGAGACCTTTGCAGTTAATTTATATGGATTTATTTGGTCCTAGTAGAGTCGCTAGTCTTGGCGGTAAGCTCTACGCTTTGGTTATTGTTGATGATTTCTCTCGATTTACTTGGGTTTATTTCTTATCAAACAAAAGTGATGTAATTTTTGAATTTCAGATATTTTGCAAAAAGGTATAAAACGAAAAAGGCTTCATGATTACTCGTATCCGAAGTGATCATGGTGGCGAATTCGAAAATTCTGATTTCAAAAAGTTTTGTGATGATAGTGGATATTACCACGAATTTTTGTCCTAGAACTCCCCAACAGAATGGTGTTGTGGAGCGAAAGAATCGTACTCTAAGCGAAATGGCTAGAGTCATGCTGAATCAGTATAATTTTCCTAAATATTTTTGGGCAGAAGCTGTTAGTACAGCCTGTCATATCTTAAATAGGGTGTTAATTCGACCAATCTCGAAGAAAACACCATATGAGCTTTGGTTTGGAAGAATTCTAAATATTTCTTATTTTAAAGTTTTTGGTTGTCGCTGTTTTATCCTGAACACCAAGGATAACTTGGAAAAGTTCGAATCCAAAGCAGATGACGGGATATTTCTCGGATATGCTGCTAAGAGTAAGGGATATAAAATTTTCAATAAAAGATCTATGATTGTTGAATAGACTATTAATGTTACCTTTGATGATTTAAATAGTCACAGATCTAGCGACAGTGATGATGAAGATTCACATACAAAGACTAAGAAGAGTTCTGAGAAAGATCTGACCCAAGATACAAGGACTGATAAAAGTTCCGAAGATGCAGGAACTGAGAAGAGTCTTGTGAAAGATATGGCCCAAAGATTTGAATCATTGAGATTCAAGCCAGATCATCCAGAAACTCTTATTATAGGTGATGTATCCAAAGGTGTAAGTACACGTTCATCTCTCAAAGATTCTGAATTAGCAGCAAATGTAGCATTTATTTTAAAAATAGAACCTAAGAATGTAGATGATGCTTTTACTGATGAGTTTTGGATTTCTGCCATGCAAGAGGAACTTAATCAATTTGAGAGAAACCAAGTTTGGGAACTTGTTCCTAAATCAATTGGTCAATCTATAATTGGTACCAAATGGGTGTTCCGAAATAAACTCAGTGAAGATGGACAAGTTCTACGCAACAAAGCACGTCTAGTGGCACAAGGTTATAATCAAGAAGAAGGAATTGATTATGATGAGACCTATGCTCCTGTTGCTAGACTAGAAGCCATCCGCATGTTTTGTGCATTTGCATGTTTTAATGATTTTAAACTTTTTCAAATGGACGTGAAAAGCGTATTCTTAAATAGATTTTTGAAAGAAGAGGTTTTTGTAAAACAACCCCCTGGTTTTGAAGATTTTCAAAAACCTGATCACGTCTTCAAGCTTAAGAAAGCACTTTATGGACTCAAACAAGCACCTCGTGCTTGGTATGAACGCCTAAGCGCCTTCTTACTTGATAATGGATTTTCGAAAGGAAAGATTGATACTACTTTATTTATTAAATCCATGAATGATGATATTCTTCTAGTGCAAATTTATATAGATGATATTATATTTGGTTCTACTAATGAAAAACTCTGTCAAGATTTTGCCAAGTGTATGCAGAGTGAATTTAAAATGAGTACGATGGGAGAGCTAAACTTCTTCCTAGGACTTCAAATTGAACAGCACTCGAACGGAACATTCATCAACCAAGATAAATACACGAAGGACATACTGAAAAAGTACGACTTTGAGAATGTAAAGCCAATCGGGACGCCTATGGCTACATCTACAAAGCTTGATGCTGATGAAAGTGGCAAACCTGTCGATCAGCGTAAGTATCGAGGTATGATTGGTAGTTTATTATACTTAACTGCTAGTCGCCCTGATATTATGTTTAGCGTTTGCATTTGTGCACGTTATCAGGCAAACCCTAAGGAATCACATCTTAGTGCAGTTAAGCGTATCTTCCGATACCTTAAAGGAACTTCTACAGTTGGCTTATGGTATCCCAAAACCAAATCCTTTGACCTTATAGGTTACTCGGATGCGGATTTTGCTGGATGCAAAGTGGACCGTAAAAGTACCAGTGGCACATATCATTTCTTAGGAAAGGCCTTAGTCTCATGGTTTAGCAAGAAACAAAATTCAGTAGCATTATCAACAACTGAGGCAGATTATATCGTCGCAGGACGTTGTTGTGCTTAGATTTTGTGGATGAAGCAAACCTTAGAGGACTACGATCTGCACTACACTAATGTTCCTATTTATTGTGACAATACTAGTGCTATAAATCTGACTAAGAATCCTATTTGTCATTCACGCACAAAGCACATAGAAATTAGACATCATTTCCTTCGTGATCATCAACAACACGGCGATATCTGCCTAGAATTTATTGACACTGATCATCAACTAGCAGATATATTCACTAAACCATTGGCTGAAGACCGTTTTAACATTTTGAGGCGTGAGCTCGGCATTCTTGAATTCTCAGACTCATAATGTATATGGTAATTAAAATTGAATTTAATGACTTGATACTTTATTTAACGAAAATTGTTTTTGGGTACAAACTTAAAAAGGGTATGTCTGTCACCACGGCTACGGTCGAAGCGAAGCGGTATTTGAGAGTTCCCCGGTGAACCTCCGTTAGCTGGGACAGCCCCTACAGTTAACCCAAAAATAACAGTCATTATTTAATATTACAGTCAAAGTTATTAATTTCTACTTTTAAACCTACCAGAATGCATTGACTGTCTCGGGAATGCAAGTGGCCGAACTCGGCCCGAACTCTGACCGAGTTCGGACCGAATTCGGTCGGCGCTGTTATTAATTCCAGAACCGAACAGCCGGCCCTAGTGCCTATAAAAACCATCCTTTCTTCCATTTTTTCTACACAACAACTCGTGGAAATTCCTCCTCTCTTCCTAGAAGCTTCTCCTCTTCCATCCTAGCAAGGTTCCGAAGAGATCTAGTGGGCGATCATCTTGTTCCTCCTTCCTTTTTCTTTTAAAAAGGTACTTTCTCTCTATTTTTTATGGCCCCCAAGCGTCAAAGAGGAACCACTTCCTAAGGTGCCTCCTCTTCTTCTGAATACACCCCTGCTAGTCTATTCAGTCCAGCACGACCTAGAGATCCCGATGAATATGACTCTACTTTGTTCCCGGACAAAGATTTTTCGGATCTCTGGTTCGACTCTTTTTCTGGTCGTCGTATTTGTAATGGAGCTTTTGTAAACTTTACTACTTTCTTTGAGTACGCTCCAACTTTTGACCAACTTGGGTACCGAGATTTCTTCAAGGTACAAGAAAATATTTATGACAATGCTGTCCGTATGTTTTACTGCAACCTGCAAGTAAAACCAAACGGAAATTTCTATTCGTGCGTTGCTGGGCAAGAATTGGAATTTAGTGCCACCGACATCAGCGAATTCTTCCATATTCCTGATCTTGGTGATGCCTTAGTTGACATCTATCATATTCAATTCCCTGCTGATGTCACTCTTGCTTCCTTCAGGGAACTAATCTGTCATCCTAACCCTGTTTCCCGTAGAATTTTTGCCAAAAATTTGAATCAAACCTTCTATGAACTTCATCGTATGGTTTTCTCCGTACTTCTTCCAAAGAAAGGTTCTACTGATGAAGTAACCTTTATGGAATTATCTGCTTTGTATCATATTCACTTTGGCATCCCATTCTCTATTCCTAAAACTGTGATGTCCTGGATGCTTAACTGCAGAAATGCAGGTAGGAATCTAGTATATCCAATGCACTTAGCTTCTATCTTTCGACGTTTCGAGATTGATCTTGAGATGTGTGCCATCTCCTCCACTCCTGTCGAGCTGACTAGATCTCGTCGATTTCCTGCTCCACCTCTGCCTCCTGGAGCTCATCCTGCTCCAGCTGCTGATGCTGAGGTCCCTCCTACTGATGCTCCTCCTGCTCCAACCCCTGTCCCAGGATTTGATCCGACGTTCTATCAGCGCTTTGATGACTTAGTTGCTGTCTCTACGCAACGTCATTAGGATTCGGAGTTCTGGCACATTTCTCTGGCCTAGGTGCTGAGAAATGGCATTGCTGACCTCCACTACAGCCTGGCTCATGATCCTGTCCATCCAGTCACCATCTTACCTCACCCTGCTTTTCCGGGTCCTCGATTTACTGATGAGGCTTCCTTTCAGTATTTTGACCTAACTACAGCCTACTTTTCTCATGAGACTCCTGGTGCAGACAACCCCACGATGTGACGTAGATTCAGCTATGGGCTAGTGGACATTTTGTTAGATGCTGATCAGTTGATGTAGTTTTTTTTATTTCATGTCTAAACTGATTAGTTAGACATTTTTCAGTTGTACTCTTGGATTATTAGTGGAAATTTTCATAACAGTTTCAGTTTATTATGAGCTGTTTCTTTCTATATTAGTTGTTTCCATATGTCTTATGCTGTGTTTATGTCTTTTTGCTTCACTTTGTCTTGTGTTTATCTATTGTTGGCTTCACATATTACGGGGGAGCCAAGTCATTTTACTACTTGACAAAGGGTCTTTTTACAATACCAAAAAGCGCAAAGCATACAAATCCAAAAACAAAATCAAAACATCTCATTTTTTTCAGGTACTTTGTATTTTGTTCTATTTCATAAAAATATATTTTGGTATAGACTCAAGTTTGTCAATTATCAAAATGGGGGAGATTGTTGGCCCATTCCATGGTCACACCCGATTTCGATAATCAACATATACTTAAGTCAATATACAAAATATAGAAAATGTTGCTAATCATTTCAGGATACATGAAATCAAATTCAACGGACGATGTACTGCATCAAACAAAGCGTCAACATCATCAAATCTTCAGAAGACTCATTTCTCATTTTATTCTGTATTTTATATTTTATTGAGTCTAGGATTTATTTTGTAAAATCAGTTTTGGTAATACTGGCTTAGGGTTAAAACTGTCCACATTCCAAAAGCCTACCTATTTACCTTTCGTATTTCATTTTCAAAAACATATTTTGAAAATAGCCTTTACAAATGATTTTACAAATAACCAAAAACATATTTTGAAAACTGTTTTTACAAATGATTTTCAAATATCTCCTGACAGAACTCGTAACCGAGTTCGGCCCAAGTTCGGTCCGAACTCTGACAGAGTTGGTCCGAACTCTGACCGAGTTCGGCCAAAAATGATTCAAACATCTGTTGCCTCCAAATCAGCGAGCAACGTCTCTTTTGCGAGATATTTGCATCCGAACTCTGCCCGAACTCTGCCCGAGTTCGGTTCGAGAAAACACCTATAAATAGAGAAGAACTTTTCATTTCAAATCATTCATTCATTCTTCATTCTCTCTTCTCTACTACTCAAGTGTTTTCAAACGATCTAAGACTTTCAAATCATACCTATACATCTCTTAGCCAAAAGCCAGTACTATCAGAGTTGATTTAGAATCTTTTGGTGTTTCAAGAGTTGTAAAGAGGTCATTCCAAGTTCAATAACTTTTTCTGTTGTGGAGCTGGTCGTGCGCTCGTCACCAAGCACGGTGTTGTAAAAGACTGCAAGCTCTCAGTTAAAGCTTGTGCCATAGTGGATTAACATCGAGCAAGAGTACTCGAGACTGGATTAGTCCTCTCAGAGGGATACCAGTATATATCGCTGTGTCACTGAGTTTGAATTCTCTCTCTTTATTTACTGTCTTTTATATCTCTGCCATAGTTTAATTTTTAATTGGTGATTATTTTTCGCTGCACACACGCACTCTATTCACCCCCCCTCTAGAGGTGCTCAACGATCCTACAGATAGGTACAGAAGGGTGGAGTTGGGGTCGAGTGGGGCGACGCTGTATCCCGGAGAAATGTCCCAGGTGCTGACCAAGGTTTGGATCCTCTGGAGTTTAGGGCAGGTGGGAAAGAATCGCAGGACCCAGGTACGTGGTAAGGTTTTGGACCGAGCTAAAATGTCTTCGTTAGAGAACTTCACTGAAAAACTTCTATCTCCAGACTGATGGGAGGTGCCGATGGATTAGAGCGTCACCTCTGAGAGAGGGGAGACCAGAGTGGTCTTAGCTCTAAGTTTGTCTGCGAATGACATGGTTCCTGAAGGAGGAAGGGAGGTTGGGGCCTTATACACCAAGGACGACGAGGCCGCCGAGATAAGAGGAAGGGTAGGGACCCGCGGGCCAGGAGGAACAAGGGAGTCAATCTGTAGCCTTGCAGCGCCAGATGTGCCAGACGACTGGGGGTCGGACGCCGATCTGCCGATGTCGGAAAGCGGCAGCCATATGGCGCGTGGACCATGCCACTCGCCGTCCTCGACGAGAGTAGACTTGGAAACCCCACTGTATGCGCCCGTAGAGGGGCCGTCGCTAGAGTTCACGGCATGTTCCCCGAGTAATGCGCCCAAAGGGAGATAGGTCCCATATGCGCCCACCACGAGGGGGCAGGACCCATATGCGCCCAAAAGGGGGGCAGCTAGAGGAGGGCCTGGAAGGGAAACCGCCAAGATGGGCGCATGGCCACTCGGGGGTGGCACCAGGATGGAAGTGTGGGCGCATGGGAGAGCTGCACACGAGACCCCATGATCGCAAGAAGATCCGCTGAGTGACGGAGTGGAGACGCCACCATGGGAGAGCGCATGGGTGGTACATCCAATGGGCGCAAGCTCCGCCGTCGGGGACACATGGGGGAGATGTTGGGCGCATAAGGGATGCGCGCACGAGACATTATATGCGCCTGCTGCTCCGCGAATTATAGCGGCAGGCGAGAAGGGATTCGAAATTTGAATCAGGGTTGACCGGTCAATAGACACGGATCTCGAAGGGGGGAGAGGTTGGGGGAAGTCTGATGGAGCTGGTGACTGGAGCCTCTCTGCTAGCGACGGCGGGGAGGGGAGGCGATCGACCGAAGTATGGGCCACCCTGACAGCAACGGACGTGTTGGCCAGCCACCGAAGACCTGGCGATGGGGATGGGGGACCACGGGAGATAAGCTCTGGGCCGGTAGAAGAAGGAGGTTGGGGGGGCTGTCGGGCTGGTCGCACTCCGGATGGAGGGAAAGAACACCTAGGACCACAATAAGGTCAGGGGGTAGGGGCTCAGCCGAAGGGTGGTGTGGAGGGAGGGCGCCATGGGAGGGGGGAATGGAGAGTGGTGGAGGCGGGAGCGGAGGAGGGCCACCGGGCGGCCGGCCTAGGCGCGGAGGGGGACCACCGGAAGGCCCCACGCACATCTATGGGGGAGAGCTGCGGAGCGCTGCACCGTATATATATATATATATATATATATATATATATATATATATATATATATATATATATATATATATATATATATATATATATATATATATATATGGGAAACTAGCCATTTTAATCAAGAATGCCAGAATAGCCGAGACCTATACAAGTATACAGGAAGGCGCAAAATGCTGAAGCCTATACAAGTATACTAACAAAAACCAAGTAAAGGAGGACCCAAAAACCAACAAAGATATGTATATAAATATATATATATATATATATATATATATAAATATAAATATATAAATATAAATATATATATATATATATAAGAAAAATAATTAATTAAATATATATAAGATAATTATGAGAAATGTCCAACTAATAAATATTTAATTAGAAAAATAGGTCAAAGAGGAACTTTATAAAAATTTGAAAAATGGGGGTTACAATGGTAGTACATTGTCTCGACTTCAGTAGAAATCATCAATCCAAATACACAATATTTGATCACAAAATTATCCTTTTGCTTATTCACAATAAATATTCAATTTACAAATCCAATAATACATCAAAATAATATTCGGGAACAAATCTGCTAAATATTTAAATTCATGAATCATTAATCTATCTAAAGTCTAAGATCTGCCTCTAAGATCTCTATCTCCTCCAGTAAGGGTCCATGGTGCAAATAGCAAATCACCTAAAATTATTAATGAATCCAGTTAGGAATGGAAAAAGTACAAGTTTAAGCCATCATAATACAAGTACACTATAAAATAATACACTAAATATACGAAATAATGATCAAGAGAAAACATGTACAATACGATCAAGAAATCATACAATATAAAATTGATAAAGAAAGCAGCAAGCATGAAAAGATGAAAAAACTCATGTAAACAATAATAGTGCATGTGTCACGAGAAATACAACGTTCCTAACGTGGAAGGCTTGGGTGAAGGATGAGGATATAAAGGGCCCACCCCCGTAAACGAGAGAGATGCCAACGATACGATAGGACATTTCCACGTGCCTAATAATTGTAACTCCCACTTATTTCTACTCACAATCATGAAAACATGATCACGATAACGATAACAAGTAAACATTAATCAATCACTCTGCTCTCGTGTGTGTAAACAGTCAAGACACGAAAAATAGCATACATAGATAAAATACTACAATATAAAGTAATTACACATGAAAGCATAAACAAGTACTTGTATCGGTTAGTTTGGAGTCGATGTGTGCCACCGAAACACAATTAGGTTGAAAGTTATTGTAATTCTGGCTAACCGCTACTAATTCGGTGAATTACTGGCCATCTACGGGTTCTACAAATTAAATAAAATAATAAATAATTTTATTAATTTCTAAAATATTATTATAGTATATCTATGTGTCTGGTTTCCAAAACATCAAATGGTTCGCAAAATGGAGTTCAGGATCTCCCAAAATCTAAAAAACAGTACAAAATGTCGTTTTTTGGACCACTGTCACTCAAACAATTTTCAAAAAATTTACGTTCACAATTCCAGAGAATAAATTATATATTTGGAAAGCTAACTTCGATACGGCTTTAACAAAACAATTGAAGGTGAAACGGAGTCCAAAGTTGGTCGCAACGGCTTCGCGAAGTTGTTACAACTTTTGAAAAATGAGGCTGAATTTATGACGAATTTTGGGATAATTTGGACAAAAAAGTGAGTAATTTTGGGAAAGGAAAATATGAATCATAAGTTCAATTTGTATATATAATGGATAGCAAATACTTAATTGGAATTAGATTGGAGGGGAGAAAGGCTTTCCTTACAGAGATGGAGATTTTCTAACTAGTTAGGGATTAAGAATCCAATAATCAAATCTTTCCGTAAATGAAATCAAATAAATATTTAAAATTTATTTAATCAAATCTTATCCCTTATTATTTACCAAAAGTAAATTAAAATCATATTTTTTTCATTAAAGGATAATTCAAAACATATTTGCATAATCCAAATTATTATTTAAAATGATTTAGCAATAGATTTTTATTGGTCAAAGATAATAATCAATAATTTTAAACTAAATTAATCAAATCTAATTCTAACATTTGATTACAATAATAATTCAAATTAAAATTTAATATCATCAAAATATTTTAAACAATATTTTCATAAATCTAAAAACTAATTTTTAAAAATATAATTTGGCCAAAACCTTTTTGTCGTTAAAAAATATTCATGATTTCCTTTATATAAATTAAAAGAATAATATATTTTCTAAAATAAATATTTAAACTAATTAAATAAATAAAATTTTAAAAATTCACAAACGGGGGTTACAAATCAATCCATCTTAGAAAAAAAATTGTCCTCGAAATTTAAGAAATACAAGGGTAACATGTTGGGTTGGTCAGGTGGAGACATACTAAAATCTCATAATAAGAAAACATTGATCAATTAGATGAAAGGATAGCAAAATTTTCTTTATAAGAAATATTGATTAAAATATTGGTCAAAGAAGGATGGAAATGGAAGAAGCAAAATCTACGGCTTGGCTTGGTGTGGGATCGCGGTTATGGCCTTGAATCCTAGAAGATTATTAGGATCTTTAGGGTAGGCACAAGTATTAGAAGTAATGAAATATTAATGATGACATGACATATTTAAGATGATTAGAAAAATATGGTCAACGACTATAGGTAGAGGAGTTTGACCTACATCCCATCAGTGACATAATCCTATTCCCTCAGTCAACATCTAAAAATTCCATCAATCTTATAAATCGTATATCCTCAAAAACTATTTTTAAAAAAAATTCTCGATTTCAATTATTCAATTTAAATCAATAATCCAATACTCAAAGTTTTCAAATTTATGTCCAATCTTATCATCATCTTCAAAATTTAAACTCCACAAAAATTAAATCCTTCAAAATATTTTAAATTCAAATACACTCTTTCATAATCTCCCCAATATTTTAAATTCAATAAATCTTCAACTTCTTATCTCAATTTATTTAACACTAATCAAGTTAAAAATTATTTCCTTAGCAACAAATTCATATTCCCCAATTTACATAAAAATTTTAACTTCAAAGTATCAAAAATTTAACAAATCTAATATTCAACAATCAATTAACATCGAAGATCTAATTTACCAATTGAAAAGTCTATCCACCTTTATCATTCCATCATAGCAAAACAAAATAACATATCCTCATATGAAAATTTCGCAAATTCATCTAACCCCAAAATTTAACATATATACCTATCTTAACCACATAGCCTATGTAACAACCTTAACTACCCAATCAATCAAATTGAATAAGGGCTGCCCTATTGTATACTTAGTGCTAGTCATTTTCCTAAAAACTAAATCATCCTAATTGTGAATAAACACTTCCTAAGTGCAAGATCGTAGTAATATGACTAATATAGGTACTAGCACGAGTTCACATAATTTTTGCAAAAAATGACTTGCATGGGCCACCATAAAAAATTGTCACTCCCCGCTCTCACTTGTGGAACACGAGTTTGTGGCAAAGTCCACCCTAGCAGTAACATCACGGTAGAACGTTGTCTAGACCTCAGTAGAAATCATCAATCCAAATACATAATATTTGATCACACAATCATCTATTTGCTCATTCACAATAAATATTCAATTTACAAATCCAATAATACATCAAAATATTATTCAGGAACAAATCGGCTAAATATTTAAATTCATGAACCATCTAATATATCTAGAATCTAAGTTCGGCCTCAAAGATCTCTATCTCCTCCAAAAGGGGCCATGGTGCAAATAACAAGTCACCTAAAATTGTCAACGAATCCAGTTAGGAATGGAACAAGCACAAGTTTAAGCCATCACAATACAAGTATAATATAAAACAATATAACACTAAACATAGAAAACAATGATCAAGAAAAAAATATGTACAATATGATCAAGAAATCATAAAATATAAGAAACTGATAAAGAAAGCAGCAAGCATGAAAAGATGAAGAAACTTATGTAAACAATAATAGTGCTTATAGAAATACAGCGTTCGTATGCATGGAAGGCTTGGGTGAACGATGATGATATAAAGGGCCCACTCCCGTAAAGGGGAGAGATGCCAATAACACGATAGAGCCCTTTTACGTGCCTAATAATTGTACCTCCCTCATATCCATACTCACAATTATTAAAATACGATGACAATAACGATAACAAGTAAACATTAATCAATCACTCTGCTCTCATGTGTGTAAATAGCCAAGACATGAAGAATAACATGTGTAGATAAAATACTACAATAAAATGTAATTGTACATGAAAGCATGAACAAGTACTTACCTCGGTTAGTTTAGAGTCGATGTGCGCCACGAATCACAATTAGGTTGAAAGTTATTACAATTATGGCTAACCACTACTAATTCGGTGGTTAATCACTGACCATCTATAGGTTCTACGAATTAAACAAAATAATAAACAATTTTATTAGTTAATTTCCAAAAAACTAGTTTGTTGTAGATCTATGTGTCAACTTTCTAAGATATCAAACGTTTCGCAAAATAGGGTTCCTGATCTCCCGAAATTTCAAAAACTATGTGAGACGTCAATTTTCGGACAACTGTCACTCAAACAATTTTCCAAAAATTTACATTCATAATTCCAGAGAACAAATTATATATTTGGACAGCTGACCTCCATATGGTTCTAACAAAAAAAATGGAGATGAAATGGAGTCTGGGGTTGGTCGCAACCGCTTTGCGAAATTGCTATAGCTTCTAAAAAAACGTGGCTAAATTTATGACGAATTTTGGGCTATTTTGGCTAAAAAAGAGAAAAATCTTAGGAAAGAAAAATATGAGTCATAAGTTCGATATGTACATATAATGTGTAGCAAATACTTAATTAAGATTAGATTGGAGGGGGGAAATGCTTTCCTTAAATAGATGGAGATTTTCTAAATAGATAGGGTTTAAGAATCCAATGATCAAATCTTTCTATATATGAAATCAAATAAATATTTAAAATTTAATTAATCATATCTAATCCAATATAGTTATCATATGTAAATTAAAATCATATTTTTTTATCAAAGGATAATTCAAAACATATTTGCATCATCCAAAAGTATTATTTAAAATAATTTAGCAATTGATTTTTTTTTGTCGAAGATAATAATCAATAATTTCAAAACTAAATTAATCATATCTAATTCTAATATTTGTTTACAGTAATAATTCAAATTATTATTTAGTATCATCAAAATAATTTAAATAATATTTTCATAAATCTAAAATCTAATTTTTGAAAATATAATTTGGCCAAAACCTTTTTGTGGTTCAAAAATATTCATGATTTTCTTTATAGAAATTCAAAGGATAATATATTTTTTGACACAAAATAATTAAATGAGTAAAATAAATACAATTTTGAAATTTTGGAAATGAGGGTTACATTAGGTACTTGAAGGGCAACATTGATGTGTGATTACACGTTGGTGGAGACTTTAATCAAGTCAGTGGATATGTGGACTTGGACTATTCTGGTGTTCTGGATAGGCGCATGTCAACTACTGGATGCATGTTTATTCTACATGGTGCACCAGTCAGTTAGAGGTATATGTTGCAGGCTACGGTTACCTTATCAACTACAAAAACAGAGTATATGGCATTGACAGAGGCATTGAAAGAAGGCCTATAGCTTTGTGGTTTGATTGATGACTTGGGAGTGAAGCATGATGTAGTTGATGTACATTATGACAGCATAAGTACTATCCACTTGGAAATGAATCAAGTCCATCATGCGAGGACCAAGCATATTGATATTCGCTACCACTTCATAAGGGATGTTGTAGAAGACGGTGACATTATACTTGAAAAGTTGCATACCAAGGACAACCCTGCTGATATGTTAACTAAGGTTGCTCCTGGAGCTAAGTTCCAACAATGCTTGGACTTGCTCCAAGTCCTTCCTATTGCTTGAGAGACCTTAGGGGCAAGATTGACGAGTGGTTGATTGGGTGAAGTTGTTCGGTGGAAAAGTATGTCGGCTCTATTTTGTGCCAAAACCTTGCCAAGGTAGAGATATGAAGAAAAATGTCCAAAAATTGGCCAATGATCTTTTTTTGACTTTGACCATATATTTCATGGAATGGTTTTCCATATATGTGATATCTCCATATATGTATTAGATATATGGTAAACCTACATAAGATTGAATTTAGATATATGGACACATGTCATGCTATATAAAGGGGTCTAATAGTTTTCTTTGAGATACCTTATTGTGCTCAATGAAAGTTGTTGAATAAGTTCAACACAAAAGAGCTAAAGTTGTTGAATAAGTTCAACACAAAAGTTTAAGATGTTTTTTCTTTATCTTTGTGGTAGAGAGTTCATGATAGCAAGGAGGGAAGTGCTGAAAGAGCTATTGTAATTCATTTTCATCTTCATCGTGAAACTAAATCACTCTCGTCCGTGGAAGTAGGCATTTTGGCCGAATCACGTAAATTTTTGTCTTTGAGGTTGTGAATTTTCTCTTTGGTGTTCTATGATTTCTTGAGTTTATTTCCACTGTGCCCCAACAGTTGAGAACTTAGGCAGATATCTTTGCTTTGTGTGATGATATTTTTTGACAGATTATGTGATAGGTGCACAAGGGTACCTTATTACTTATAGTATTTTATTGATCACTTGTTTTTTTTATTCTGATTTTATTTCTTGATTGATTCTTGCATGCTTGACCTTAGTTGAAATTATGAGGACGAAAATTTTCTCCTGAGGGTACTGTTGTATTGCATGTTTTCCTATATCAGTTTTTTCAAATGGACACATAGTATATTGTATTGTATTGTGTTTCTCATATTACGTATTATTTGTATCATGATATTGTATTATGTATCCTCCTATTGCATGTTCTTGATTATTGATATTTTATCGTATTGATAGCTTTAATTTATTTCGTTGATTTGGTTTTCTCAATTTTCTTGTCTCGATTATCACATGAGTGTACCGCTCATGGGTTGATCGATGGGCTTTAAATAGATTAACAAGATATTTTTTTAGAACTTTTGACATAACGAGCTAACATGCAGACTAGCATGTACTTATAGAGAACTTTGGCTCTACCATAGACTAAATGTAGGACCCACGTGATTGAGAAGCCTTGAATCAATGTTTTTCTAGTTCTCTCTGATCCAACAAAATATTGGTAGTATATGATCGTTATACCGCTGATATACCATTTGATCTTTTCTTGGGCCAAGTTATATTCTGACTTGGCCTTGCCATTGGCTATTAACTGTTGGATTTGGTTTGGAGGGCCTGGATTGGTGCTGGAGATCTGGATTGGTGACTTGGCACAATCCAATGGCTGAGATTTAATGAAATGCCCGAAAGCTTTCATTCCTCAATGCATTCTTCAATTATTTTCTTTTCTCTTATTTTTTTTCTTGCTTTTTTGTAACGCCCCAGTCCCAAAATACTTGGGACTAGATACGTATCATGCCAGCTGTATACATACGAAGCACACTTCAATATATGGAAACCTTGTATGTATACATAAGTTGTCAAATGTAGCAATCCAAGACAAACTAAATCACATCCATAATAAAAAGAATAATAATATAAAATCAACTTGAATATTTATGGTACAATCGTTGGGCGGAGACAAAGTCCACTACCAACTATCAAAAGGAGATAAAGTATACAAGAAAATGATCCATGAAAGTATCAAGACGAACCAAGAGCGATCATCTTCGAAGAAATAGAGATCCCCACAATCTTGGCTAGAACACCTGCAGTAAACCATGAAAGCACACACCTGGAGAGATAACCAGGTCCTCAGAGGGACGTAGCAAGATACAGGAAGAACATGCCATTATAACTGCATAAGTAAAAATAATATAAACTATAACACAACAGGGTACCTAACCATCTATGTGATATGCACTTTGAGGACAACGTTCTACGCAGGGGCTGTAACGGATTCATGCAAGCAAGTAATAAAGAGTGGCCGTCAAGTAGTGCTCATCCGAGATACAATCGGCCGGGCAGCATGTAGTGCTCATCCGAGTCACTATCATCCATAATGTGTGTAAAAAGTAAATGTAGCCCCTACGCTAGTAGCTGTCCCCTCCCTCCAATGATACTGTATATGCATCGTAACCACGACACACCAACACATGTCGCTTCCACAACACTGTTTATAATAGATAACTGCCAAGTCTTCTAACATGTATCTATTGACAGTTATTCCTACACATGCGTACGGGTGATCAGCCAACACGCAAGTGACCACTATATGATACTCACAACTCACACACAACTCATGATACAATCGTGACAAAGTCAATGACATGCACTCTATTGGCGGAAGTCTCTTAACTCTAAGTCCACATGTAAGAAGAAAATAATAAACAAGAAATATAAATACAATAACTGAAATAAAATATAACTAAATATAAGCAGTAAATATGGCAAGGTATCTTGCCTGAGGTTATGTGCAAGAGAGAATAATCCAGTAGCTTGAACCAGCAAATAAACAAAGCAAGAAAAGCCAAATTCCGCAGATGACTCCAGATGCTGCACCAAACATCACGAACGAGTTTAGAATATAAGATATGCCTAGGAAACGCCTGTCCAAAAATTAAATTCTGGAACAGGGGCAAAATCGTAATTTTGGGTCAAAACGATGTCCGCCGTTGGACCCGCTTTGCACCGAAATACGTGCCAATATCTATGGTCTCTAAAGTTGTCAAACTACATGTCTACAGATTTATTTTGATGAGACGAACCCAAAGCTATGTCCAATTTTGGATTTCGGTGGGCTGTGCACAAAATTGTCCGTTGAGTGGGATTGTGGGCCCGCCAAAATAGCGTCCCAGTCAACCTTCTCAGAATTGAACCAAACTTGGCTCACAGGACCAGAAAAATATTTTGAGTCCAATGGCGTAAGTTTTATCACGATATGATGAGCGTGCACAAAGTTGTGACTTAATTTGCAAAGGGTCGATACGGGGTATCTCGACGGATACGCACTGATTTCGTCGTGCACATGCAACAAAATCGGGTTTCGTCAGTTCCCACACGTCGGCAACATCTATACGCGCCTTTCGATGCGTATAGTGCGCGACCATGTCGTCCGGTTTGTCGGGGCGCACGCCGTATCGGGTGTTTTTCCACTTTTTGAAAATAGAATTTATAATTTTTCGTAAAACTTTAACGTGTAACTTTCTACATACTAGATGAAAAGTGAATCTAGAAGGTGAGTTACAATCTCGGTTATGTTGTCTTTGATTTTCTTTAATTAGTTTCTACATAATTTTAATGTACAGAACAAAAATTGGCCGACAAGTTGGTGTTTTCCAACAGTTTTAATATTTCAGAAAAGTAGATTTTTCTCCAACTTCCTCTCGATTTTTCGAGCAAGTTGGATGGCCATGTCGAAATCCACCTAGGGGATCTCGAAGAGGGTCATGTCTACTTTCCAAAAAATCTTACGGATCGAAAATCGGTGCTACGAGTAAAAAGTTACGTCGTAGGGAAGTAGGGTACCTTGAGTGGGAAAACTGCTCCGTGGGTGACGAAAGGCTGACTTCCGATGCTCCGTTCGTCGCGCACAAAACTCCGTCGCTGGTGAAACAAACTCGTAGGCGAAGAGGGTATGATCAGCCACAACTTTCGTTTTGGAAGTTTAGGATTTTGAGGTTTGTGGAAAAAGTTCTATATATAACATGTTGTAGCAAAAACCTAATACAAATAGGTTTAGATTAAGGGGGTCCCACGGATTTGTGCTTGTTTGCGTGAGCTTGCTGCTTTCAGCAGCAAGCAAATGAGGAGGGGCCCGTCCACTTTAGGTGGGTGGGTTTGTTATATTTTTTTCTTTTTCTTTCTTTTTCTTTTTCTTTGTTCAATCTATATATATAAATATATATATCCATATATATATGTATATGTATATATCCAAAATCTATTTAAATACAAATAACACTTTAAATGTCACATATCCAATTATTTAATATATTTAGATATATTTACATATATATATATATATATATATATATATATATATATATATATATATATATATATATATAAACCCATTCACAAAAAAAATATATATATATATATATATAAATCCCATTCACAATAAACCAACTCAAAATAATAATAATATTTAAATAGAATGAACATATTTATTTATTCTTCACAAAATAATTTAAGTAATAATAAAATCATAAAATCATCCCAATGGGTGGACTTATACAGCACACCCTTATCCGGGTCCAAAAATTTGTACAAATATTGTACGATATTATTTAATAATAAAATACCAATAATAGTACGAATAATTAAATAATTAGAAATTGCACATAAAATTCTAAAATAATTTAGAAAATATTTGTATATACATAAAATATGTTTACATGGCCACCTTGGTCCCACCACATACCTACCTGGACTTAAATTTGGTCCGGGCCCAGTTCGGACTGGTTTGGCCCAACCGGATCATCTAAAAATCAATATATAAAAAATATTAAATTAAAATAATTTAAATAAGTCAATTCTCAACTTGGCCTAGTTTTTCTAGTTTGGACAACACCATGTCTAGGCTTTCCATGGCATGGCTACTATACTAGTCAAGGCACACTGCTACAACTTTCGTGCCAAAGGTCATGGTCGTCCAGTGCTCCAAAACTTAACAATAGCTAAGGTCATTTTTTTAATAATTAATAAAAACCATAATTTGTATAAATTTATTTTTAAGTCTAATAAAATAATAAAAATATAATAAAAAATAGGGGGTTTTACATCCTACCCAACTTATAAGAATTTTGTCCTCGAAATTTAGGAAAAATAGGGCAGATAGGGTTGAGGGATAGAAACGAGTTTATCAATACCAACATACGATTAAATTTTGGATGAGGCGATGAAACGACGTTCAACACAACCATGCTTTAGAAAATTGTGGAGTCGATATATACAAAATATATCATGGTTATGGAATGGAATAAGGGTTGCTAATGAAGGTGACAAAATTTGACAACCCGAATAAAATAGTGAGAAATTTAGTAGATCGAATAGGATAATTAGACGTTTGGGAGATATGGTTCCTTAAGGGAGAAATGGATACTAATCGTCTTGGTTGAGAGTTTGAATTAAGTGAATAATTAGAATCATTCTCGAGTGCTCAAGAACAATTAGAAGGACACGATAATAATTCTAGGGTTGAGAAATGAGGAGTAGTTAAAGGCGAGGGTATAGCCACATGAGTCGGTCGGTGGCTATCTACATTTGTGTATAATTAACCGATTGGGCAACCAAAGATGATACCTTGAGTTTATCTTAGCAAGTACAGTGCCTTGTCTTTCTAAAATAAGTAAAAGACAAGAACAACAAAGGTTTCAAAGACGGTGTTATATATTGAGTACGAATTGCGGGGTTCATAGGCGGCAAAAATAGTTCAAAAGAGAATTGTCAAGGCGATCGTGGATGAGACTCTAAGGCAAGTTTACTATGTCTTCATCCACGTACTATAATATGCGATAAGCGAACCAAAGTGCAATAGGTTGATCAGACCATCATGCACCGGTTCTGATTAGACAATATGTTAGTGGGTGCACCCAATAAAATATGTCATGATCAAGCTTGGTAAAGAAATAAGCTCGCAAAATGAAGCTACATTAGCAGCATGAGATAGTCAAAATATGAGCAAGGAAGGTACTGATGAAGAAAATTTAATTAGTCCAAGATCTTTTAAAATCAAGCCTTGCTCGAAGTGTGGGCCTACACGATTGTCCTAGTATTTCTTCATTTATGGCTTGGTAGACTAGATAAAGTAGGGTCCTCTGAATTTATAGTCTAAGTGAACTTACCAGTGTGGTTCTCAAGGAAAAGGTTTGTTAGGTAGTGAGGTATTCTACCCAACTTACAAGAGTTAAACTAATAGTATCATGGGACAATGGGTCAAGCAATCGAGATAAAGTACAAATTAAGCATTTAAGGAATTTAGTAGAACACAATCACATATCGGGTCGAAAGAATTGAGTCGAGGTTGAATCCCTATCCGCGATCGAAAATATATCGGTATCATGGTAGAGATTATAGTTTAGCCATTTTGATCAGAAGGTCATATCATAAAAATAGTGTACAAGAAGACGTGTTTTAGTAGGACACGATATATCTACCTGAAGGTGGACTTGTCTAGGTCTTACACATGAAATTTGTTGGAAGGAAAAGTCTAGTGTTGTGCTCCAAATATCCAAGTCATGGTAAGGGACGCCAAAAGATCTAAAAATAGAAAATGGGAGTTCACGGGGTGATAATTAATGCACAAAAATAAAGAAGGTCAAATTAAAGCATGAAATAAAATATATTAGAGAATCCAAAAAAATTATTTAGGGACATAGTTCTAGAGAGAAAATATTCTATTAGATGAATATAGTTAAGGAACCATTAACTCATTATTCAAATTGCAAGTGGGTTAGAAGGTTGCAATTAAAAGATCTAGAATTGAAGGAAGGTCGAGTAAGCCAAGGTGGAAATACAGTCACATAGCTGAGTAGATGACTAACAACACTTGTGTATATACTACTATCATGGTCATGGGTGATATGGCAATTAGTGTGGAATACTCAGTAGGGTTATCTTGGGGCCTACCATTAAAATTTAACTCAAGTTTCCTCCAAAAGTTTTAAAATTAAACTTTCAAAAATAAACCACTAAAATTTATATTCACTTCAAGCCATTCAAATTCATCATAAAAAATTTAAATCACTCTCATAAATCTCAAAGCAAAATTTTATAACGTTACTATTAACTTTTCCAAAATTAACGTTTAAGTTCAACTACTTAACTCAAGAGTTCATAATTTACGAATCCATAAAATTCCACAATCAATCAAAAATTTAACACTCTAAAATTTTCAAATAACTCATAATAAAACTCTTAGCATATTAAAAGCAATCTCAAAATTTAAGCTCGATGCTCTCATCAATTTTAACTTCTATTCATGCTAAGTTTTTTTTCCAACAAAATCATAACTTTTAAATGGTAACTTCCTTTAATCAATCAAAATAACTTTCCATCACATCATTCGAAATTCTCCCAAAAATTTTAATATTAGCAATCCCTCATTAAACAAAATTTTCAAATAATCTTATCAGCCAAAATCTTTTTTTTACCAAAAATCTAAATAGATTTGTAAATCCTCAATCATAGGACACCATTTAAAATAAAAAAAATTTCTCAAAAATCGTTTTCATAACTTTCAAATATTTTAAACCAAAATTTACCGTCATTACTTCCACTTAAAATTCAAAATTTTATAAACACAAAAATCACAAGTTGTACAAGTCAAATTTAAATAATTCCTATGGCCATTTTTAAAAGCTAAGATCATTTTCAAACTAAATTTATAACTGTTCAAAGGTGTATAACTATAATACAATAAATCATAATCCTCAAAACTCAAAAATTAAATAAATTTTATATTTGTTCAAAGATGTATATATATCACCCAAAACTTATAAATATCATAACTCAAAAAGCAAATCAATTTTATACTTGTGCAAAGATGTATAACTATAACCCAATAAATCATAAATATCAAATCTCAAAAAGCCAATCAATTTCTTAAATCAAGGGTATAAAGATTCTAGCTATATATTTTTTTCTGCAGTATCAATCCTATGGTGTTTACTATTTAGAAATCTCAATATTAAAACCTTCCTTGGTAGTATCCTACTTTACAATTTACTAATCATTAAATCATACCCTTTTTTTAAAAAGCCTTTTAAACTCAATTAGAGTCTTAAATGTATTCCAATTGCCAATGTAACCATTGTAGCCATGTGTTTGTCCTATGAGCATATACTAGTGTAGTCATCTTCCTAGTTGATACTAAGCACGAATCAACGGTAGAAAGGAATCAAGCAAGATGCAATTCAAGGAAGTCGAACGAGAGTTCGGAATTTGAAGCCAAGGGAAGTGGTCAAGCTGTATGGATGAGATTCCTAAATTCTAATTCTATGTTGCAGGCTCACATCGGTACAGTAACATAACCGAAGTGACAAACTCGACCTGTAGGGGCCACCACAAAAATATGTAACGCCCCAGTCCCAAAATACTTGGGACTAGATACGTATCATGCCAGCTGTATACATACGAAGCACACTTCAATATATGGAAACCTTGTATGTATACATAAGCTGTCAAATGTAGTAATCCAAGACAAACTAAATCTCATCCATAATAAAAAAAATAATAGTATAAAATCAACTTGAATATTTATGGTACAATCGTTGGACGGAGACAAAGTCCACTACCAACTATCAAAAGGAGATAAAGTATACAAGAAAATGATCCATGAAAGTATCAAGACGAACCAAGAGTGATCATCTTCGAAGAAATAGAGACGCCCACAATCTTGGCTAGAACACCTGCAGTAAACCATGAAAGCACACACCTGGAGAGATAACCAGGTCCTCAGAGGGACGTAGCAAGATACAGGAAGAACATGCCATTATAACTGCATAAGTAAAAATACTATAAACTATAACACAACAGGGTACCTAACCATCTATGTGATATGCACTTTGAGGACAACGTTCTATGCAGGGGCTGTAACGGATTCACGCAAGCAAGTAATAAAGAGTGGCCGTCAAGTAGCGCTCATCCGAGACGCTATCGGCCGGGCAGCACGTAGTGCTCATCCGAGTCACTATCACCCATAATGTGTATAAAAATTAAATGTAGCCCCTATGCTAGTAGCTGTCCCCTCCCCCCAATGAGACTGTATATGCATCGTAACCACGACACACCAACACATGTCGCTTCCACAACACTGTTTATAATAGATAACTGCCAAGTCTTCTAACATGCATCTATTGATATTTATTCCTACGCATGCGCACGGGTGATCAGCCAACACGCAAATGACCACTATATGATACTCACAACTCACACACAACTCGTGATACAATCGTGACAAAGTCAATGATACGCACTCTATTGACGGAAGTCTCTTAACTCTAAGTCCACATGCAAGAAGAAAATAATAAACAAGAAATATAAGTACAATAACTAAAATAAAATGCAACTAAATGTAAGCAGTAAATATGGCAAGGTATCTTGCCTGAGGTTATGTGCAAGAGAGAATAATCCAGTAGCTCGAACCGGCAAATAAACAAAGCAAGAAAAGCCAAATCCCGCAGATGACTCCGGATGTTGCAACAAACATCACGAACGAGTTTGGAATATAAGATATGCCTAGGAAACGCCTGTCCCAAAATTAAATTCTGGAACAGGGGCAAAATTATAATTTTTGGTCAAAACGATGTCCGCCGTTGGACCCGCTTTGCACCGAAATATTGGTCAATATCTATGGTCTCTAAAGTTTTCAAACTATATGTCTACATATTTGTTTTGATGAGACGAACCCAACGGTATGTCCAATTTTGGATTTCGGTGGGATGTGCACAAAATCGCCCGTTGAGTGGGATTGTGGGCCCGCCAAAATAGCGTCCAGTCAACCTTCTCAGAATTGAACCAAACTTGGCTCACAGGACCAGAAAAATATTTTGAGTCCAATGGCGCAAGTTTTATCGCGATATGATGAGCATGCACAAAGTTGTGACTTAATTTGCAAAGGGTCGATACGGGGTATCTCGACGGATACGCACTGATTTCGTCGGGCACATACAACAAAATCGGGTTCCGTCAGTTCCCACACGTCGACAACATCCATATGCGCCTTTCGATGCATATAGTGCGCGACCACGTCGCTCGGTTTGTCGGGGCGCACGCTGTATCGGGTGTTTTTCCACTTTTTGAAAATAGAATTTATAATTTTTCGTAAAACTTTAACAACGTGTAACTTTCTACATACTAGATGAAAAGTGAATCCAGAAGGTGTGTTACAATCTCGGTTATGTTGTCTTTGATTTTCTTTAATTAGTTTCTACAAAATTTTAATGTACAGAACAAAAATTGGCCGACAAGTTGGTATTTTCCAACAGTTTTAATATTTCAGAAAAGTAGGTTTTTCTCTAACTTCCTCTCGATTTTTCGAGCAAGTTGGATGGCCATGTCGAAATCCACCTAGGAGATCTCGAAGAGGGTCATGTCTACTTTCCAGAAAATCATACGGATTGAAAATTTGTGCTACGAGTAAAAGTTACGTCGTAGGGAAGTAGGGTACCTTGAGTGGGAAAACTGCTCCGTGGGTGACGAAAGGCTGACTTCCGATGCTCCGTTCGTCGCGCACAAAACTCCGTCGCTGGTGAAACGAACTCGTAGGCGAAGAGGGTATGATCAGCGACAACTTTCGTTTTGGAAGTTTAGGGTTTTGAGGTTTGTGAAAAAAGTTGTATATATAACATGTTGTAGCAAAAGCCTAATACAAATAGGTTTAGATTAAGGGGGCCCCACGGATTTGTGCTTGTTTGCGTGAGCTTGCTGCTTTCAGCAGCAAGCAAATGAGGAGGGGCCCGCCCACTTTAGGTGGGTGGGTTTGTTATATTTTTTTTCCTTTTTCTTTTTCTTTGTTCAATCTATATATATAAATATATATATCCATATATATATATATGTATATGTATATATCCAAAAATCTATTTAAATACAAATAACACTTTAAATGTCACATATCCAATTATTTAATATATTTACATATATTTACATATATATAAATCCCATTCACAATAAACCAACTCAAAATAATAATAATATTTAAATAGAATGAACATATTTATTTATTCTCCACAAAATAACTTAAGTAATAATAAAATAATAAAATCATCCCAATGGGTGGACTTATACCGCACACCCTTATCTGGGTCCAAAAATTTGTACAAATATTGCACAATATTATTTAATAACAAAATACCAATAATAGTACGAATAATTAAATAATTAGAAATTGCACATAAAATTCTAAAATAATTTAGAAAATATTTGTATATACATAAAATATGTTTACATGGCCACCTTGGTCCCACCACATACCTATCTGGACTTAAATTTGGTCCGGGCCCAGTTCGGACTGGTTTGGCCCAACCGGATCATCTAAAAATCAATATATAAAAAATATCATATTAAAATAATTTAAATAAGTCAATTCTCAACTTGGCCTAGTTTTTCTAGTTTGGACATCACCATGTCTAGGCTTTCCATGGCATGGCTACTATACTAGTCAAGACACACTGCTACAACTTTCGTGCCAAAGGTCATGGTCGTCCAGTGCTCCAAAACTCAACAATGGCTAAGGTTATTTTTTTAATAATTAATAAAAACCATAATTTGTTTAAATTTATTTTTAAGTCTAATAAAATAATAAAAATATAATAAAAATAGGGGGTTTTACATCTTTAGAGGAGATCAAGAGTGAGGCTTGAGCTTTCTTAGTTGGTCTAGAGGTGGACTGAAGACCAAACACTACCACAATAAGTTAATGGTAGCGACATCATTAGTGACTCCAGAACATGAAGTTGCTATATTCTTAAAGTTAGCAACGTCAATGAAATATGTCATTGTTCGCGATGAATTATGACATTGTGCGACAGTTATTATGTAATATGGAAATCGACATCACTGAGAGTCACTACACGTCGCTAATAATTTAATATTAGTGACTTCTACTGATGTGTTAGAAATATATTGCTATTTTTTAATATCAACGATGTTTAGCGACATCATTCATCTAGGTCGCTAAATATTTAATAATAGATGAACGAAAATTACGTTTCCCCCATTTGTCTCTCTTCTCCAAGACAAAATTTTGTGTCCCAAATCGAATATTTCTTCCTCCCCGATAAATAATCGACGGTGCTCTCCCCGAGTCGATCCATCTCCGACTGACCCCGCGGTAAGCCCCTCGTCCCCTCCACATATGGGCAGCCTCCTCGGCACCTCTGCTCCGTCCTCTTCGTGTTAGTCAACCCCTCCTCGGCCAGTTAAACCCTAAACCTAATTTTTTCTAACACGGACACGCACAACTGCTGTTATATGTATATTATTTGGGGGTTGTGTTGGACACGAACACGGTTGGCTACTGTATGGATTGCTTGTGTTGGATTTTTGCTTGATATTGTGATCATGCACGTATATCCCTCCCCATGTGTCATGAGAATATTAATTTGGATGTTGAGTTTAACAATGTATTTTTTTTACTGCAAAAATTCCTATGATGAGTTCTTCATGAGAAACATCTATAGACTATACAATAGAGTTTTATTTCTAGTATTGAATTAAAATGCTTGGGAGGGTTTAGTTTGTGTTGTAATAATTTTGAGTTCAATGAGGCCCTTTGGGCAAGGAACATTAGATTCTAAACCATGATCTCAGCGAGGGAGGATGGCTTAAAGCTGAGTTTCAAGTTATAGGGACTGAACTCGAGGCCATGCTTTGAGCCATACAAGGGGCTACATAATGGCTCACAATACTTTTTATTTTATTTTAATAGCGTTTGATCATGGATGAGTAAAGCTTTAAGTTGGAAAAGAAGCTTATGTTAAAACCTAAGGGATATGATTTTTGAGCAATCTCAGACCAATTCATTATCTAATAAGATGATTATTTCTTGAAAATATATATGTTCTTATATATTCCACCACAAAGTAAAAAATGGTATTATTTAATTTGATAAAAGATGACCATAAAAATCTATGAGCTTAATTAATAGTCTACTAAAATATATAGTCCATTCTTGAATGCACATTTATGAGGTATTGACAACAAACTGATCATATTACAGAAACTAGGACTTAGAGAAGATTCATTCACTCTCTGGGTGTGGAGATCCCTTGCTTAAGTGATTTGATGCATAGGCGAGGCTACACTTAGCAATCTGGCAATTACTAGGCAAGGCTAAAATTAGCAGCATGGACTAGCCATATGGATGTCCCTTCCCATATGTCCCTCCCCTCTAACACTTGGCAATGATGATGAGATGACCTAGCAGTTTTTTTATTGTGCAATTGATTTCTTTCATAGTTTTGCATTATCTTGGTGCTTCTAGTTTTGTTCAACAATAGATACTATATATGTATGATTAGAATTTATGATAGTACATATGAGCATTGTAATGCTCCAGTCCCAAAATACGAAGGAAGTAGGATACGTTAACATGCCAGCTACGTATCCAGTGGACTCCAACCCAGCTTGAATATGTATATGTTGTCTAAGTTAGGTAGTTGTATCTCTATATTACTCTGATAATTCTATATCTCAATCCACTGAAGATAAATCTTTCGTAAAACCAAGTGTACTAATATTGGTCAGGCATTAACACCCTGGATCCCATAGACAAATAAGAATAGACAACATATAATAAAGTGAACCAAACTCTATTATAATTATCAGAACAAGCTTATAACAAAGAATATAGCTTGCAAAACCGGCCATGTCAGGAGAATAAAATGACAAACAAATCAGTATAATGCTGGATGAACATAATGAAAATGTCAACCAAATATATGCCTGAGTCGAACATAGCAACACCATCCAGATCAGCAAACTTTTTCTGCAGAAGCGACTACCTGGAGAGATCACCAAGTCCTCAGAGGACATAGCAAGGTATATAATATACATGCCAAGTAACAGTAAAGAGAATACGTAATATGAAAGGTAACTACCATAGCCATTTAAGTGCATATATTCAGTTGAGGACAATCCTAATACCAGGCCTTGCCAACTAAGAATCACTCATGGCTCCGTGTCGTGATTCCAATGAGTGAACACAAAAACAACTCCAAGGCTCTGCTACAGAGACCCTGGCACACGAAAATAACCAAGCCCCACATAAGGAGACATGATCATGAGTCACTACTGTCGGGTACTTCGGTAGAGTCCTCCCTACCCCATGATCTAGAACTATCTAGTCAAGTATAAACCATGTACCAGTAACAAGTCATGCGAGCTAGTACTACATGCTATCACAGAGTCCATAGCTACGAATATCTCATGTCAAACTCTGTATCATATCATCATCCATCGTGTCCGTGTCCTGTGGTCCATCGTGTCACTGGACACGAATTCAATATGTTGTCATGCCTAGTATCGATACCCGATATCTATAAATAGACATCGGCACCCGAAAACTAATCGGACGCTAAGTAGCAACTATTTCTACGTCATGATATATATATATGAAGATGTAAATAAGAGAAAATAAAGAAAGGAGCATGTACTAAAAACTTGGCAAGGTACACTTGCCTGGAACTCAAAGCTGTATATGTAATGGACCTGCTCCAACATCCAAGTCTGAACAATCACAAGAGCCTATATATATAGTAATATCACATCAATAACTATGACATGACTCACTAAGTATGCATAAAGTACAACTACAATACATCATTAGTCACTTAAAGTTTAAACAAATCAAGGTTTCTAGCTACATAGGTAGACCAAGGTTGACTAATCAAGTACCAAGAAAAATATATAATCAACAAGCCTATTAGTCACATATCATCATCAAGTCCTATAAATGTTCAACTTCTCATATAACATAAACATGGTTATAACTAAGGTTCATGTAGGTACTTGGTGTTCTCACACTAGGTTTCCATATACAACATATCATCAACCTTGGTATTCACTAAGTGTCCAACTATGTCAACTAACCTAGGGTTCATTTTGTCTATTAAAGCATCAACAATAGGTCAAGTTAGGGTCATCACAAACAATCACATACTCTATTCCTTAAGTATTTTCATTCACCCAACCATATACAACTCTATTTGTACTACAAAATGTCATGTATACATATGCAAGTCAAATCTGAATTTATAATAAGATCATGGCATCTACCTTATTCCTAACTTGTATTTGTCATGAAACATGTGTTAAAACACTACTACAACTAGTTCACAACCCTAGCATGGCATCTTCTATATTCTAACATAGTGTTTATAAACAATAAACTAGCTGGCGCAAAATCTAGGCAAAGTGCATTACTAGTTGCACAATAATTAGTCATGTCTCAACCATGCATTTATTTATATATAACACCCTAAACATAACTTATAAATTCTGGAATTTAGTTACAATTGGAGTAAAAATCATGTTTTACAAGTGGTTGCTTGGATTTTAGATCCTGGCAAAGTGAATAGGACAACAAGTACAAAAATAACATTCAAGTATAGACATGAGAAGTAGTAAGTGTTCTTGGTGTAATATCATGACAAATATGAATAGAAAGTTGGTGAATTAAATAGGGAAGTGAAGTACATGTAGATAGGGTTGAGTAGGTGGAATTTGATCTCTTACCAAAGGGAAATAGTAAAGGAAAAGAGCACTGTGCACTGCTTGCACAAATTTGTTCAGATTTGGACACTTCGGCTCGTAGCTGCTGTCCGGGACTTCAAAACATTTCTCCAAGTGTTGTAGGGCTTAAAAAAATAGGGAAGAGGTAGAAGATGAGGATAGGGTGGTTGCTATTGCTGGCGGTTTCAGTAGGATGTCTTCGGTTTGTAGGGGTTATTTGGGTGAGTTGTAGGACGATTTAGGTGCTGAGTTGTAAAGAAAACTTGTTAAGGAGAGGTAAGGGAAGGATATGGGCATTGTGGTGGTGGTTTGGGGGATGTGGAGGTGGTGGAGTGGCCTGAGAAGAGGATAGATTGAATTTAGATTCAGCCTGGACACCTCTGATGGTGGGTCTATTTTGAGATACTTAGAGTGAATGTTGATGGAAGGTTTGTGAAGAGAAAGTGATTAAAACAGGGAGAGGAAGAAGCATACAAAATATGAGAAAAATATACTTACTGTGGAGAGAGATACGGCCGGATTGGTGGAGACTGGCTGAATTTGGATTTAGCCTAGGTAGGGTTGGATAGATGGAGGTGTGGAGGGAGATGAACAATGTTTTGGGGAATGGTTTGTGAAGAGAAATTGTTTGGAAGAGGGTTAGAAAGAAATATTCTTCAGGAGTTTTGAATGGGGGAGGTGAAGAGAGGGGGTTATGGCTTTGATGATGAGGAGTTACCAATGGGGTAAGGAAAGGTCACAAGTTATAACCCCTTCCCTTTCACATTCCACCCTAATGATTTCATAAATCCATGGCTGTCCAAAACTAAAATGATGTCTAATATGGATGGTCAAACCTTGCTTAGTCAACCTATGTTAAGTCCAACTAGTTCCAGTTGGGCCAGGTTCGGGTCGTTGCGGTTTAGTTTGACTAGGTTGGTCCTATTGACTAGGAAATGGGTCATTGTGATTATTGAGGGTAGGTAGCACATAGTTTCAATTGAGTGGGACACATGTATCATGCGTGTTTAGACTTAGTTTAGATCATGCATTAGGTCGAAAGAATTGGTCGAAATTGGGTCTCCAATTTAAATTGGAATGGTCAATGGTTGCACTATAGGTGCTAGAAATTGAATTTTTTTTATCTGAATGTTTTACATTAAAAATAGAGCACAAGGAGATGTGTTTGAGTTGGACATGATAATCATAAATGAAGGTGGGCTCGTCTAGATCATGTATATAAATTTTGTTTACAGATAATGGCTAATGTTATGCTCCTAAAAATTAAAACTATGGGAAATATTTTTAATAATTTAGCATAGAAGTATAAATTATTAAAATAATTAATTTAAAATAATTCAAAATAATTCCAAAATTCAGAGTACTTACAAGCAGAATTTAGATAATCCTAGATAACATAAGGAGGAAAGGAATGAGATTTAGTTGTTCTGTAGAGCTACCCATTACATGGGTACAAAGTGTTTAGGGTTTAATGATCGAAATCGAGTAAGATATTGCGTTATGTATCCATCGGACAATATTGAACAATGTGTATCCATATTTGCATATATATATATATATATATATATATATATATATATATATATATATATATATATATATATATATATATATATATATATATATATATATATTTTTGCAGAATATATATATATATATATATATATATATATATATATATATATATATATATATATATATATATATATATATATATATATATACATATATATATGTATATATATTATATATATGTATATATATATACATATATATATATATACTATATATATATATAAATATATATATATACATACATATATATATACATATATATATGTATATATATATGTATGTATATAAAAAAATATATATATATATACACTATATATGTATATATATAATATATATATATATAAAATATATATATATATATATATAAAAAAATATATATATATATATATAAATATATATATATATAATATATATATATATATCTATATATATATATATATATATATATATATATATATTTTGGAACCAGGTAAATTGTTTCTAGAATCACTCCCACTGGGATTGGAACTCCTGACCACTCGGGCCGTATGCATCTCTCTTAACCACTAGGCTAGAGGTCATTTATAGAATATATATATATATATATATATATATATATATATATATATATATATATATATATATATATATATATATATATATATATATCATCCATGGATGTACAACTGTCGTCCTGATGACATGTGCGATATGCTGGATAAATTCATATGGGGGGTAGAGCATTCCCTATAGTCCGCCAAGGCGTTCCTCTAATACATAGATGACACCAAAATTAAGTTTCCGCGTGTGAGATGTCAAAATTGAGGTATCATAAAGAAATGGATGTCACATTTCATTTGAATCGACGAGTTTCAAGTCAAATTACTATCGGTCGAACTCACACGGAGAAATTGTGCATTTAGCATCAGAGCCGGAGCCTTATGTGGAGCCGTATATGGATGTCCACGACCATGTTGATTCTGAAGATGGGTTGCTGAATATGGTTTTCGATGCTACTTGGCCTAGTTTCGATCCAGACAATCTTGATGTAGAGGAGGTACCAAATGCAGATGCTGTAAAGTTTATGGAATTGCTGGAGAATGTCAGGACTCTATTATATCTTGGTTGTGAGGATCATTCACCATTATAGGTGGTTATAAGACTTTTGAACATCAAGTCTGACTTTAACATGTCGCAAGAATGCTGAAGCTAACTGATGGAGTTGATTGTAGATATCTTATCGGAGGGTGCCAAGTTACCTACAGACTTCTACCGATTTAAGAAAATGGTGAGACCACTCTAGATGGGATACAAGATAATTGATGTATATTGTAACGGGAGCATGTTGTACTACATAGTTGCAAGAATGAAGATGTGTGCAGATTTGTGGTGTTGATCGCTATAAGGCAACGGGTACAGAAAGGACTGCCGATGCAAGGAAGTCGACCAATTTGATGTACTGCTTGTCGTTGACGTCGCAGTTGCATACTACCGAAATAAGTCAAATCGGCAACGATTTTAGCGACACTAGACTAAAACGTCGCTAATATTTGATAATTAGCGATGTACATAAAAGACGTCGCTAAAATCGTCGCCGATTTGACTTTTGAGGAGGAAGAAGTGCTACTTCCTACTACTAAGGAGGAAATCATGACTCAAAATGAGAGAAATTTAAGAGATACTTACTAATGAATTGTATGGCAAGATATTAAAGTAAAGAATCAATAACCTCTTTGAAAAACATGATCAAATTAAATAAATTTGTTAAACTAATTTTAGAGCAAAACATATGTATCTAAAATAGAATACAAATCATACCAAGGCAATTCACAAATCTTGTTTTTATAAACTAGCATATCATATATAGATGGAAATATAAGAGAAACAATAGCTAGAGGAGTGAACCAAAATTATATAGCTTAATAATATGTCATAAATAGCAAGATACAAAACTAATTAAGATTAATAAGGTAAGTCGTTAATAAGATTAATGTGCTCATTAAATCTTAAGTCACTAACACTAAAGATACTTGCCTAAGCATAGAGTGCACAATAAGGGCAATACATTTTGAAAGATCAAATGATTTAAAGACTCTTTATTAAGTAAGGATAAGAGCAAGAAGATAACAAAAATAAATAAACTAGGGTCTTATCAAAATATGGCTAAAAAATATTCATGACAACACAATAAAACAAATCCTTTTTCCAATATTGAGATCAATCCAAGATGATAATAGATCGATCTAGAGAACACAAATATTATAACCATTATGAAATAATTGTATTCTCTAGAAATAAAAAATCTCATTACTAAAGCTCAAACCATAGTAGCTAAAGACATGAGAGATATGATGTATACATTTCAAGGGTCCTTATGTGCTACTTAACAATTCATTGGGCAACAATAATTCAAAACAAGCATAAACCAAGTAATGGCAATGAAGGATCATAATGAGATCAAGAAAGCTAAATGCTAAACGATAGCGAGGAATACATTTTTCAAAAAGCTTTTATAGTGCACTATAGAAAAGTATAAATAATACAGAACCGAAAATATGCACTAATAAAGGAGATAAATTTGAAATGCAAGATAAGCATAAAATGATTTGATTTTTAAAAAAGTATCCATACATAGTCTTGAGCAAAACATAAATCAGTATTTTCTCTCAACATCCCAACTTAAAGAAATAAGACAAATAAGTCTCAAAAGTTAGGAGACAATAATAAATATAACTACATAAAATAATTCAAATATTAAAAATCAAATGAAAATTATGTATCCATAAAGTCAACCAAAAAGCCAAGAATATATCATCAAAGAAGGCTTTAAGGAAGAGGCTAATTGGTTCAAAAAGAAATATACCCGTTATGGTCAAAAGAATCAATAGCTAATGCATATGAGGTAAGCACAAGTTTGAAAGTAACAGGTATGATTAAATACTCTTCAAATCAATATAAAACTTGAGCTTAATTCATATGCCCCCATAAGAATATTTATATAAAATATATATCAATGTACACTACAAGAAAAATAATATTTGGTGACGGTCTTTTTATTGACGATCGATAAAACCCGTCAACTAAGCTATTTTACTTGACAGTTTAGGCCTCATATCAAGTAAACCCCTGTTTTGTGTTAAGTTTAAAATATTGTGCCCCGTTAGTTGATGGGGTTGGGGGAACCGCCACGAAATCTACCTCTTTTCCTTGACGGTCAGGTTAAAGCCGTCAAGTAAAGTTAGGGGGAAATTCCTGTGGCTATTTCAGTTTCCATTATCCTAAATATTTTGAAAATTTTGGGTTAGTGACGGTAATGATATATTAAGAAAATAGCAGCGACACTGTTCAATAGCCCACATCTCTTTAGAAAAAAAATTCCCCCTCTCTCTGAAAACCCCTCTTCTCCTCTCGTTCCTCTCAGAAAACCCCTCTTTTCCTCAAGCCCTTTATTTTTTCCTCTAAGAAGACACTCTCCCTCCACTCCCTAAAACCCGCTCCTCGACGTCCTCGATCTCCTCGGCGGCCTACGTCCCCTCTCCAAAACCCTATCATCGATAGCAACTTCACCATACGGCAACTTCGGTCTTCACCATGAGGTAATATGCAATTCTATTCCATACTTTTTCTCTGTAATTCAATTTTATGGTAATGCAAGTTGAAGTTAGGGTTTTTTGTGGATTTTATTGATAGTAGGGTTTTTTGTCAGTAGGGATTTTTGTAGATTTTATTGAGAGTAGGTTTTCTTGTATGTGGCAAATAAAGATTTTATTGACAGTAGGGTTTTTTGTCAATTTTATTGAGAGTAGGGTTTTTTTGTGTCTGACAACTGTGTCGTGTCCTATTTGTGAATCAATAGGGTTTTTTGTGGATTTTATTGGCATACTCAACTGTGTCGTATCCTAGGATTATTTTTATTCACAGAATTGAAACTGATATTCTGTAGTACACTAGACCAATATACTAATCTACTGCCTCATTCTTATTGCAGGAAAGAAAGGAACACCCATATTGAGGTCGGGATTATGGTCATCTAGCGTTGCTGCTTAGGTAGATTTATAACCTGGTTATATAATCTGCTGCAGTAGAATTTTTGATTGATATACGTGGAACATCAGACAAAACAACCATGTCTAAGTTATGGATGTCGAAGGATAGAATGTGCAGTAAATATGAGGAAGGAGTAAAAGAGTTTCTTAAGTTTGCAAATCTCTATTTGAATAATTCTATTTCTATTCGATGTACATGCAAAAAATGTAGAAATTTGATATTCCAAAAGCTATGGGACGTAAGAAAACACTTGTTTAGTAGGCTATCGATCGAAGTTATACAATATGGGTTTGTCATGGTGAGGAACACCTTAGCAGAGGATCGACAAGCATTGCAGCAAGTGATAAACAAACACCTAACCATAAATGTGGCTCCTTTGAAGATGGTGCAAATGCTGTAGAAATGATTAATGCGGCATTTGAACAAGTTTCAAGTGACCCAAAGGCATTTAAATCTCTACTTGAATATGCCAAAAAGCCTCTTCATCCTGATTGTTCAAAGTATACAAAGCTATCGGTCTTGATGAGATTGTATAACATTAAAGGAAGATCTGGGTGGTTTGACAGTAGCTTTTCTGAGTTGTTGAAATCACTTCATGATATGTTACCAGCACAAAATAAAATACCTTCATCAATGTACGAGGGTAAGAAGTTAATGACCCCCCCCCCCGGGTTTGGAATATAAGAAGATTTATGCATGCCCCAATGGTTGCATACTTTATAGAAATTGATATGGCAATTTATCTGAATCTCCCACCTGTGGAACGTAAAGATGGAAGAAGGCAAATGGTGGTTCTCATCAAATTATGATTAAAAAATACTTTCCAAAGTTCTATGGTATTTTCCTTCCATTTTTCGGAATAAACGGAGGTTTCAATCCTCACAAACACCAAGGGACTTAACTTGGCATGCTTCTGAAAGAGAAGCTGATGGCAAACTTTGTCACCCTGCAGACATGTCACTATGGAAGCTAGTTGACCATAAGTTGCCAGATTTTGCGAAAGAACCTAGAAATCTTCGACTAGCGCTTTCAGCTGATGGCATAAATTCACATAGGTCCCTTAGTAGTAAGTACAGTTGTTGGCGAGTTATGTTGGTGACCTATAATCTACCGTCGTGGTTGTGCATAAAAAAGAAATTCATGATGTTGTCCCTATTGATATCAGGTCCGCACCAACCGGACAACGATATTGATGTTTATTTAACACCATTAGTTGAAAACTTGAAACTTCTATGGGAAGAGGGAGTTGAAGCTTATGATGCACAAAATAAAGAGTTCTTTACTTTAAAGGCTGTATTATTATAGGCCATCAACGATTTTTCTTCCTATGGAAATCTATCTGGTTGCGCTACTAAGGGGTATTATTCTTGCGCCGTATGCGGGAAAGATACTTATGTGCCTAGACTGAAACATAGCAGTAAAAAAGTATATACTGGTACAAGAAGGTTTCTTCTACGCCAAAGTTTTTAATGGTAAGCAAGAATTTTGTGGTCCTCTAACACCATTGAACGGAAAAGATATATTAGAAAAGGCTAGTCAAATTTTGAACTCCTGGGGTAAGAAACACGAAAAGTGCAAAGTATCAAACTCTAGTGAAAAAAGATTGTAGAAGCTTAAAATATATCAAGACAGTGTATCGCGCCATTCACAGATAGTGTTGGGACTATTTCATCATATAGCGCTCAATGCCTAATGGCGCCCAACACCAATTTGCACCACCATCAGATCGTGGGGACTGCCACATGGCAATCTTCCTCGAGAAGCTAAGTTGTCAGTCATGATGACTGACAATACGTTAGTCGATGAATTTTTTTTTGAATCTTGAGCGCAAAGTGCTCGAGGAGATTTTGTCAAACTCGTCGTAATAATGGCTATTTGTTTCTCTGCGGCATTTATCAATAGCGTGAAGTGATTAAGCTCTTCCTACTCAGTGTTTTCCATAGTTAGCACCAATCGACAGTTGGCCCCAATCAATAGATAGCACCATTCATGTACTGGCGCCAATCAATCAATCATCATCCAGAAGCAGTTAGATGACGTAGCGCGCATGCTACTAATCTCGAAGAATGCACACACAATACTACCCACGAACAAGCGCACTTCTCTCACAGAATGCCACGCGTCATATATAGTTAATCCTACCGTTCGTACGACTGGGTGATTGCACACCAACCAGTACAGAATCAGCCTGCATGCCAATCAGGATAACTACTTAACATTTATCTCAAAATTTTATAAATAGAGTTCAAAATCACTTTCCAAGCATCACTAATGATTATAATCGCCTGAGAAGTTGCTACAACACGTTTAAGAGCTTTTCTCCTCCAACACCGCATAGTCCAAAGGATAAAGTGATCGTCTTCTGATCAGATTCCTATAGTTGTACTTCCCCAGAAATTAATTGTACTCTTGTACTTTTCTTATTTTCTTAGTTTGTATTTAAACTTTTGTCTTTGCAAACAAAGATAGCTGAAGAATAAGTCAATCTTCTTCACACTTGACTATTGGGAACACTTGCATGTTTGCCACACATTCGACGTTATGCACATCGAAAAAAATGTTTGTGAGAGCATATATGGTACATTGCTTAACATTTTCGGAAAGATAAAGGATGGAGTCAATGCTCATCTTGATCTTGTGGAGAAGGGGCTAAGGAACGAACTACAACCTGATTTTGAAAAAAAATGCTTATTTACCGCGAGCTTGTTATACATTAACAAAGGATGAGAAGAAGATATTTTGTCAAACATTGTTAGACATAAAGGTTCCTGAAGCTTACTCTTCGAATATCAGAAATCTTGTCTCAATGCAATATTTGAAGCTTTATGGTCTCAAATCTCATAATTTTCATGCACTAATGCAACAACTACTACCTGTGGCAATCAGTTCAGTTCTGCCTAAGCTGATTAGAGTTGTTATTACTCGGTTTTGCTTCTTCTTCAAAGCATATGTAAGAAAGTGGTGGATGCGAATATGCTAAACGATGTTAAAAATGATCTTGTGGTCATATTATGCATGCTGGAAAAGTACTTTCCACCATCTTTCTTTGACATTATGGTCCATTTACCTCTATATCTTGTTGCACAAGTCAGGATTTATAGACCCATTTTCTTGACGTAGATGTATCCTTTTGAAAGGTGCATGAAACCTTTGAAGGGTTATATGCGCAATCATAACCATCTCGAAGGATGCATTGCAGAAGAAGCAATAGAATTTCATAGCGACTATCTATCACATTTTGAGGCAATAGAAAATCTCCTTGCAAGGAAGGGCAACATTCAAATAAAAAAACCTTTGCCTGGAGGTCATCTCGTAGCAATTGATCATGAATAATAGCGACAAGCCCATTTATATGTTTTGGAGAATACAAATAAAATTGAACCTTATATTAAATAAGCTTCTTTATCATAAATTTTCTGATTTTCTAATTCATTGTATGAAAATTGTTACAATGTATGATAAGTTATCATAATGACTTTACAATAAGCATATGGAGTGGTTACACTTACAACATCCCCTTAAGTCTAAAAATAGAAAGTGGTTATAGGACAAACACAATCAGACATTTATCTATTGGTTGGAACAGAAGATAGTTGTTTAAACAAAATTTATATATTTATACCCTTTATTATTTCGAAGTTAAAGAATATTAATAATATTGAATTTATACAGGTTGATGGTGCATTAAATGTGAAAGAAGTCATCTCACAAACTGTCAAGTAGCTAGCACAAGGGCCTAGCTAACATGTACTTAAAAGTTCTGGAAATGTTATTAATGGTTGCCGCTACTACACGAAGGATCATGACAATGCTCGAGTTAGCCAAAATAGTGGAGTTAGTCTTGTATCTACAATAATACATATTTCAAGTTTGAAAGATAAGAATCCTATAGTAGGGAACATGTGTTTCTATGGAGTTATCAAAGAAATATGGGAGCTCGATTATCATAGCTTTAACATTCCAATATTTAAGTGAGATTGGGTCGAGAGTAAGAGTGTTAAGGTTGATGAATTTGGTTTCATATTGGTGAACCTTAATCGAGTTGGGTACAAATCAGATTTTTTATTTTATTTTAGCATTGCAGGCCAAGCAAGTATTTTATGTAAAAGACCAACTAGATTCTCAATGGTCTGTTGTGTTGTCTACTAGTCCAAAAGATTATCTACACAACGAAGATTCTGAAGACGTGGATAATTTGATGGAACATCATTCCTTCACTAATGCATCGTTGAATGATGGGTTATTAGATGTTGGGGATGATGATAATATGTTTTATAAAAGAGTGGGTTGTGTAGGGGATTGGGTTGATTAGTAAATTTCTATTTGTGATTCTGCATCTGAGAACTTTTCGACATCAATGAAGTCGATTTTTTATCTTTATTTTTACTTCAGTAATCAGTTTGATGCTTTGCATTTTTTACTTATGCAATATGTTTTGTGTTCAGATTAGTGTTCATTTGCAGGATATATATCTTCTTCTCTTTTATATACAAGACTAACTCAGTGGAAATGCAATCTATTTTTAGTTGTATGCAAACATCCCTAGTTCCTAATATGAGCAATTTAGTTAATGATAAAAAAAGAAAATCCAAAGAGGTATGCAGAACTTTAAATACCAGTTGGATACTTCATATATTAGTTACGATACTTCATATCATAGTATTTAGACTCATATACTTCCCTTTCCATGCATTGTCCACCAACACATTTTCCAATCACAATGCATTATTTATTGCTCCTACCCTCATTCCTACATTACCTATACATGTTATATGTTGCTACTCTCCACTATTTTAATTTTTTTCCCCATATAAGCAGTCATATACTGCTGCTGTACCTATGTGCTAACCCTTGCCCCTTAGCTATACACAAAAATCCCAACCGAATTGATGCTGCTATGGCTTTGTTAACACTACCCCTATCTTCATCCAATGGCCTGCAGCCTTCTCTGCCTGCACTCTCCTATTCCTGTGTTAAGATGGGCCAAGCCTGCTGCCTAGCTACTGTGTAGTTGCACACATCCTGTGCAAACAATACAGGTCTAGCCTAACTTGTGTGCACAGGTAAATCCTGCCCAATACCTATTAATACACAGTATAGTTTTTTGCACGACAAGAACTCGAGCTATTGTTGCTGCCACATTACCCATAATCCAAAGCACTGTACTACAATTGTTCTAAGTCTTCTGCTATTTACTTGTTTAGTTTATTTCTATTGTCACAGGAGGAATCTGGCCCCACCAAAAGATGAACAAGTGGGCCTACAATCATGGAGAAAACAATTAAAAGTAGAAGTGATGGAACGAGGAATATTGTCACTTTCAACGAGCCTGGACAACCTATCGGAGAGGTCGGGGCAGAATGTGTTAGTCTGCTAAGCGTTGTTGCACGAAGTATGATACCAGTCACTTAAATGATTGGCGAAGAGTCCCAGAAAACGTTAAAGAGAATGCATAGGCCTCAATTGAGATAAATATATTTGAAGATTAAAATTGTTTTGAGTTTTTTGCATGGTTATTAGTAATCTTACTTAATATACAGCAAAGTTTTATTGTAGATCCACGAGCTAATTTTTTTTTGATGCAAACGATGGATGTTGCAACAAAGTCATTTTGGCATACCTTAACGCAATATGTTCTTGCCAATATGGACAACCTTGCAGTTTTGAAATATCCGCCTCCAATTTATAGTTTCATCCATCAAACTCAATGGAGCAAGTTTGTGACATCTCGACTTTCTGAGGACTTTCAGGTATCGATCTCGAGAATTTGATTAACTTCTCTACTTCATACGTTGTTACTTATGATTTCAGAAGCCTTGCATAGAGCAACAAAATAGGAGAGACAGACATGTGTACAACTATAGGCTAGGCAGAAAAGGCTATGCGGGTTTAAGAGAAGAAATTGTACGTAATCTGAACTCTAATACAACTCTTTGAAATAGTGATGGATGCAATGCAAATGTGTACACTCACCTATGTTCATTTTTGTCATAAACAACAGAAGAAGATGTAACATGTAATGAGGAGGAAGTAGACCGTTGCCTTTTTTGGAAGCTAGCTCGAAAAAAACAAAGAAAGTCTACAGGGGATTCTAATAAACATGCTGAAGAAGATAACTCATTCGTTAGTTTATGATCCAGGTGCGCAATTAATTGGTGGATAAGATTGTAAGAAAGTCTCAACTTTAGTTTATTTTCATAACATTCTTTTAAGATACTAACATAAATTCTATATTTTTATCATAACATTCTGCACTTCATATTAAGATACTAACATAAATTCTATATTTTTATAAGATGAAGTTAAGAAAAAAAAATTCTTGTAGCGAGTTGTCTATTTAGGTGAATCGTGATGCTCTGTGTTATACAATGGAGAAGCCCGATCATATTTGTCGTATTACGACCATGGGTAAATATGTCACCCTAAGCTCTTATTTCCACACTCCTAAAACTCCGATTGTTTGAGAGGAGGAGAAACAAAAGTTGCTTGAGGAGATTGAGAAGAAAAACAAGATAAATAAGTTACTGACGCAAGGTAACTTTGATACACCAATATCCGATACTGGTTCCAACTTTCCGGTAACCAGATCCTTAATTCCTCCAATCTCTCCCATGAATGCACCAAGTTCAGCTTTCGATGGATCGTGGAGGCTAAGTGTTATAAAAAAAGGTCTAATTTTATCCCCTTATCTAGCATTATGAATTTAAGTGCTAATATTTTCAAACTTTTCTGACAAGGTTGTAAATGCACAGTCCCCTTTGAAAAGTAATGAAGAGATGGTTCATATGGAAAATTTTGATTGCAAGAAAAGTATACGAAAGGTTGTCACTTTTTTTTGAATGAGTACATGCTTACTTTTGTCATGTTTCTTCACTTCGAACTTGTGTTAATTTTTTAGGAATCCAATGTGGTGAAAGAGAAGACACCAACTAAAGTCAAATTACCTACGAGAGCTTGTACAAGAATTACAAGGTCTTTTAAGAATCCACCTGGAATGGAATACTTTGCCATCGCGGCACAAAAGTTGATAAGTGAACAAATAACAATTCGATTCCATGTGATATTGACTTGTTTGGTACTCCAATACTTGTCTTCTCCAAGAGGATATTAAATGTTTTGTTAACATGCATCCTCTCACAAAAAATTGCATTCAGATATATATTAGGTACAAGAATAATTTGCTCTTTAAATTTTTTTTCTTATTACATTAGTAAGTTGACTTAACTTATCTGCAAACTGTAGGTCATTGTACTATCGTTTAAAGGACCTAAAAACTGATGAAAATATTTCATTTATCGACCGAAGAAAAGTATCCACTTCTGGGTTAAAATATATTTTTGTATCATGGGATGCAAGCGCAAGAGATATTTGTAACGGACTGAAAAATGGAAAGCAAAGTCGACTATTTTTTGTGCCATACAACCCAAGGTATTACATTTCTTACTTTTTTCTTTTATAAAGTGAATTCAGAATTTTCCTATACACTCAAAAACACACTCTACACTCTGGCCACTATACTATCCTGCTTAACAAACTATATTAACACTCATGCACACTCTGGACACTACACTATTCTACTTAACAGACTATAATATACACTACAATTGATCCTAATAGACCCTCTAACTCTGATACCTTAACTTGTATATATCTTGGTGTTATATGGTGTTACAGAGATCATTGGATTTTGGTTGTCATTGATATTGTACTAATGAAAGCATACTACTTAGATTCTCTGGTGGATCGCATATGTGAGGACCTTGAACAAATTGTAATAAGGTATGTATGAATATATATGTCCAAAATCATCGTACAACTATAGTCAATGTTATATGCTTTAATAATGACAAATAATGTTGTCTACTTTAATTTGCATAGTGGTTTTCGGATGTATCATGCTCAATGTGGAAACCAAGTTAAAAAATTTAAATTGAATTGGTTATCAATTAAGATATAATAAATTTCTCTCGTTAATATATATAAATAAGAAATGAACAAATGTGTAAGGACTTTGCTTTTCTATGCATAGCTGCCAGAACAAAGTGGCACAACCGAATATGGTCACTATGTGATAAGATATATGAAAGAGATCGCAAATGATCCAAGCTTGCTTAATCCCAAGGTGATGTTATGCTTAATCAACATGTATGTTTAAAATATATTACGATCACTTATATGTTTTTTCCTTCCTATTTACAAACAATACAATAATAAGAGCGAGTACAGCTTTGACGAGATTAATGAAGTTCCCATTGAGTGGATGGATCATGTATCACCGTTCTTGACCTATCCATTTCTGAAGGTAATTTTTGGACTTTATCTAGGATTTGTAGTCATTATGTGTTATATATTTATGCATTACTGAATATAAGGATACTACTAAGTAATGAAGTATCATTGTTTCCCTTAATTTTGTGTTCAGGAAACTTGCTGATATTGATACTCATGATACTAAGCACTACTAGTATTAGCTTTGATACTCATGTCCAGGATACTTGTGTTCGGGATACATGTTGTGTGATAGAGGGTGAATGTGGGAGAGTTGTGTATACATGTACAAATATGAGTATGTGACTGTGTAATAGAGAGTATTTTATGTACAAGTGTGTGTGAGTAGTGTGCTCATGAGTGAGGATGTTTTCTATACATGTGTGTGTGTGTGTTAAGTGTAATGTGTGAGTGTGCTCATGTGTGAGTGATAAATAGGAAGTAAGGGAGTGTCAAGAGACGGGAGAGCAGTGTGTGTGTAGAAGTAGGGTGTTAGGCAAGAGAGGGAGCCTGTGTGTGTGCCCTGCACACAGGAGTGTGGCCTGTACAGCAGTGTGTAGGAGGGGCAATGCACAGCCAATACATTACACATGATTGTGTACCTACATGAAGTAGAGAGTGCTGCACTTGTAGGTAGGCAAGGACTGGGTTTTCCTCCTGTACATGCCACAAGTATGGGTTTTATGTGTGTGCAAGTGAGATGTGAGTGTGTGGAAGAGTGAAAGTGAGATACTTGTGTTCAGGATACTTGCTCTTATACTTCGCTAAGCTCTGATACTTCTACTTTACTAAGCTCTGATACTTCACTAAGCTCAGGTACTTCACTACTAAACATGGCCTTATCACCACAATGATGGTTTGTGAAGCTAACAATATGTTTTTATTTGGCTACAGGGATTCAATGAATGATGTTTTCTGAAGCTGCGGGCTTCGGTTTCGGGTATTTTGTGTTTGTGAAGCTGCGGACTTCGATAAATGGTATTTTGTTCTATTTTGGCACTTTAGTGAATGAAATGGGGTTGGTATCATGTACAGGTATTCTGTGAACAAGTTTCTTTTTGTTGATTATTGTACAGAAGTACTGGTTGAATATTATACGAACATGTTTGTTTTTGTTAATGTGAAATATGTGTATTATAAGTTATTTGATATTCATGAGAGTTTCTGGAATTTATACTATGTGTTTCTGGAATTGATATTATGCGTGGATCTGGTAACGTAAATGGGAACCGGCAACCGGAAACGTAAATGGGAATTTAAAAACAGGGTCTCTTGACGGCTGAAAAACGTTAACAAAAATAACATATGTTGATAGTCAATAATCGTCAGCTAGGCCACAGTCAGAAAAAGTATATAGCTATTTTGACGATAAAAAATTGGATTTAGTTGATGGCTAAAACCCGCCAACTATAGCCACTTTAGTTGACGGTTAAATCCGTCAACTAAAGTCACTCTGACAACCGTCAACTAAAGTAAGGACTTTTGCTGACACTGGCCTAGCTGACGAAAGGAAAACCGTCAACTATACCCTTTGGTGACGGGGAGAAGCCGTTAGCAAAAGTCATTTTTCTTATACTGGTAAGAGATACATGAACAACATATAAATAGAAATTTAATGTATATAGTCATGCATCCTTATTGAATAATTGAAAAGCTATCACAAATTCAAAACATGTATAAATAAACTTTATTAGGCAAAGACATAATTGATTCACAAGAAGATAATCAAAATATAATATGAGAATCAATAACGAATACATTATGCAAGCACAAGGTTGAGAAAATATAAGTAAGTACACTTCAAGTAACAAGAGGCTTGTGCTAAACACATATATTCACAAATTACCGATTAAACAGAATATGACATAATAATGACAAATTGGTAAGAAGTAACTATTTCAAAAACTTTAAGTCGGAGAGTTAAAGTCATATTAACTCAAACCAAAACCCAAGCTCCTATGGACTAGAGTGATATGCATGCTACATAAATAAAGACCAAGAATAAAGAGCATGCATAGATAAATATGTCACATTGATAGAAAATGAGTAGAAGACTATATAGTGTGAACTAATCATTTAAGCTAAACAACTAGTCATGCTAGATAAGAAATAACAAAAAAATTAACTAAGCATTCTAGTATCATATCTCACATTTATTTTGATAATAAGCAACTAAAAGAAATCAATGAGAGCTAGTAGCAAGATACAAAAAAAATATGTTAGATTCTATACATAAAACCATTTAGAAAGAATCGTTTAGCATGTTACCAAAGTGGCTCTAGTGGCCACACTTGTTGTTAGTGCATTTGCTTGAAATGTGACCTTTGTAGCTTAGCAACCACCATAACGGTCCTCGGTGCTATGTCCCAACACAAGAAGCTCCACCTACAATATTAGGCAAAGACTTTGGTATCTAAATGAACTTGGATCAAAATTTGTTAGCTTTGGGAACCCATATACTATTTACTTTAGCATTGATAGAAAAAATCCTATAAATAAGACAAGTTAAGCTCATGTGTCCAATGCGAGAGCAAAAGAAGCACCTAATGCTAGTGCGTGCACATGTATCGGAATGAGCATGGTCATGATCATGTGACATACTAGAATGATGAATGTCACGACCCGCACCCAGTGTAAGGGCACGAGAAGTGGGTACGTCCAGCCTACGCCGCATGTCGGCGGTAGAACGCTGTCCTAGGTCACAACATCAATCAATAACCATACCTGTACAATGATATACACTACAAAAGGAGGATAATATAAAGTTACAACTCAATCACAGCATCTAAGGTGGAATAAAGAGAATAGATGTATGGATAAGATAAAGGAGTAATCTCCAACCATCTACAAATGAGAGTAATATCTGAATATACAAACATCACCAATATCCAGAAACTGAAAGTACATGAAATAAGACAACTAATGGAAAACTAGTCTAGAGATCTGATCTAGATAATAGGCAAGTCCTCAGCAACTGTAGGATCCTCCTGAGGGTCCAAGTCACCAGTGTCATCTAAGCCTATGCCATAATATGTAGGGTAGAACTCCTCCTCATCACCTGTAATATTTTCAATAGTCCAATCAGGACGGGAACGAGCACAATACATCTCACGCAGTTCATATCTTGACAGGAAATATAAAGCATGTGATAGGTTAAGATACAGGAAATGCTGTAAGAAATAAACATGAAAAGAAAGAGAGAAACTAATAAACAAACCAATCTATACATGATAATAGAGAACTGTAAGTGACTATGTGATTTAGAGTACAAGATAGACATATGAACGGCTTGATTTGCATGTGATTACACTAAAGAGTTTGTACATGATTACACTACTTTGGAATTGTTCACATGACTATTTCTACTCCGACATGCCCCAATCAATACACAAGGATCTAGACAGGTTATGTTATTGTACATGATAGTTTATACATGAAGCTCATGAGATTACGAGAGCACATGAGTACATGAGAGCACACGAGCACATGAGTGTACTCACAACATGTCTAACATGAAATAAGAATAGCCTACAACGCATTCTAAATAATTCTAGGTCCTTCTAGGTCAAAGTTAACCCTTGGTCAACTCTGGTCAAACCTGGTCAACTCTGGTCAAACCTGGTGAACCATAAGTCAACTAGTCCGTTTACTAATTTTTAGGTCAAACACAATTTATCTAATCATTCTAAGCGCGTTTGAGTCGATTTGGATCAAGTTTGACTTAAAGTTGACTTTTGTTATACATAAGGGAAAAAGGAAAGGTGAAAAGGCAAGTGTGGATGTACTGCTAATATGGGTGTGAAAGGTGGACCTAATCTAAAAAATTTGAGCTTAACCCATGTTAAAGAATTCAAATGAAAACTAAGTACCCAACTTCAAAATCAAAGTCTCAACCTAAAGCTCCAGGTTCAATATCCCAACCTAACTCAAAACACAAACCCCAAATACCTTCAAACCAAAACTGAAACTCGCACTACCTATTTTAATCAACCATTCTATATCAAAACTCAGAAACTGATTTCAAAATCAACTCTCATATGAATATACATATCCAAAAATCGAAGTATCAATCTTCATCATATATTCGAAACCCAACACAACATCTAAAAACCAAAATACAACTCAGTCTTGATTCAAAGTGTAACTCATCTATGAAACCATCAATCTAGACATGTATACATGTTAGTCATTAACAAATAATCATAAATTAGAAAATTAAACAGTTTAAAACTCTAAAAATACAGTTTTTAAATCCAGTTTTTTCTAAGTATCAAGAAACCCATAATTCATGCAAATTCGAACCCAACTCCACATGGAAAACCCAATTCAATCTCAAATAGAGGTGAGGTACTAAGTACTCATGTCAGGGGGGTTCATCTTATGTCCACAAATTGGACACGAGGTGTCAAAACACAATTTAACATACACAGCAGAAACTGTCCAGGTACTGCCTCATGAGAGCGTGTCGGGGGCTCGTGGATACGACACAGGTCATGTCGTGTCTCTTGATCATGAACGAGGGTCGAACTAGCATAGGTCTAGGTGTCCAACACCCTGCCAAACGATCACGTGTCCACGTGTCGAAGAATCACGCGCGTATCAGACGCGATTTCTTTCGTGCACACAGTGTCAGCAAAATCCGTGCGCATGAGATTTCTCGAGATCTACTCGATGAAATCTCACGAAACTTGTTCAGCCCCGTGTCAGTCATGTGCCCAACGTGTCCAATTTAGGGGTCACGAAGTGTCCTATCGTGTCCGCTATAGTGCCCGAGCAGCAGGACACGCGAACGGTTCGTGTGCGAGCGAGTTCGTACCCAATTTGGACACGGACACAGCGTAAATTTCCTCCAGTGCGACACAAATCTATAAGCAATATATAGATCTACATTTCTATTCAAAAGATTTAGAAAATAACAATAAAAATTTCTTTTGGGCATTTCATCAAACACGTACGTAAAAACACTGATACGTGTCCGATACGGACACCAAACCAATATCAATTCCTATAAAACTCATCCTACATCTAGGGGACACCTAGATGGATGCATCTATGGGAAGAATTCATGAATTTGAAGGATTTTGTAGAGATTACCTATTGAGGGTGAATTCCCTAAAAAAAGCTCCAAAAGTAAAGATCCTTCTTGCGACTCCAACACTCCGATGCTCTCCAAATCTGAGTTTTCTCACCATCAACAATCCATAAAAATATATCAGAACCCAATACAAGAGACTAGGGTTAGAAAGAAAGGGAAATGAGAAAATAGAAAAGATACATACCTAGGGTTTTGCCAGGATAAGAAGGAAGGGAAAAGAGATGCAATTCTCAACATGAGATATTAAATAGGGGCTGTGGGAACCTACATGGCCGGCCACATCATGGGTGGGCTAGGGTTTCCTAATCCATGGGCTTGGGCTTCTTTCTATAGGTTAAAATGAATCATTAAATCAATGGTTTCTAACTAGCCTCTAATCAAACTTGCTAATTAGCTTCTAACTTGAAACTAACTAGAATAGGATTACTAACCGTAACTAATCATGCTACAAAGTCACTAAGTCATGGTGAGATACTAGGCTACGTTGCCAAGGCTATACTATCAAAAGGCCAAAAATCACAACACTAATAATATAATATATTAAAATAATCAAAAGAAATTTACAATTACCAAAATATCCTTAACTAGAAAAATGGATGTGACAAATCTACCCTCCTTTAAAGAATTTCGTCCTCGAAATTAAAGACAAAATTGAATAGATGAGAAGGATAGAAAAGTCATACCTCACGGCTGAAAAAGATAAGGATATTGCTCGCGCATCTTATCCTCCCTCTCCCATGTAGACTCATCTGGAGAGTGGTGCCTCCAAGCTACGCGAAACAAAGGTATCATCTGATTTCTCAGTACCTTCTCCCGTCGATCCAGAATCTCCACAGGCTGTTCTAGATAACTAAGAGTAGGGCCCACCTCGATCTCGGAATGGTCCAGTACATGGCTGGGATCTTTTACATACTGTCTCAACTGCGACACGTAAAATATATTGTATGATACATCTAATGCAGGTGGCAAGTCCAGTCTGTATGATACATCACCAACTTTTCCACTGATGACGAAAGGTCCGATGAAACGCGGACTAAGCATTCCCCCTCCACCAAAGCAAATAGTACCACGCGTCGGAGATATCCTCAGGAACACCAGATCTCCAACCTAGCATAAACATGGTCTCAAGCTTAACTATAACAATCACTTGATCAAGCAAAAAAAATCACAAAACAAACAAAATCCTACTCTAAGTTGTACCTCAAACTGCAAAGGTCTTCGATGGCTATCGGCCCGATGCCGCTGTCTGTCATGCACCACGCGAAGTCGATCTGTGATGAGCTTTACCTTCTCGGCTGCGTCAACAACCATCTTAGGTCCCAATAAAGCTCGCTCTCCAATGTCGTCCCAAGACAAGGGTGTACGACATCTACGCCCGTACAGTGCCTCGAATGGTGACATCCCAATGCTGGCCTAGAAACTGTTGTATGCAAACTCCACTAAATGTAAATAATCCTTCCAGGAGCCTCCAAAATCCAAGACACACGTCCAGCATGTCTTCGAGTGTCTGAATAGTCCTCTTTGACTGTCCGTCCGTTTGAGGGTGGTACGCAGTACTGAACTTGAGCTGAGTGCCCAAGCTAGTCAGCAGACTCCGCCAGAAATAGGAAGTAAAATAACTATCCCAATCCGAGACAATGCTCACTGAAACTTCATGTATCCTAACAATCTGTCATATAGACATCTCTGCTAGCCTCTCAGTAGATGTACCCACTTTAAATAGCAAAAAATTGGCTGATTTGGTCAACCTGTCTATGATGACCCAAATCCTGTCATTTCCTCCTGTGTACGCGGCAATCCAGAAACAAAGTCCATCTTGATGTGCTTCCACTTCTACTCTGGAATAGGCAATAGAAGTAACAGTCCTCCTGGCCTCTGCCTCTCTGCCTTAACCTGTTGACAGACTAAACATCTGCCTACGAAATGAGCTACCTCCCGCTTCATCCCATACCACCATACATGCTCTTTAGGTCCCTATACATCTTATTGGCACCTGGATGCATAGAGTACTAAGAACGATGGGCCTCCTGCATAAACTGCTTCTGAAGCTCTCCGCTAGGCACACACAGTCTGGAACCGTGCCTCAATGTGCCATCCTCTGTAAGAATAAACTCACCATCCACCAATCCTGTTCGAACCTGCTCTCGGATACACCGCAGAGTAACATCCTCGAACTAAGTCGACTTAATCCTCTTCATCAAGTTTGACTGAATCTGAAGGCCCGACATCTGTATCTGAATCCTAGCACAATCAACTCGAACCCCAGGCTCTCTAAATCTGCTAACAAGTGACGATCCATCGTCAAACACATAGCTACCGGATACCTACTCAAGGCATCGACAACCACGTTGACCTTCCCTGGGTGATACTGTAAAAAAATATCAAAGTTCTTTATCAACTCCAACCATCTGTGCTGCCTCATATTGAGCTCCTTCTTTGTAAACACATACTTCAAGCTTTTGTGGTCTGTGAAGATCTCCACACGCTCTCCGTATAGATAGTGCTTCCACAACTTAAGAGCAAAGATAACTGCTGCCAACTCCAAATCATGGGTAGGGTAGTTCTTCTCATGCAGACATAATTGCCTGGATGCATAGGCAATCACCTTCCCATGCTGCTGCACGACACAATCCAGACCCTTCCCTGAGGCGTCACTATAGATAGTGAACCCGCCTGATCCTAATGGCAATGTCAAAATCGGGGCTGTCGTCAGTCGCTTCTTCAACTCATCGAAAGCAACCTGACATTCCTCTGACCAGATAAACTCTACATCCTTCCGGGTCCGCCTAGTCAATGGCTCTGCAATTCGGGAGAAATCTTGAACGAACCTCATGTAGTAGCCTGCCAATCCCAGAAAGCTCCTGATTTCTGCAACTGAACTCGGTGTTGTCCACGCCTCAACTGTCCTGATCTTCTTTGGATCTACTAAGATCCTATCTTCGTTCACAACATGGCCTAAGAAATCAACTTGATCCAAAAAGAACTCACACTTTGAAAGCTTGCCGTAAAGCTGCTCCTTCCTGAGAGTCTCCAGAACCACTCTCAAATGCTCCTCGTGCTCCTCTGGGCTCTTCGAATACACCAAGATGTCGTCGATGAACACCACTACGAACTTGTCCAAGTACTGGTGGAACACCTTATTTATCAAGTTCATGAACACCGTCGGGGCATTAGTTAACCCAAATGGCATCACCATGAACTCAAACTGGCCATACCGTATACTGAATGATGTCTTCGAAATGTCCTCCTTCTTCACCTTCACTTGATGGTAACCTGACCTCAGATCAATTTTGGAGAATACCTTCGCTCCGCTCAACTGATCGAACAGATCATCGATCCTCGGCAGCGGGTACTTGTTACGGATAGTGAGGCTATTGAGAGACCTGTAGTCAATACACATCCGTACCAACCTATCCTTCTTCGGCACAAAGAGTACTGGTGCACCGCATGGTGAAGAACTCGATCGGATGAAGGCTTTGTCCTGCAACTCATCCACTTGCATCTTCAACTCCACTAGCTCGTTATTGTTCACTCTATAGACGTTCTGAGATATCGGCTCTACGCCGGGCACCAAATCTATAGAGAACTCCACATCTCTGTCTGGAGGTAACCCTGGCAATTCCTCCGGGAATACATCCATTAACTCAGCTATCAATGGATGTGGCACGCTCTGCTCCTCTACTAAAGCTCCGCAGAAGACTTCGCTGCTCTGGTCTGTCTCCCGTCTGGTAAACTCGAACTCTAGCTCTCCCGGCACTCTGAAGAAAACTCTACCATCACGACAATCTACACTGGCATGGTACCTGCTCAACTAATCCATACCGAGTACAATATCGTTGTTCGGCAATGGCATTACGAGCAGACTCATATCCAGTTCTCGGCCTCCCAAACCACTCTTCGATCCTTGCAAACATCACAGACGAGGATGATACCACCCCCAGTCGTGATCTTGCAAGTACTAGGCAATAGTTCAGAAGAAAGCTAGTTCTAACAGCAAAAGATACAGACACAAAACTATGGAAAGCTCTCGAATCAAACAAAGCGAAAGCAGGAAAGGAGTCGAGAAGAATAGAACCTGCTATCAGATCTCCTACTGCCTCTGTATCCTCGGCTGATATGGTGAAGGCTCGCCCCTGCTAACCTCCTCTGGTTTGCTTCTGGTGCTGGATAAACTTCTGCTGCTGGATCGGCAATGGTCCCTTCTGCTGTCCTGCCGGAGCCTTGGCTCATGTTCCCTGAGCTGTACGTCCCAAAGACACGGGACAGTCCCTCAGCTGGTGCTCCGATGAACCACAAAGGAGGCACTTGCCTAGCCACTTCCTACACTCGTTCCACACATGTCCTGGCTTCTTGCAGAAAGTGCAATTGATAACTTGCTGGTGTCTAGGCGCCTGATGTATCTGCTTCTGCTGAAAAGGCACACGATCCTGACTCTAGAACTGCTGCTACTGGAACGGCTTCTGCTGATGATGCTGCTAATAATGGGACCTCTTGGCTGGGCCTCCACTGCCGTTGGCTCCATGTGAATCATGACCTCTTTTCAGTTTCAGTTCGAGGTCGTCCTCTGCTGCCATAGCTCCCGTCCGAATCTCCTCGAAAGTAGCATTTCTGTTGCTCTTAGTCAAGGACTTGAGTTCCTTAATCAAGCCCTTCTTGAACCTCCTATCCTTTGTTGTCTCGCTCAGGCCCTCCACAAATCTGCCTAGACGGCAGAACTCTCCGGCGTACTCCTCTACTGTCTGGTTCCCCTGAACCAGGTTCTCGAACTGCGTCTCCAAGGCGCCAAGTGCTGTATCGGGGAAGAACTTCTCCTTGAAGAGCTTCTTGAAAGCCTCCCAAGTCTGCCCCTCTGTACCAACCCTGGGGTCGATCTGGTACCATGTGCAGGCAAGGTCCTCCATGTGGCTGCCCGTTGCTTCTATCTGAAGACTAGCTGGTATCTCCGTAAGACGAAAGATCTCCCCTATATGTTCGATCCAATCGTCGGCATATAGGATACCCTCGGTACCCTTGAAGTCTCGCAGCCGTATCTTCTAAAAGTCCTGAATGCCTAGAGTCCTCGACTGGTATGGCTGTATCTGCCCTTCCTATGGTTGGGTAGTCACCTTCTCTACTGCCACCATGGCTAGCTGATGGGCATTGTCAATGCCCTGCCTCATATCCTCTGCCTGGCGTCGCTGAGTCTCCATTATCTGCTGCATAAAGGCAAAGAACTGCCCCATATCAACTGTCCCCTGAGGTGGTGGTGGTGGCATCCCCTGAACCCCTGGGGTAGTCCTCGGAACTGGTGGAGGGGCACCCCCCAAAAGCTGCAGACGGTCCCACCTGAGCTAGAACAAGAGATGTTGTGGTCCCCGGGTCCTGCTGAGTCGGGTGAGAAGTGGCAGACCTCTCAGCGGTATCCCTTCGGCCAGAGTACTGCAATCGTGTCTCTACCATCCTGAAGATAGATCAAAACAAAGAATCAATTACTGAGAAGGAAACGATATAATCAAAGGAGGACAGTCCATTTCAAAAGAAGGCAATTAGCAGCAAGAATTATATAAGAGTTTTCCTAATGTGATTAAGTACCATAACTTATATCCTATATCATACTACAGGCTGTAGCGATACTCTAGTTCGAGTACCGCTATGAAATCACACTAGTTGCGACGGACCTGCATAGGCCACCACTAAAAATGTGTCACAACCCGCACCCAGTGTAAGGGCATGAAAAGTGGGTACGTCCAGCCTACGCCGCAGTGTCGGCGGTAGAACGATGTCCTAGGTCACAACATCTATCAATAGCCATACATGTACAATAATATACACTCCAAAAGGAGGACAATATAAAAGTACAACTCAATCACAACATCTAAGGTGGAATAAAGAGAATAGATGTATGGATAAGATAAAGGAATAATCTCCAACCAGCTACAAATGGGAGTAATATCTGAATATACTAACATCACCAATTTTCAAAAACTGAAAGTACATGAAATAAGACAACTAATGGAAAACTAGTCTAGAGATTTGATCTAGACAATAGGCAAGTCCTCAGCGACTGTAGGATCCTCCTGAGGGTCAAAGTCACCAGTGTCATCTAAGCCTGTACTATAATATGTAGGGCATAGCTCCTCTTCATCACCTGTAATATTTTCAACAATCCAATCAGGACGAAAATGAGCACAATACATCTCACGTAGTTTATATCTTGACGGAAAATATAAAGCATGTGATAGGTTAAGATACATAAAATGTTGTAAGAAATAAGCATGAAAGAAAGAGAGAAACTGATAAACAAAGCTATCTATACATGATAATTGAGAACTGTAAGTGACTATGTGATTTAGATTACAAGATAGACATGTAAACGGCTTGATTTGCACATGATTACACTAAAGAATTTGTACATGATTACACTACTTTGGAATTGTTTACATGACTATTTCTACTCTCTCATGCCCCAATCAATACATAAGGATCTAGACAGGTTATGTTATTATACATGATAGTTCATATATGAAGCTCATGAGATCATAAGAGTACATGAGAGCACATGAGTATACATGAATAGTAAGAGTCCACAAAATACATGATGTTCGTGAAAAGCACATGACACGATGTATTCGATGCACCCGAGGGGATAACATCTCATGTAACGATCCATATAGTACTAATCCGTGATAATGTCGTGTCAGCATCAAGTAAATTAAACTATGACAAGAATATAATTCCTAACAAGTATGAAACGGTCAGAGAATGTACTCGCCTGATATCCTGGCTGTCTGATGAGAATATGAGTCTGAGCTGGAGTATTTGAGTCCTATTTAGAGCAACACATGTCACAACATGTCTAACATGAAATAAGAATAGCCTACAATGCATTCTAAATGATTCTAGGTCCTTCTAGGTCAACCCTTGGTCAACTCTGGTCAACCATAAGTAAACTAGTCCGTTTACTAATTTTTAGGTCAAACACAATTTATCTAATCATTCTAAGCGCGTTTGAGTCGATTTGGATCAATTTTGACTTAAAGTTGACTTTTGTAAACTTGGTCAACTTGATACTCAACTCGGCCAATTTAGGCTCATTGGGTCAATCCTAACGGACTCACAAATCTTTAGGCTAATATCCTATAGCAACAATAATATATATACACATTTACATTCAAAATATTTACATTAGGTCATATATATATATATATATATATATATATATATATATATATATATATATATATATATATATATATATATATATATGGCTTAATTGCTACTTGATACCCTCAACTATTACCGTTTTTCAACTTTGTACCCTAAACTTTTTTTCGTAACAACTTGATACCTCAACTATTTTTTTTTCAACTTAATATCTAACATTTTAAAAAAAAAACCCAGAATGCCCTTATCCCTTCCCTCCCTCTACCCCCTCCCCCCCTGCTAGCTCCGGCCGAACCCCCCATCTCCTCGCTTCCGGCCAACCTCCCTTCACTCCTCGCTTCCGGCCAACCTCCCCCTCCCCCCTCTTCGCTTCTGGGCCACCCCCTGCCCCGCCTCCCGCCCCGCACCCCCCTTTCCAGCCCCCCCTCCTCCCGCTGCCGAGCCCTAGGGGAGAGGCGGGAGCGGGCGGGCGGCTGAAACGAGAGGGGGGGAGGGGGGGATGGCCTGAAGCGAGCAGGGGGGAGAGTGGGGGGGAGCTAGCATGTGGGTGGGCGAAGCGAGCAGGGAGGAGGGAGGTTAGGGGTAGGGGCATTTTTGTCTAAAATAATATCCGGGTATCAAGTTGTTACAAAAAAAAAAATTTAGGGTACAAAGTTGAAAAATGGTAATAGTTGAGGGTATCAAGTAGCAATTAAGCCTATATATATATATATATATATATATATATATATATATATATATATATATATATATATATATATATATATAATACAAAGATAGAAGAAAGCATGTGTGTGTGTGTACTGTGTTGAAGGAAAACCACCCAATCTGAGTAAAGCTGAGATTCTAACTTAACCAAAACAAAATCAGAATTAAAAAGGAAAAAGGATACACACACATACATATATATTAGCTATATGAAAATATATTTGGAGAGGTATATACATAAGAGAAAAAGGAAAGGTGAAAAGGCAAGTGTGGATGTACTTCTAGTAGGGGTGTGAAAGGTGGACCTAATCTCAGAAATCTGAGATTAACCCATGTGAAAGAATTCAAATGAAAACTAATTACCCAACTTCAAAATCAAAGTCTCAACCTAAAGCTCAAGGTTCAATATCCCAACCTAACTCAAAACACAAACCCCAAATACCTTCAACCAAAACTGGAACTCGCACTACCTATTTTAACCTACCATTCTATATCAAAACTCAGAAACTGAGTTCAAAATCAACTCTCATATGAATATACATATCCAAAAATCGAAGTATCAATCTTCATCATATATTTGAAACCCAACACAACATCTAAAAACCCAAATACAACTCAGTCTTGATTCAAAGTGTAACTCAGCTATGAAACCATCAATCTAGACTTGTATACATGTTAGTCATTAACAATTAATCATAAATTAGCAAATTAATCAGTTTAAAACTCTGAAAATACAGTTTTCAAATCCTGCTTTTTCCAAGTATCAGGAAACCCATAATTTATGCAAATTTGAACCAAATTCCACATGGAAAACCCAATTCAATCTCAAACAACGGTGAGGTACTAAGTACTCATATCAGGGGGGTTCATCTCGTGTCCACAAAACTGGACACGAGGTGTCAAAACACAATTTAACATACACAGCAGAAACTGCCCAGGCACTGCCTCGTACGAGCGTGTCAGGGGCTCGTGGACACGACACAGGTCATGTCGTGTCTCGTGATCATGCACAAGGGTCAAACTAACATAGGTCTAGGTGTCCAACACCCTGCCACATGATCATGTGTCCACGTGTCGAAGAATCAAGCGCGTATCAGACACGATTTCTTTCGTGCGCACAGTATCAGCAAAATCCTTACGTGTGAGATTTCTGGTGATCTACTCGATAAAATCTCACGAAACTTTATCAGCCCCGTGTCAGTCATGTGCCATACGTGTCCACCAATTTTGGGGTCACGAAGTGTCCTATCGTGTCCACTACAGAGCCCGAGCAGTAGGACACGCGAACAACTCGTGTGCGTGCGAGTTCGTGCCCAATTTGGACACAGACACAGCACAAATTTCCCCCAGTGTGACATAAATCCATAAGCAATAAGTAGATCTACATTTCTATTCAAAAGATTTGGAAAATAAAAATAAAAATTTCTTTTGGGCATTTCATCAAATACGTACGTAAAAACACTGATACGTGTCCGATACGGACACCAAACCAATATCAATTCCTATAAAACTCATCCTACATCTAGGGGACACCTAGATGGATGCATCTATGAGAAGAATTCATGAATTTGAAGGATTTTGTAGAGATTACCTATTGAGGGTGAATTCCCTAAAAAAAGCTCCAAAAGTAAAGATCCTTCTTGCGACTCGAACACTCCGATGCTCTCCAAATCTGAGTTTTCTCACCATCAACAATCCATAAAAATAGATCAGAACCCAATACAAGAGACTAGGGTTGGAAAGAAAGGGAAATGAAAAAAATAGAAAAGATACATACCTAGGGTTTTGCCAGGATAAAAAAGAAGGGAAAAGAGATGCAATTCTCAACATGAGATATTAAATAGGGGTTGTGGGAACCTACATGGCCGGCCACACTATGGGTGGGCTAGGGTTTCCTAATCCATGGGCTTGGGATTCTTACTATAGGTTAAAATGAATCACTAAATCAATGGTTTCTAACTAGCCTCTAATCAAACTTGCTAATTAGCTTCTAACTTGAAACTAACTAGAATAGGATAACTAATCATGCTACTAAGTCATGGTAAGACACTAGGCTAAGTTGCACCAAGGCTATACTATCAAAAGGCTAAAAATCACAACACTAATAAAATAATATATTAAAATAATCAAAAGAAATTTACAATTACCAAAATACCCTTAACTAGAAAAATGCATGTCACAATGAATATTTCTAGAGTGAGCATGAGAGGGTTTGGTTTTGAGAATATCATGTTCTAATAACAAATCATTATGAATGCAAGTAAGAGAATCAAATTTAGCACTCAGCAAATTATTCTCTTTTTCAAATAAAGCAATTCTAGAAATAAAAGCATAATTTTGTTTCTTTAAAGCATCAATAGAAGAATCATGCAAAAGAGATAACTCATGTAATTGATTCTTAAGATCTTCTATTGATGATAAAAGAGATTTGACTTTCAAAATTAAAGCCTCATTCAAACTGTTTAAAGAAACACAAGATAAGTTTTGAGAATCAAGTCTAGATAATAAATTATCATTTTTATTTCTCAACAACTCATTAGATTCTTCTAAATGAATAACCTTTTTCGAAAGTTCTTCATTAGTATAATGAAGGTCATCAAGTATCTCTAAAGATTGTTTAGCCACGGCTTTCCATTTAGAGCACTTCTTGCATTTAGATGAAACAAGATTGTCTATGCTACTAAAATTAGAACCCTCTTTATCGAAGGAGGAATATGATGCCATAGAAATAATAACAAGTATCTAATCTAAGGATGTTAAGCCTAACAATAGAATTCTTGCACTGATACCAATTGAAAGCACCCTAGACGGAAGTGAATAGGGTCAAGCTAACTAATCAAGCACTAAACGATTGCTAATAGGCAATTTAAAGATTAAGAGTGCAAGAGAAGAAGCAACAACAATATCGACACCCGATGTATCCTGGTATCCTCCCGAAGGGAACTCCATTCTCTGAACTCTCTTCGGCTTTAATCTACTATTATAGCAAATAATATAATGTGAGTTTTTTATCCGAAGACTCACCAACTTTTTACACGAGAGATTTTATCTGAAGGCCTCTCCGACTTTGATACAAGAGATTTGACCCGAAGACTCTCCAATTTCACGTGAGCTTTTATCCGAAGACTCTCCAACTTCAACCTTTCACAAGAAGGTTTTGATCTCCTTACAATAAGATGAAGATCTCACTCTTACAACTCAAGAAACACTCTAATACAATTTGTAGATTGGCAAGTGAAAGCTTTGGTGGAGTATTTGTGGATAAGCTCTGGTATATTATAAAATTTTAGGCTCAAAGCATCAACCTTGAATGAAGCGGTTTAAGGTTATTTATAACCAAAGTAATGGAAAGTACAATAATATAATTTTCAGCTGGCTGATGGATGATCCGTCGGATTCCCGCAGAAGTCCGTCGGATCATCCACCTGTATAGTGCAACGGCTATCAATATAGTCGTTGGGATCATCGATGGGACAGAATTCGACCGTTGGATTCCAAACGGTAACAAGACGGATTATCCGTCAAATTTTTGCGAACGTCCGTCGAATAATTCGTAAGATCACAAAATCTTATTTGTGGTACATTCGGATCATCCTTCTGATTTTTGCAGAGATCTATTGGATCATCCGACTGTTTGCCAAAACGTGATCCAGGGTTGTATTCTACCCTAGCTTTCTATTTGCCATCTATTTCTTGTGTTTACAATTATTTATATGACTCATTACAAACTCCAGATATACTTTAGCAGGTGCAGGTTTCTTCAGAGTTTAGAAATGATGATGGCATGACTTAGCTTCTTCACTTGATAGATGATAGTTTTTTTCCTTGACGACAGTTGTCCAAAGATACCCAGATTGTGAAATCTGAAAATCCGCCATGGGGGTGTGTCACGCCCCCGAACCAGAATACTGGAGAGCGGGAAACAGAAACATCCAGCTACGTACATTGAAGTGAAACCCACCTCGCAATACGGCCACGGCTGTCTAGATACATGAGGGTTTATCTACTAGCCATCAATCTCTTATGGTCAAGAACAAACCTAGTGTCTCAATCTCAAGCAAGCAAGTAAATGTTACAAGATGTTATATCACCAAACATACAAAGTAAGGCGTCCCAAACGTTACATATTCAGATGATCATGAAGCTAGTCATACAAAATGTGAAGACTAGCAAGAGTTAAGTCATACATGATCAATCCTAGGATTTGTCAATCATGTTACCTCCCTTAAGCAAACAGAAATTTAGTTTCAATACGAGCTAACACTTGCTCGACGGTAAAACACCTCAAAAAAATAATTTACAGTAGAGTGGGAGAGGAAAATAGGAAACACACTCGTTGCCAGGATTACGTCTGGTGTTCACCATCTCGCTAGAAAGTAGGTAGATCCTCGGGTGCTTCTCCAAATTCTGACCATACAAAACTAGCTGGTTCAGACCCCAGAAAGAGCAAGTGCCACAAGGGAGGCTCCACTTAGGAACTAAAACCAGCATATAATAAAAGAAGAACTGATAAAAGAGCATAGTTAAATAACATGAGAGACTGAGTTAACATAAAACATTAGCTTGCAGTAGGAGGAACAAGAGGTGGAATATAATTCCCATGTTAATCATGAGACAATTCATTCAAGCACGGCCAATCAAGTCCTACAGCTTGCTATTGTTAGCAAACTAGGGTTATCACAAGCTTAGTTACTAAAAGGAAGCAATAAGATGTTCCCGCAGTCACAAGCCCTGCAGACTATCCAGATTATCCAGGTGAGCGTTACAAGAGTTATCAAGAATCAAAAAAATTATTAAGTGACTTCTAGTGCAACACATGACAGTGTGCTAGAAATGTGCCCTACTCGTCGGTAGGCTACAAGTCCACTGGTGTGGCCGGGATAACGGGATCGCCTGTAACTGGAAAATCTTTCTAAATAAACTAGTTGATCAATCAAGTCATTAACTTAGTCAGATTCATTATGAATTCATGACCGTGGTAACTAGGAATCCATGTCCTAGACATGATGCAAGATGAGACATGTAGCTTGTACAGGCATAATCAACCACAGGTCAAGGCAAGAGTTACACTAGCAAGACAGGAACGGCCGTCACAACAGCAATCAAGATTATACATGTCATGTTTGGTATACTTGTCACTTGTCAGGAGTACTTGTCAGGAGTGTGCGTCGACGGGCCACTATCAAGAATTATTAATACGGGTTCATATTATCATGGTCAAGTCAAGTCAAGTTCAATACTGGCAAGTCATAAACATTCTCAAACTCTATCGTTCTCAATATTAACAAGTCATCATGCTCGGTAGCCGCAAGTTAGGCCAAGTACAAGATACATGTATGGTCAAGACCTTACACTAAGAACTATATAAACAAGCATGGAGATATGGGACAAGGGGTATCATAGTAAGAATGGCGCTGGACAAATGGTGCTGGGCCAAATGATGCTGGGTGGCACAGGGCCAAATGATGCTGGCTGGTGCTGGGCCACGAGAGCTACGTGGTGTACGGCAAGTGGCCTTGGGCCAAGTAGCGCACGACCGAAGAGCGCAGCGCTAGGTGGCGCACGCAACTGAGGTAGCGCTGCGCTAAGGCACGTGCGCAACCGAGATGGCACGACGCTAAGGAGCTCGTGCAACCGAGATGGTACGACGCTAAGAAGCACGCGCAACCGAGATGGCACGGCGCTAGAGAGCACGTACAACCGTGATGGCATGGCACTAAGGAGCGCGTGCACACACTGTTCATCTTTTCCAACCAGCATAAAAATGCTTGGTTGAACCCATGAACTCCAAAGGCCTTAACTCCCTCAAAACAAGTCAAAATCGAGACTTCCAAGGTTCCAAATTGTGTAGAATTGAATTTCCCACAACAAAGAGCCATTAGATCTCGAAAATAACAAGGTTAAAGAGATCAAAACCAAAAAAACCGAAAATGTTACAAACTTAGAGCTACAAGAATCCATCCATCAAAACCAAAAATATCAAGTTCTAAAGAGGCTTATAATCAAGTAAAGAAGAGAATGGAACAATAAAACTTGAGATCCTTCTTGAAGCAAGTTGCACTTGCCTAGGGTTTGGGTAGGTGGGAGGAGTTATGGAGAAGAAGAAATAAATAAATAAAAAGTTATGGAGGGGAGAGAGATGCTGGTTTATATACCAACCTCTCCATCTCAACCAAAATCAAACCAAACCAAGAAAAGCCAAGCCAAGACAAACCAAAATAAACCAAGCCAAAGTTAAGCAAGACAAGTCAAAATACGGATCACCTGACAATGTCAGAAATTCATACACGTATACTGGAAATACGTATAACAAAAAATGGGAGCGACAACTCTACCATCCTTAAAAAAGTTTCGTCCTCAAAATTTAATCAATAGGTTAGAGGTGTCGTGGCAAGCTTCACTAATACTAGCTATCTACGACTAGCAGTCAATCAAGCAATCATTCATGCAAGCAAGAAATTAAAAGCATAAGACATAAGAAAGACATTATATCTTATGAGTCAAACATGTATGGATATCGTGACCGGATGTCATCCTCATGTTCCTAAGTTGACTCGCCCAAGGAGTGATGGCCCCAATCAATACGGACTAAACCAATAGTCGTGTTCTTGAGTACCTTCTCTCTACGGTCCAATATGGATACGGGCATTTCCTCATACGAAAGGTTGGTACCAACAACCAATTCTGAATGATCAAGGATATAGCTCGGATCCGGATGTACCGTCATAATTGAGATACATGAAATACATCATATACCTCACGCAACGACGACGGAAGAGCAAGACGATAGGACACATCACCTATTCGCTCGAGAAAATCAAATGGCCCTATATACCTTGGACTAAGCTTTCCCCGAACGTCAAATTGAATGACGCCACAGGTAGGCGAGATCCTAAGGAATATATGGTCACCGATAGAAAGCTCAAGAGGACGCCGATGAGAATCGGCCTAATGGCGCTGACAATCTTGTGCAACTCAAAAATGATCTCTGACTTGTTGGACTACCTCGATAGTCTGTATAACCATTTTTAGACCAAGCATCTGCCTCTCGTCTACATCATCCCAGGCTAAAGGTGATCTGCACTTCCTGCCATACAATGCCTCAAATGGTGCCATCTGGATACTGGCCTAGAAACTGTTATTGTAGAAGAACTCTACTAGATGTAGGTGATCTTCCCACGAACCACCGAAGTCAAGTGTACAGGATCGTAACATATCCTCGAGCGTTTGAATTATGCGCTCTGACTAACCATCTGTCTACGGATGATAAGCTGAACTAAACTTGAGACGAGTCCCAAACTCTCTTGAAGACTCCGCTAAAAGTGCAACGTAAACCTCGAATCTTTGTCTGACACGATACTGACTGGCACCTCATGCAATCTGACTATATGCCTGATGTATATCTCTGCTAGTTGATCCGTCGATTGACCAATTCTAAAAGGAAGAAAATGAGCTACCTTCGTGAGCCGATCAACTATAACCCATATAGCATCACTCCCCGCTAGGGATTTAGGTAATCCAGTTACAAAATCTATGGTAATATGTTTCTATTTCCATTCTGGGATCGGTAAAGGTTGAAAAAGTTCAGCTAATCTCTGATGTTCAGCCTTGACTTGTTGGCAAACTAAATAATGAGAGAAAAACTGAGCTATCTCCCTCTTCATGCCATTCCACCAGAAATATTGACGGATATCATGATACATCTTCTTGCTACCAGGATGAATTGAATACTGCAAACTGTAAGCTTCTGCCATGATCTCTTGCCTGATGTCACTATTGGGCACACAAAGACGCCTTCCATGTCGGAGTGTGCCATCTTCGTGAATACATAACTTTGCTCTTCTTCCCGCTTCACATTCTACCCTAAGCCGCTGAAGGTTAGAATCTGCTGACTGAGCTACCTTGATCCTCTCAATTGTACTGGACTGAACTTGCATACTGGCCATTAAGGCCATATTGGTAGGAAGAACTATCTCTATTCCAATCTTCTGAAAATCTGCTAATAACTCTGGCTGTGCTGTTAAAAAATAAGCTTCTGCTCTTCTACTCAACGCACATGCAACTACGTTGGCCTTCCCAGGATGATATTGCAGGTTGATGTCGTAATCTACCAATAGCTCTAGCCACTTCTCTGACGCATGTTAAGATGCTTCTGAGTAAATACATACTTAAGACTCTTATGGTCAGTAAAAATCTCTACCCGATCCCCATACAAGTAATGCCTCCAAAGCTTAAGTGCAAAAACCACAGTTGCTAACTCTAAGTCATGGGTTGGGTAATTCTTCTCATGATCATGAAGCTGACGTGATGCATAAGCGACTACCTTGTCATGCTGTATTAAGATGCATCCCAATCCTCTGCCTGAAGCGTCACAATAAACTGAGAATCCCCAGTCCCATTTGGAAGCGTGCGAATGGGTACCGTCATCAATCCTTGCTTCAACTTCTCGAATGAACTATGACACTCTGTTGTCCAAGCAAACTGCACATCCTTGCGGGTCAACTGCGTTAAGTGTGCTGAAATCCGAGCAAAGTCTGATATAAATCGCCGGTAATAGCCTTCCAATCCTAAAATACTATGAACCTCTTTGACGGTACTGGGTACTGGCCATATCTCTATAGCTACTATCTTCTGGGGATCCACTTCCACTCCACCTCTGGTGATGATGTTACCTAAGTACGAAATATGGTCAAGCCAAAATTCGCACTTACTAAACTTTGGGTACAACTGGTGCCCTTTGAGAATCTGGAGGACTACTCAAAGATGTTGCTGATGCTATGCTTCACTCTTGCTATAGACCAAGATATCGTCTATAAACATTATCACGAACTGATCTAAATAAGGAATGAATATGCGATTCATGAGATCCATGAATACTGCTGGTGCATTGGTCGCCCCGAGTGGCATAACAAAAAACTCCCAATGCCCATATCTAGATCGGAATGCCGTCTTTGGGATGTCTTGCTTTCTGACTCTGATCTGATGGTACTCCGATCGTAAGTCAATCTTCAAGAATACTGCTGCTCGACTGAGTTGATAGAACAGGTCATCTATCCTTGGTAGAAAATTTCTGTTCTTGATTGTTACAGAATTTAAGGTACGATAATCAATACATAATCTTGACGTACCATCCTTCTTTTTTACAAGAAGCATCGGGGCTCCCTAAGGCAATCCACTAGCATGAATGAATCCCATGGTTCTGAGTTCTGAGTTCTTCAATCATCTTGTATAGGATCTCTAATTCTGATGGTACCATTCTATAGACTCTCTCTCATGCTGGTGTCATCCCTAAAATCAAATCAATGGTGAACTCTATATCTCTCTCTGGTGGCATGCCTGAAAGCTCTTCGGGAAATACGTCAAAAAATTCTTCTACTACTCTGGAAACTGAACTGTTTCTGCTACTGCCATCCGCAAGACTGGTGGAGAAGGTTCTACTTTACCTCTTGAAAATAAAAACTCTTCTTCGTCGGGAAAACCAAAAATAATCCTGCCATCATGGCAGTCTATTCTTGCATATTGATCCTTCAACCAATCTATTCCTAGGACAAAATCATAGTCGGCCATGGGAATTCTATCAATCTAGCGAGAAACTCTCTATCGCTAACTATGATTCGACACAAAGAAAAGACTATCTACTCCCACAAGACCGTTACCAGTAAGTATATTGAGCCTTACTGATAATGACTTGGACTCCAGTCCTATCCGTGTCACAAATTATGTAGACATAAATGAATGCGATGTACCTGAATCAAATAATACTGATGCTGGAAAAGAGTACCACCCCACCTGATGCCAATTCTTCTGTTACTGACAGAGCCATAGCTTGACCCTGTCCTCTTGGTGCTGGTCCCCTCTGCTGGTGACCTCTTTGCCTGTTCTGAATTTGAGCTTGGCTCTGAACATATTAATGCAGACTTTGCTGCTGTAAGGCCTGGGCCTGAGGCGACAATAGCCTCGGAGGATGGTACTGCTGCTGCTGCTGCTGTACTGGTATTGGTGCCCTAACCAATAGACTGGTTAGGGTTGATAAAGATGAACTGGCTCTATACGGGCAGGACCCTATCATGTGGTCCGGTGCCCCACAAGCCAAGCACAACCCCTGTGCTCTGCGATACTCTGAAACCACATGTCCAGGCTTCCCATAATGAGAGCAGCCCATTACGGAAGATTGCTTTTGCTTCTGCTTCTATTGCTGAGGGTATGTCGGGGTCGAATGTTGAACCGACGAAACTGTGGTGGCCCTCCTAGGAGCTCCAATAGTGAAAGCCCTAGTTATCGGGGCTAGGGCTGATAACTGAAATAACTGTCCATAAGGCCTCTTCCGTCCTCCGGTTCGATCTACTATTCTTTGTGAAGTGTATTCATGCCTCCTAGCTGCTCGTAAAACTGCATTAAATGTCTAGTGCTCAAACTGCTCCACGGCTAGTATAATCTCTAGGTGGAGTCCCTACTGGAATCATTGTGCTCGGTCCAATTCAGTCACTACCAAGGTGGGAGCAAATCGACTAAGCCTTAAAAACTCGGCCGTACATCCATCGACCGTCTTTTCCATCTACTTGAGATTACTGAATCTCGTCTGCAGATCATACGGAGCTACTGCATTAAAATACTTCATCTAGAACTTGTCACTGAATATCGCCCACAGGACAGGCGTCACTAAACCAACTGCTAGCATCATCCACCAGCTGCGGGCTAAGTCCAATAATTGCAAGCGCACAACGACTACCTTCTCTTCCTCTGGAATCCGAGCTGCCTCTAGAATAACCTCTATATCATATAAACAAGCATCGACAATAATAGCATCTTCACTGCCGTCAAAGAAAGGAGGGTTCAGGCATTTGAAGCTGTTAGTCGCATTGTTCCATTGATTACAAACTCTGTCCATAGGATCTTGTACTGTCTGCTGCAGGGCATCGCCCCGAAGATCTTGTGATGCAAGCAAGTCTCGGATGAGTCCCATCAGGGTTCTACTATCAGGCTCTACAGGATGGACTGGCTGAACTGATGGCTCTTAATTCCCGGAAGGCATAACTCGAGATGCTGCCCCTGAGTACTGGGTTTGGTCCCCAAGTTGTTCCTGGTTCACTGGAGGTGCTCCACCCCGCTGGTTGGTAGGATCATGAACAATACCACTGAAGAAAATGACATAAGGAACAATAAGAAATGACCAAGATTGATCAAGGATAGAAGCACCTTATTAGGTCAGATTTCAGGAGGATTAGAAAATACGAGTAGAGATCAAGAAAGAATGCTGATTGAGACATCTATTCAGTAAAACCCTTATACATCTTGATTTACAGGACCTGTATGGGTCACCACTTAAACCGTGTCATACCCAGAACCAGAATACTGGAGAGCGGGGGACAGACACAGCCAGCTACGTATATTAAAATAAAACCCACCTCGTAATATGGTCACGACTGTCTAGATGCATGAGAGTTTATCTACAAGCCATCAATCTCTTATGGTCAAGAACAAACCTAGTGTCTCAATCTCAAGCAAGCAAGTAAATGTTACAAGATGTTAGATCATCAGACATACAAAGTAAGGCGTCCTAAATATTACATATTCAGATGATCATAAAGCTAGTCATACAAAATGTGAAGACTAGTAAGAGTAAGTCATACATGATCAACCCTAGGATTTGTCAATTATGTTACCGTCCTTAGGCAAACAGAAATTTAGTTTCAATACGAGCTAACACTTGCTCGGTGGCTAAATGCCTCAAAAGAATAATTTATAATAGAGTGGAAGAGCAAAATAGGAAACCCACTCGTTGCCAGGATTACGTCTGGTGTTTACCATCTCGCTGGAAAGTAGGTAGATCCTCGGGTGCTTTTCTGAAATCTGGTCATACAAAATCAGCTGGGTCAGACCCAGAAAGAGCAAGTGCTACAAGGAAGGCTCCACTTATGAACTAAAACCAGCATATAATAAAAGAAAAACTGATAAAAGAGCATAGTTAAATAACATGAGAGACTGAGTTAACATAAAATATTAGCTTGCAGTAGGAGGAACAAGAGGTGGAATATAATTTCCATGTTAATCATGAGACAATTCATTCAAGCACGACCAATCAAGTCCAACGGCTTGCTATTGTTAGCTAACTAGGGTTATCACAAGCTTAGTTACTAATAAGATACAATGAGATATTCCCGCAGTTACAAGCCCTGCAGACTATCCAGGTTATCCAAGCGAGGGTTACAAGAGTTATCAAGAATCAAGAGAATTATTAAGTAGCTTAGAGTGCAACACATGACAGTATACTGGAAATGCACCCTACTCGCTGGTAGGCTACAAGTCCACTAGTGTGCTCGGGATAACGGGATCGTCTGTAACTGGAAAATCTCTCTAAATGAACTACTTGATCAATCTAGTCATTAACCTAGTCAGATTCATTATGAATTCATGACCGTGGTAACCAGAAATCCATGTCCTAGACATGATGCAAGACGAGACATGTAGCTTGTACAGGCACAATCAACCACAGGGTCAACGCAAGAGTTGTACTAGGAAGACAGGAATAGCCGTCACAACAGCAATCAAGATTATACATATCATGTCAGATATACTTGTCACTTGTCAGGAGTGCGTCTCGACGAGCTACTATCAAGAATTATCAAGTCGGGTTCATATTATTATGTTCAAGTTAAGTCAAGTTCAATACTAGCAAGTCATAAACATGCTCAAACCCTATCATACTCAATATTAACAAGTTATCATGCTGGGTAGTCGCATGTTAGGCCAAGTACAAGATTCTTGCATGGGCAAGACCTTACACTAAGAACTATATGAACAAGCATGGAGATATAGGACAAGGGGTATCACGACAAGAATGGCGCTGGACAAATGGCGCTGGGCCAAATGATGCTGGGTGGTACTGGACCAAATGATGCTGGGTAGCGCTGGGCCGCGAGAGCTAGGTGGCGCGCGGCAAGTGGAGCTGGGCCAAGTGGTGCGCGACCAAAAAGCGCGGTGCTAAGTGGCGCGTGCAACCGAGATGGCACAGCGCTAAGTAGCACACGCAATCGAGATGGCGTAGCGCTAAGGAGCGCGTGCACACACTGTTCATCTTCCCCAACCAGCATAAAAATGCTTGGTTGAACCCATGAACTCCAAAGGCCTTAACTCCCTCAAAACAAGGCAAAATCTAGACTTCCAAGGGTCTAAATTGTGTAGAATTGAATTTTCCACAACATAGAGCCATTAGATTTTGAAAATAATAAGGTTAAAGAGATCAAAACCAAAAAAATTAAAAAAGTTACAAACTTGGATCTACAAGAATCCATCCATCAAAACCAAAATTGTCAAGTTCTAAAGAGGCTTAGAATCAAGTAAAGAAGAGAATAGAACAATAACACTTGAGATTCATCATGAAGCAAGTTGTACTTGCCTAGGGTTTGGGTAGGTGGGAGGAGTTATGGAGAAGAAGAAAGAAATAAATGAAATGTTATGGAGGAGAGAGGGAGAGAGAGAGATGTTGGTTTATATACCAACCTCTCCATCTCAACCCAAACTAAAATAATCCAAGAAAAGCCAAGCCAAGCCAAGCCAAACTAAAATAAACCAAGTTAAAGTTAAGCAAGACAAGTCAAAATATGGGTCACCTGACAATGTCAGAAATTCATACAACGTATACTAGAATTATGTATAACGAAAAATGGGAGTGACGGGGCGCTACTCGCTCAAGCCTCGTCCGCTGACCGGACAATGGAACAGCCGAGTGCGTAACTCCAAAGTTGTTGTCGGGCGGTTCAGAGAAATCTTGTGGGATACCGTCGTCTTTGGCCTATCATGATTTCTTCAATACATATGTTTATGTTGATCTTGCTTATTTCTTTTTCTACAAATACATGCTAGATGAACAAAGTAGTATGCAAGTATGATAAAATTATGCACATTAGGGCTATGCTAAGTTTAAGTATAAATGCTCTAGTGATAGCATGAAAATTAGTGATGTATAATGTTAAACTTAATCGAATGACCATATTCAAAAATATAGTTTGATCACTGGGCTAACACGTGTCACGTGCCAGTCCCGTGACTTTTGGGACTGGGACGTGACAGGTTTTTTTGATGGCCCATGCAGGTCGATTTAGCTATTTCGGTTACGTTACTTTATTGAGCATGACTGCAAATATGATTAGACCCTTAAGATCTCATCCATATGCCTTGACACGTTATTGACCTATATCCTCGATTTCTATTGTACCCTTGACTTGCATTCTGCTTAAAATTCCTTCAACGGCTAATAATTTTCTATCTATACAGAAAATGGACCCTCAAGACGGAAGTCCGACCCCAGTTGGCACTCTACCAAATGCTATCGTAACCCATGCGGATGGGACTCCACCACCACTTGGGGCCAACCTATCTAGTAGAACGATCAGCCATCGACCTCACAAACTGATGGATAGATTTTACAGCAGGCATCGATGCCACAACAAGGAGTTCCTCTACCTCCACCACCTTTCATGCCTCTGATGTCATTCATACCCTTCCTACCGGGTCAACAGATGGACGGACATCTATTATTTCGAATATTCTATATAATGATGCAAGCCCAGCAGCTAATGCAACCACAGACCCAACAGCAGCAGACCGAAGCACTGAGAGAGAGAGAGAGAATAGAGACAGCCTTGGTGCAAACGACACCACCAGCCTACCAACCAAAGACTGCGTCCATTTTTGAATTTAGGAAATGATAGAACTGGAGATTCCCAGGACCCTTAGTTTGGTGTGCATATTGATCGATGGAAGTTTAGAAGATTTAAGACGTGTTCCAACCCCTCATAGCGGAACTAGGGTTCACGAATTATACCTGCGACGGGAAGAAGATGACAGTTTCCAGCAACGTCGAGCAGTCACGACCCCAAGATCTTATGCACGTATTCCTTCCTCGGGTTGGATGTCGTGTGGGAAAAGATCTTCCAACCTTTTCTTTTCCTTGGCAGCCCTTTCTTTCTCTCCTTACGTGAATCATGAATTTCGAGAAAGGTTCTTATTTATGGTGAATATGACGGCCAGAGAATAGAGGATATATATATAAGGCTACAGCAGGGACCATGAGGAGAAATTAGGTTTAGGTCTCCCAATGGATCTGGATATCCCGTGTTCATCCCGAACACACAGGCCCATTAACAATAGCTCGGTCCACTAAAGAGCTATTGTTGTACTACGTACCTTCCTAATCCTAAATTATGATTGTGGGCACCTTCTATTACATGCTCGTTTGGCTTCCCACGTTAAGATATCAAATTTCCATTGATCAAATTAAGTTACTGACAACTATATTGATCGACATCTTTTATCCTTAAGTAGTACCACTCAACATTATTTGTCATATCGGATATAATCTACCTGCAGGGTTTACATGACAATCCTTATGAGCTCCTTAAGAGGACATTATTAACCCGATGTATCGGGACATGGATTCCTTTTATAATTAATAGTCCATCATACATACAATGTTATTACCCAATTCATAGAGGTTGTTGACCCATAATGAATCTCACTCCTTTATGAGTCAAAGTAATGTACAGTACATATACATATTTGTTATTATATTCGGATTAAGATTACATGCATCCATAATAACAAAGGTGTTTGTTCTTTTATGTAGTCAGTATTAAGAGAACAACCTCAAGTGGTCCTGTTCAATACACACCAAGTGTACTAGTGTAAACCTATAGTCAAGATAGACTAATACCATATTACACTACAACCATTCCAATGGATTGTCCAAGCCCATCTATGTTGTAAACTATTTATATATTCCATAGGAAACTGATAATATGATCTTATGTGTGATACCACACACCATATTATATACAATATAGAATATCAGACACTTGCATTAACACTTGCAACAAATACAATATACAAATATTTTCCCATATGATTCTCATTCAAAATTTAAGGAAATAAAGTTAATACAAAATTGATGCTTTTAGTATATAACCCTAACAATCTCCCATTTATACTCGAAGCATTGCTTTTGAATATACTATTATAAATCTCCCACTTATACATAAAACCATGCTGCTACACATCTGACTCCCATTCCCTCAACATGACTATCAAAAGCCTTAGCTGGTAAGCTCTTTGTAAAGGGATCAGCTAGGTTGTCGGCTGATGCTATCTTGATCACAACAACTTTTCCTTTCTTTACAAAATCTCGTATCAGGTGATACTTGTGCTCAATGTGTTTACCTGTCTTATAGGCTCGTATTTCCTTTGAGTTTGCAAATACACCACTATTATCACAATAAAGTGTAATAACCTTGAGCAAACTAGGTACCACATCCAAGTCCAACATGAAGTTTTTGAGCCAAACCGCTTCTTTGGCTGCCTTAGAGGCTACCACATACTCGGCTTCCATTTTAGAATACATTTTTGCTTGATACTTCTCCACACAATGGCTCCACCTCCTAAAGTAAATACATAACCTGAGGTAGATTTCCTGGAATTCCTATCTGACAAAAAATCTGAGTCTATATACCCCAAGGGAACTAAACTATCTGCCTGGTAAACTAGCATATACTCTTTAGTCCTTTTCAGGTACTTCAAAATATACTTTATAGCAGTCCATTGCTCTTCTCCTGGGTTAGACTAATATTTGCTGACCATGCCAACGGCAAAGCAAATGTCTGGTCTCGTGCATAGCATTGCATATATTAAGCTTCCTACTACATAAGCATAAGGAACTGCTTTCATGTTCTCTATCTCTTTAGGTGTCCTCGGACACTGCTCTTTTGGTAGAGCAATTCCATACCTAAAAGGTAAGAAACATTTCTTAGAATTTTGCATGCTAAAATGAGTTAGTACAGTATCGATATAGGAAGCTTGGGACAAGCCCAACATCCTTTTCTTGTAATCTCGTAGAACTTTGATCCCATGGATGTGACCTACTTCTCTCAAGTCCTTCATATCAAACTGTTTGGATAACCAAACTTTTACATCAGATAACACCTTCATATTGTTTCCAATAAGCAAGATGTCATCTACATAAAGTACTAGGAATACCACCAGTTTTTGCCATACTTTCTGTATACACATGATTCATCCTGACATTGATCAAATCTATAGGATTTTATCACCTGATCAAAATATATCTTCCAAGATTTGGAAGCTTGCTTAAGTCCACAAATAGACTCCTTGAGCTTACAAACAAGATGCTCTTGGCCCTTTTCAATGAACCCGTCTGGTTGCTTCATGTAGATGTCTACCTCAAGACTTCCATTAAGGAAAGCTTTCTTGACATCCATTTGCTAAATCTTATAATCGAGATGAGCTACAATAAATAAAAGAATTCGGATAGACTTAAGCATAGCTACTGGCAAAAAGGTTTCCTCATAATCGATACCCTCTCTTTGAGTAAAACCTTTTGCACAAGCCGAGCTTTAAGGGTTTCAACCTTACCGTTTAATCCTCTTTTTCTCTTATAGACCCACTTGCATCCAATGGCTTTTACACCAACGGGTGGTTCTATAAGCTCCCAGACCTGATTGGAATCCATAGATTCTATTTCAGATATTATTGCTTTTTGCCAAGAATTTGCATCTTTATCTTGGAGTGTTTTGTTGTAGATACAGGGATCATAATCTTGTTCCTTAGGGACGAAGTCTAACGACTCACCCAAGAACATATATCTATCAGGTTGTATCACAACCCTCCCACTATGACGAGGCACTATTGGTTATGGTGTAACATTTGTGACACGTTGTGCAGTTATTTATGGTTCATCCTCTTGTACTATTGGTACTAAACACTTGGTGTCTCACCTCTCAGTTCTTCTAGAACAACTCTACTTGTGGGTTTATGGTTCATCACATAATCTTCCTCTAAGAATCAGGCATTAGTGCTAACAGAGACCTTCTGATTCTTAGGACTATAAAATAAACCTCCTTTCATTCTTCTTGGATAGCCTTCAAACAAGCATACTTCTGTACGAGATTCTAACTTATCTGCTTTTCTATTCAGCACATGTGCTGGACTACCCCAAATACGAATATGTTTCAGACTAGGCTTTCGTCCAATCTACAGCTCTGTGGGACTAAGAGGTACTGACTTAGAAGGAACCAAGTTCAAAATATAAGTTGCAGTCTCTAAGATATATCCCCAAAATAAATCTGGTAAATCCGAATAACTCATCATTGATCTAACCATCTCCATAAGAGTTCTATTCCTTCTTTCGGCTACACCATTCTGCTAGGACGTTCCAAGTGCAGTCAATTGGGATGTAATTCCAACCTCTGATAAATAATCTCTAAACACTACAAAGAGGTACTCGCCACTACGATCTGATCGTAGTGACTTGATACATTTTCTATGACGTTTCTCCGTTTCAGCCTTGTACTCTTTGAATTTCTCAAAGCACTCAGACTTACAGCGCATCAAATAAATATATCCATACCTTGAATAATCGTCAATAAATATGATAAAAAATTCGAAGCCACCTCTAGCCTGGATAGTCATAGGTCCACACAAATCAGATTGAACCAATTTTAACATATCTTTGGCTCTATACCCTTTTGTCGTAAAAGGCCTTTTGGTCATTTTACCTTCCAAGCAGGATTCACAGACTGGTAGTGCCTCCACTTCCAATAAACTCAAAGGTCCAGCTTCAACCATTCTTAGGTTAATATGCCCCAAACGCAAGTTATCATAACGTGTCATGGTTGGAACCACTGTATCAGTCGGGGGCGGGGAGTAGTAGTATAGATATGTGGTCAATATCCTCCTTGTGCATGTCTTGTTCCTTGTGAGTGTTAATCATACACCGTACGTTTGATTAACAATGCCATAAAATCTTGTACAAGTTCCCAAGCTGGCCGCATGTCGAAGCTAGTAATTACTCACATAGTTAGTATAGATTCTTGACTCTTGTACATGATATAACTTGCTTTACTCTTCCTTGCCCTAGCTTACAGTTTTACCATGCCATGCTACTTTCTTGTACACTTTACTTATTCTTGTATATTATCGCTATTTTACTGTTACATAGTCTTTACCATTTATTGGGAACTGTTGTTGGAGGATTGTGCTCGTTCCAATCCTGAATGGATACATTGATAAATTTTAGGAGTTGTTATGTCCTATTTTCTTAGACTATATGACGATGCTAGCCGAGACAGATTCTCGATGTTCCATTTGTCGTGAGTTGTTTTCTGGAAGCTCTAGTCCATTAATTCTTTATTTTAGATTCATTTTCGTTGTCGGATTTGCCTCTGACACATTCTTGTCTTTTATGATCATTGTAGACTTTGGATTATTCAGTGATTATACCATCCTTCTTATTCATATCTTCCTCAGATGTATGTGATTAGGGTACATATGGTTATAGTGGATCATATAGATGTTATAGATATTTATTGGGTACTGAACAACGTTTTACCGTCGATAGTGGGTGTAGGCTGGGCGTTGTCCGTGTACTTGTACCCGAATATATGGGTGCGGGTCGTGACACAAGTGCCAAAGATATGTTTGGTTCATACAAGAAGGTTCTTTTCTCTTATTTAAGTTAGATGACATATTATTCATTTCCATAAGTTACATTGTGGGCGAAATAGGATTAATGACAAACAGAATATCAACTAATGCACCAGAACGGATAAAATATTTATTCTTTCTAATAATAATATTGTCATTAAAATAAACTGAATATCCATCCTTAACTAACATAGAAATAGAATTTAAATTCCTTCTAAGTGAAGGTGCATAAAGATAATCTCTCAATGTCAAAGACTTATTTCTTCCAAAAGATAAAGTAACATCTCCTAATGCAACGACCGCTACTTTTGTAGTGTAACCCATGAACAAGCATATCTCTCCATCTCTAAGACGTCTGGTTTTCTGGAACCCCCTGAGTATTGCAGACATGATTAATGGCTCATGTATCTACACACCAGGTGCCGATAGATAATACTGCTAAACTTGTTTCAACTACTAGTAAATAAGATATACCTTCTTTGTTCCTTTGTTTGAAAAGTGGACAGTCACTCTTCCAATGTCCTGACCTTGTACTTAAAATATTTGTCTTTCAGTTTTTTACAGCGCCTTGAGGTCCCATGCCCTTCTTTGCTGAGTTTGCTTGTTTCTGAATGTTATTCTTCTTCTTACCGCCTTTTGGCTTAGAAGTAGAAGCCTTTTCAGAACAAAAATACGATCACTCTGCCTAAAGAAAGATTCTGCATCCTGTAGCTCTTTTGCAAGTTCTACCAAACTATACAACCTTTCGTTTATGTTATAGTTAAAGCAAAAATTGTCAAAACTTTTAAGCTGAGTCCCGAGAATGATATCGACCTGGGATTTTCTATCGATTTTATCTCCAAGGATCTCCATCTCATTCAGATGACCCATCATCTTAAGAAATATTCCCTTACTGGCGTACCTTCATCCATTTTTGTATTCATCAAACACTTCATAGCAAACTGTCTAGCTGCTCTACTCTAATGTTCGAAGAGTTCCTTGAGGTTGTACATCATGTCATAAGTTGTGGCCACGGCCTGATGCTGATATTGAGTACATTTTACATAGATGCCAGAATGTAACACCGCACCATCTCATATGCCTTTTTCTACTTCTTATAAGCCTATTTGACCTCTTCATCAGAGTTAGCATCAGGCTTAGGTAGGCATTCCTTAACAAGTACATATTTGTACTCCTCAGCAATCAGGACAATATCCAAATTATGTTTCCAGTTAATATAATTAGGTCCAGTAAGTTTGTTTCTTTAAGAATCACCATAAGTGGACTGAAAGAACCCATTTTTGAAATCCTAAGAATCACATAAATGAAAATTATGTAGGGCAAAAAAATTTTGAATTAATTAAATATTTATTCCCTCAAATCAATAATAAGAAATTTACCAACACCATGAATTTAGCATGCCACGATAGTATAGACGTATACAAATTCAACTTTGTTCAAGTAGGTTTTTCTTATTAATTTTACTATCATGTCAACATAACTTTATGATAAAAAATTAATATGTTGGTCTTGCTCTGGTCATACAAATAATAGCAGTGACTCCGAAGGCACTACAAAAAAACCCTCATTTTCGAAGGCAAGACTTTCTCGGAATATGCTATTTGTCGTCGGATATGGTCTTTTCCGAGGATAAATGGCCGTCGTATGCTCTCGGAAATACTAGCATCGAAAAAGGTATTTTTTCGACCAACCGTTAGGAATGTGAGTATTAGCGATCGAAACTAACCCTCATATTTGTTTCTCCATTGTCGAAAATAAGCTTTATGAGTATATGACGGATGGATATTTCCTATAAGTCTACGCCTTCGCAATTAATGAATTGGTAGTCACAAATGTTTACAAACACGACAAACAATTTATTTTTCGACAATATGTTTCCGGCAATTAGTGTTTCTCGTAAATACTATTTGCGATATATGAAAAAGAATTTAGTCGCTCAAAAAAACGATTGTAAAGTTTTTCGACCAAAGGAGATCCTGGAAAATGTGGAAAATGTATGAGATTATTTTCGATGAAAGAAAATTGTCGAAAATTATAGTTTGTGTAATCAAAATTATTTTTGCGAGAATTTGTCTTGTCAAATTATTTGTCGAAAATGATGATTAAACATTATTTCCAATGTATGAGGGTTGTCGTAATCTTGTTTTTCCGATAGCAATAGTAATTGGAAATATAAAAAATAACATCGGAATTATGTTACTACATTATCTATGTTTATCCAAAATTTCATCGAAAATGGTACATGTCATGATAATTACTAATTCCGATAGAAGTAATTGTCGTAAAATAGCTAACTTTTCTCAGAATTTAAATTAATAGTAAAGCATGAATACATTCACAACTAAAGTAAAAGATAGTCTTCTAATCATTCATTGATATAAACATGTGTTACAAAGAAACCAATGTATTTTAAGTACAATAAACTTGTAATGTCAATCTAATATATTTTTTCCAAGTCTACGTATAGCAGTGTCAAAATAAATGTATGTAACTGAGGCTTGCTTGAATTATTCTTCAAAGTCACCGCTAAGATTAGCATCCAAACCATTACTTCCGACATTATCCTGTTACAAAAAAATTCAATAAGGACTCATGTAATTTAAATAAAATTAAGATTTAAACTCAACTTACAACTTATAAAATCATAAAGAAATATACATACCGCATATGGTGATTGTCTTGCACTATGATCAGAATTTTGGATATTGTTTAATAACATTTGAACTTGTTCTTGCAGAGTGCTTAATTGACCTTTCACATCTTTCAGCTCAACTTTTAATTGCTGGTGATTTTCTTCAAGTTCAATACACCTACGCTTGTTGCAACTTTGGCCAGATGAATATAAATCTTTAACTTTCAAACCACCCCCCAATCCAAGTACACGACCATGACTAGGTACAATCACCTCTCTATATATGTCCCTGTCATTAACATTAAGATTTTCCACTATAGCAGTACTTTTTTTGTTTTCCATCACTTCCTACACATAAAAATTACTACAATATTATATAACATCTCGATAGAATATTACAAACACACTAAATGACCAAAATATGGTATGCATTTAAAGAACACAGTGAAGAAAAAAAGTTGGCTAACATACATAGATTTGTTTTGCCTTTTCACTTCGCCAAATTTCTCCTTTTTCCTCTTTTTCCTCATTACATGAAACTTCTTGAAACATTCAATTGGACTGGGTTCAATTCCAGTTTGATAAAGTTGTTAAGAGAAAATATTATTATTATTTCTTGATATAAGCTAATACCAGAAAATCTTACTTTCCACATATATACCGAAGCAACCAAAAATGAGCAAAAATTATATAGACATGAAAATATACAATATACAAAAAAATTGTGAGCATTCAACTGTTATACCTCATCTTTTTTGTATTTGGCAAAGGAAATTGAACCAATGAATTGTTGATTTCCCCCTATTTGTTTTGTTTGAATTACTTTGATCCTGCAAAATAAAATAATTCCCCCTTTGAATTAATCAACCATTCAATAAATATGTACACACAAAAAATACTAGTCATGTCATGGAAAATTACTATTCAATATAAGAATTCTACATCTGATATGTGAAAGTCCATGTCATGCTATAAGAAATGATTTAAATTGATATGTGAAAGTTCAAGTTCATTTACCTGCCATTGGGGATTTAACCATTCATCAACCATTGCATTCCATACTGCAGGATTAGGTACATTTTCTGGACGATTAGCATATCTCTCTCTAGTACTCTTATACTTTTCAAATATTAGTTTTCTCAAATTCAATATCCAATCAGCATAATTTTTTTAATATGGCCAGTGAATGCAGCCTTCAATTCTTTATTTGAGCATGTATAAGTATAGCCAGATTCCTTAAACCTATCAAACAACACATCCAATTCCTCCTTTGGATATTTAGAAAAGTATACTCATGGCCCTTTAATCTCTTGCTTGAACAATACACTAATATTCCTCACAAATTCATTTCTAATGATCCTAGGTATTAAAATCACATGAGTATGAAATATAATTATACCAAAATAACTAATTAGAAAAATAACTTGTTCATGTTCTGCCTTAATTTCTTTATATGTGTGTGTGTGTGTGTGTGTGTGTGTGTGTGTGTGTGTGTGTGTGTGTGTGTGTGTGAATATAAGTATACGAAAATAACTAATTAGAAAATAACTTGTTCATGTTCTGCCTTGATTTTTTATGTGTGTGTGTGTGTGCGTGCGTGCGTGCGTGCGTGCATGTGTGTGTGCGCTCGCTTTAATACTTTCTCACATCTAGTCATGTATGTTCAAGGCATTATCAGTACAATCACGAGGTTTAAGGCAGTATCAGTATCAGTCATGAGTTTCAAGACAGAGTATCAGTCATATATCTATCGTGCTTGAGAATGTAAACAAGTTCTTTGGCGGATAATATCACAGGTTCTTATGTCAACATATTTGTGAATATTAAGACACCATAAACAAGTAGGCTATGGTAATTATGCTTTGCCAACTTCTAATTATGGAGAAACTATAGTTCCCTGCTTAACTTACCAAATCAAAGCAAATAGAAGCAAGCATCTGTACAGGAAAACCATACGAGTGTTTAAAATAGGTCGTCCCCTCAAGTACAAAACACAATGAGAAATATAATAAAAAGTATATGCTTGCAGAAGATATTAACTTCCTACCCACCAAATCAATGAACTTGTTTATTGAAGATAACTTGCAATTACATTTTGTTCTTGCTTATGTATCATTCCAGATAGAGATACAGCATGCACACTTTATATAGGAAGGATTACTAGCAACTTTACATTGCAAACGCAATGTTTGGTGTTAGAATGTATATAATCCAAGTAATCACAATCTTATTGTAGTTCAACATTGTAAATTCACCAAGTGGGCACAAAAATGAATATATGACAACATAATTTATTTAGGAAGGCTTACTAGTAACTAAATAATATATATTATATGTACGTAGTTGCAGACAGAACAATGACATGCAATGCCAGATGTTAGAATGTACATAATCCAGATTGTTCGAACTTGTGAAGTGTTGATTTTATTAGGCTCACGGTCATGCTACTTAAAGAGAGATAAATGTAGAACACTTTGGGAAAAAGGACTTCTAGAAAGGTTTAGGGGGTTTCACATAGAGGTTACTTGATCACGCATCTCCTTGGATTAAACTATGTTGGGAGAAGAAACAAATTTTGAAGAAAACTTTAATAATGGGATAGGTACAGAGGAAATATTCTAAAATTGCACCAATTAGGCGTCTACAAGCACCAAATAACTCTTGATAGCCTATCAATGCATTTCATGATGATCTGGCATAGTACAAAAAGTTGCTTCTATCAAAAATTCTGCCACATAAATTAATTGCTAACTACATACATAAAAACTAAGTTCATAACATTCATCCTTCTTCAAATTATTCTTTTCGAAGCTTTATTGCTTGAGTACTTTGTCTAAAAGTAATTAATAAACAATATCCATTGTGGGTGAATAGTCATAATTTGTACAGGCCAGGTGGATTTTAAAGGTTTGGCTGGGTTTTATGCTTGATGATATATCTAAAAGCTCAAATCTTGGTAAGATATCATTAAGTCCTCAAATGAAGCTATTTAATACCCTCAAGGCCAAAACCTCCCAGCAAGAAAGGAGAAAGTCCTATTCCATTACTTCCATCTGGACTTGTTTCTGTTTCTACACACTAATGCTGATCATTTCAACAAGAAAGGAGGATGCAACCTATTCCTTCTACCTATAATGTGACCCCATGAAATTTAAGGCTTTGTTTTGTTTACATATTAAGAGAAAATGAACCTGCATTTTCTTTTAGGGAGAAAGAAATCTATAGGTTGCAAATTAGATATGGAATGTTTTAATTGCTGTAATAGGAAAAATATTACTGCTGGTTTGTTGCACAAAGAACTTCATTTTATTTGAATAGCAAAGTGGATGATTTTCATATTCAAGTTTGAGTTGAAATCTTTTTTAAAAAATCACATTGGGTTGTCATTTGTAGACAAAGGAAAAAAAAAGAGGAAAGAAAGATCTACTGCAAGCTCTTGAGTATCTTCTTGCAAAAGACCATTGTGTATCAGGCATAGAACAAGAAGGGACGAGAGAACTGTTATTCCTCTTTTTGATAGCTCGTGTATGTCTAGACCCAATTTACATGCTAGCCTAGCAACTCTCTATTGCTGCCAAGTTCTGCTAAAACCAATTTACATGCTAGCCTAGCAACTCTCTAACGCTGCCAAGTTCTGCTAGGGCCACTAATATCTGCCAAATTTTGTAGAAGACACTAGATTTTGATATGGTAAAACTAATTAAGAACAGCAATAGTTTGTGCCATTTGGTCTTTTAAACATTCATTCTTGTCGAATTGATCGAAAAAGATCCCCGATGTCGGTATCTGTTAGTATCGGTATCGGATCGGGACATGCCAAACCGTATCGATCGATATCGCCGAAACTGTGCATGGTAATTATTTGTCAAGTTAGTTACACTTTAAAGAGGAAATACCACCATCAATATCAAGTTAAAGGGTCCATCTTCGGTATAAATATGAACTTAGTTAGAAATCAAATCTACCTGCAGTAGAAAGATTATTTTCTTAGTAGAATTAGAAAATAGTATCAATTTACTTGATCCTCCTACTACATGCTCATATGATTCACGAGTACACTCCACAAATTTTACTCATATGGTCATGATATTTGTATGTTTTCCAATACAGTTTAAGGCAAAACCTATAAAACATGAAGAAAAACCTATCATAAACAAAAAAATAGTTCTTGCACCTATTATACCACTAGATGAATAAATTCTGACTGTATAAGCTTGTTTTCTTGTTTATGATAGATTTTTCTTCATGTTTTCTAGTTTTTGACATAAACTGTATTAGAACAATATAAAATTTCTATCATATGCATAACTCATAAGCTTGTTAGATATATCCTTATGATTTTATTCATCACCGTATTTTTCACATAACTTTTAATGTTGCATGCCCTGTTTTTGGTACTTGTTTGTCTTTGAATTGTTATTGATCCATCAACTTTTGGGGATTGACAAATGGTTTAGCATAGGCTTAATCCTTTTCTATGTTTCTGGTGTCATTCCAAATTGAAGCTTTTATGAAAGTCCACTAATGTATTTATTTTCTAGCATGGAGCAAGTTTTCTGTATAGGAAGCATGGACACTTGAAAACTTTTTTCATGTCTGTGTTGGACATGAAATTGGCATGTCAGTTTTAGTTCAAAATATGGGAAACAAAAAAATAGAACAATTAGAAGTTAAACCGACGTGTTAGTCAAAAGAACAATTAACTTTCAGGCAGATCACTAAGAATGCACACATGCCCAAGGCTTTGATACTTTTTCCAACTCTATTTTTCGGGTTAAACAAAATACCTTGAGAAGGTACAGGATTTCCATGGTAGCTAAAGGTAAATAATACTGCTACAATTGTTCCTTGCATGACTATCTTGGCTTTGGATTATTAGTAAAACCTAACCAAATATGCCTCTGTCAACTAGTGCAAACAAATCATATAACTATTCGAGTAACATGATTCTTGCTTACTGAACATGTATGGCAGGTGCAATTTGGAGGATAATAATTCTTTGAAGAAGAAGGTACTGCTCTCGACATCAAAGATTGCACTAGTAACTAATCTTCATGCATCAGAACAATGAAAGGCTATGAAGAAACTGTCAAGAAGTATGCAAAGCTCTGAAGCTTGTCCCCATAATTCCATGCTCCATGTTATTGACAAAATAAAGCCATGTCATTGGTAGATAATAAGTCCAATTTCATACTTGACATGATATTAGCTAGATTGACCCTTAGATATTATTCTGTAATATATTGTACACAAGCTTAGTTGTTATATAATTATAAACTACCTTTTGATTAATTAGATGATGTTCACTTCATAAATGTTGTGGAACCCATGCAGAGTTCCCAAACTGCACAGTACTAGGGACTGCAATCAACCATTGACATACATTTGAAGGTATGCAATTTCCAAAACAATTGGACAACTAAGCAGCTTGGGATTAGATTTTTGAAGTTCCATGAATAGATACTCTCTAAGTAGTATGCACTATGAAGTCAGAAACAACTTTCCATACCAATGATAGGGTAGTTCTCACATAACCTTCCCGAATTTAAAGCCAAACCAAATAACTATACCTATATGCCATAAACCCACATCACTTTCCCCTTTTTAACATCCATACACTAACAACCAATTTTTCTTCAAGATCGGTCAAGTGATTTCATTTTAATGTATGACTAAAAGACCCATCTAATTAGGGAATAATGATTAGGAAATAGTCTTATAGAAATAATTGGTATCCTCAAATATCTCTTTAAGTATACCAAGCATGGATACGCAAAGAATCGGTACATACAGAACATTCATGCATCAAGAAAAAACTAGAATACAAATACGACATGCATACAGTAATATACATACATGGAAAAGGGAATATGATGTGACACTACAAATACTATCTATAGAGTTATGGCACATGACATAACCAATTTTTTATTTGAACTTGCAGTTAAGTTCTCTTTTCTATACCATATGCAGTTAAGTTCTCTTTTCTACAGTATATTACGACATGCATACAGTAATACATCCTCATCGCTACCATGACCGAACCAATCCTTGTCGATCCTCATCATCAATGCTAATTCTCCATCTAAAACTTTCTAGTAAAACTATATAGCCAAGCACTACAAGTGTTCTAAAAGCTCCTGCTCAAATTGGTACTTTCTAGTCTGAGCAGTCAACGACCACCGTACATCTTTGTGGGACTGCTGGACATGCATTACATGTGCCCAAATGTTGACTATTTTTTAACCTTTGGAAATTCTGACATTTGAATAATATCATCCTTTCCTGCAAGTTCCATATAAAATTACCAACGAAAAAGAGTTGCAATATGGAATTAAGACTGTAAGATCTTTTGACATTTCTATTTTCCCTTTCTACTGATATTTTCTTTCTACATTGGGTTTTGGTTAAATCCAATCCAGTGCCTTAATGCAACAATAGATAAAGAAAATCTAATATCCGATCGATAACCATAAAAATCAGTGTTCTAAAAATCCGTGTTGCTTACTGGTATTTTGGTGGATATAAGTTTTATTGCAGATCCTTGGTCTAGTCCCATTGTGTATATAAGGAACTGACCTTGCCGCACGTCTTTGTTGATTTCAATGTATATTGATCTTCCATTTTTCCTTTAATGCCACCTTCTTTTCTATTATATGATCTCTCTAAACTATGGCTTTAAATTCTCGATCAAACCAACTTATTAACATTTGTTTTCAGTTTTAGTAGCTGATCTAATATTTGGCAAAACTCTCAGTTTCTTCTATTATCCTTAACCTAGAAATTAATCGTTAAAAGCCATAATCTGTTAATGTTAACTCATAACATAATTTTTTAGTTTTTTCTGATCTCGTGAGGCTTAACATGATACATAAATACCTATACAGGGCTTTGAGATATTTTTTCAAACATGTTATGTGCCCCTTAAAACAATGTATAAATTATAAACTTTCGCAATATATATAAACTTCACATCATTAATGCTATGCCTATAAACACAAGTACTGGTCCGCAACCTAAATTCACAACAGAAATAAAAATAATTGCCTAAAATATAAATGGCAACTTATTTAAAAGGAAAAAAATAGCAAAAACTTTGTCATCACATTACTGATCGAGTGATCGGTCTAGAATATTTTATGCATTTTTTCCTGCATATTATGTACTACTGTCGGGTGATCGGGTGATCGGGGTCTAGAATATGAAAAACAAATAACAACAACAGAAAAGAAAAAAAAGTTAAGAATAATACCTAGATATTTTGTGCCTTTTCCTGCAGAGCCTGCGGATGAAGGCAGCGGATGGAGGCAGAGGCTGCGGATGGAGGGAAAGGCAGAAGATGGATGCAGAGCTGTGGTTTTTAGGAGGAGAGAGGTTTTTAGGAGCAGCAGCAGATGATACTTGTTTGGGTTGGAGGAGGTTTTAATAAGAAGGATGTCACCTAATATGGGGAGGGATAAGGGGAGAGGGCGGGATCATCCGAAAAAAATGGGGGAAGGCGGGATTTATAAACGAAAGTTTAGTCCAAAATATTTTGAAATATTAAAAATTAAAAGAATTATTCAATCGGATTATTCTTTCCATAATTTTGGGAAAAAAAGGTTTAGCGATAGTTTGTTAATATAATTCATTATGAATTATTTAATTATTTAGATAAATATTTTAAATTATTTTATTATTTTAGAGAAATATTTTTAATTTATTTGGTGCATTATTTGATTATTTAGATAATTTTTTTAGTATTATTTGATTATTTGGAGAAAAAAATTATTTGGAAAATCCTATTAACTATTTGATTATTCTTCCTTTTCAATCATGATGTTGCCTTATTTTAATTCATGACGTTTTAATAATTGTTTTTACTATTGGATTATTATTTTCGACAATGTCTAATTGGCATTGCAAATAGGATACTACTTCCGATGACATAAATTCCCTCGAAAAAATCTATACTTTTTGACAATATCTATGCTTCCTCGTAAATACAAGCTTATTGCGACAACATCAAAATTTTCTCATAAATAAAGCATAATTTATGAACAGTTGTAATTGCCCTCGCAACTAAGCTTCTATTTGTGACGGGTCCCATTTGCCCTCATAAAAAATATACCTTTTTCGAGAAAAAAAATTGGTCGAAAATAGTATTGGCGCCAACAACTCCCGCTAATTATTGAGTAATTTGACAAAAAATAAGTCCTTTTACGAGCGCAATTTATGCGTCGAAATTAATATGGACTTCTATGAGATACTTCCGATGGCACGATTTTTTATCGCAAAAAGTACTTTTTCGAGCACCCTCGTAAATGTTTGTCGCAAAAGAGGGTTTTTTTGTGTGAGGGGAGTATACCATTATTTGTATCTAAGTGTATACCATTACTTAATACTAAGTCCATTACCTTGTAATGAGTTCCTTCAGATGGAGAAGTGAACACATTAGGTAACTTTCTATAATTATCCCTAAGGAAGTTTGTACTAGTAATCCATAATTATACTCATCCGATATGGAAGAAGGCACTAAAGCCAACACGTAAGTATAATTACATCACCTACAAACCAGTAATGGAGACCATGGAATTTATACTAAATAAAATCCCTCTCCCACTTAGTTATTAACAATGAGGGTTTTTCTACTAGTTGATATTATGTCCATGTTGTCCATTATTAATACAGGCTTAGTTTTTTATAAAAAAAATTCATAGAATAATAACATGCATAATCAGAAAAAGCAAAATGACAACAAACAGAAGACAAATAATCCAACTATTATGGTTAACTTTCCAGCTCCGTCCTTAACTATTCGAATCCAAAATCTGGCACTACGTAGATCTATTCGGGGTTCGATTCCTTCATCGAAAATCATCAAAAATCGTCCGTCTGCCTCTGGACTGCTTAAAACCAGCATCTCGTCCGACGTCAGAAACAGTCACTGCCGTCATCACGATTGATCAAAAAAATTAAAATTACATCAATCATATGCCTCCCGAAGGAGTTCACACATAATCTAGATTGAAAGATTAATATTATAAGCACGATCAACCCTCGTGATTTTAATTACATCCAGAACAACAACAACATCCATGACATGTCCGTGGTTTAAAACAACACAAACAAAATATGCATTGGACCAGAAAAGTTGGATCTAAAATGCCTGCAAATTCGAGTTAGAGCAGATCTATATCTACGAGTATTACATAACACAAGTTTTATTGGACAACATGGATGTATCAATCAATACGCAGATCCAAAGTGGCTCTGATACCAATGATGGAACTGGGGATTCCCAGGACCCTTAGTTTCGTGTACGTATTGATCGATGGAGTTTAGAAGATCTAAGACGTGTTCTAACCCCTTATAGCGGAACTAGGGTTCACGAATTATACCTGCGACGGGAAGAAAAAAGACAGTTTCCAGCAACGTCGAGCAGTCACGACCCCAAGATCTGTACGTATTCCTTCCTCGGATTGGACATCGTATGGGCGATGATCTTCCAACCTTTTCTTCTCCTTGGCAGCCCTCACATTCTCTCCTTACATGAATCACAAATTTGAGAAAGGTTCTTATTTATGATGAATATGACGGCCAAAGAATAGAGGATATATATATATATATATTATCTATATATATATATATATAAGGCTACGGCAGGGACTGTCATGACCCACACCTTGTTTAGGGACACAAGAATGTGGGTACGTCCAGCCTATGCCGCAGTGTCGGCTGTAGAATGCTGTATAGGTCGTCTATAAAAATAACATCAACAATATATATATATACCTGTCATCTTCGCACGGAGGATATATATATAACTCAATCACATGACATCTAGGAAAAATAAGCACGATGTGATAAAGATATGAAGAAATAGCAAAAGCTGGAAATATATGCAAGTCACAGAGTCACAACCAGAAGTTCAGAGTTTAAAAATTTATACAATTCCAAAATATATATACTACAACCTAAAATAATAAGCTGGAACGCAGTCCAGTCAAACTTAACTAGTCTAGGTCAGAGCAGGCGGTACGTCCTCAATGGGCACTGGCCACAGGAATGTCCAGGTCATATCCGGCCATCTATGCCATACCCATAATAGGTTAAGCAGTATACCTCTAAATCCTTTGTAAACATCAATGGGGTTATCCTGTCAGGATAATGAGCAAGTACAAATACCAACAACAGTTCCATTGAATTGACAAATGCTATAAGAGACAATTCTAATAGAATACAAGATAAAATATCATGACTGGAATATAAACATGATATATATAATAGGATATCATGTCAGGGTGTAATGTACAGAAAAGTAGAATAGTACAGGAATATCTGATGTAAAATATAATAAAAACTGTGCCTTGAGTATTAGGGCATTATGTGATCGGCTTAGGTCAAGATCAGGCTATTCCATTTGAACGACTATGCATAAGTAGTATAGAGGATCAGGCCAGCCAAATAGAAAGCTATGCACAAGTAGTATCAGGTCAGGCTACACCCTACGTATGGTGTGGGTGGAGCTACGCACAAGTTGTAACAAGTAGGGGTAATGATCACATAACCTCTAATAACTCTCCATCCCCGAGTAGTATAATGGATCCAACCATGACACGTCATGACATAGAATTTAAAGAGCAGGGGGCCAGCCCACATCCAAATCGGTGTCTATACAAGTACAGAAAACAAGATCGAACAATGTACTCAGACACCAGGTAAACCAGAAATAACATCACATGACGAGATCCACGTATACTAGTCCGTGTATCCTCGTGTCGAGAATCAAGTAAAATACTACAACTGAATCGGATATAATAGATATCAAGATAATGAAAAATATCAGTGAATGTACTCGCCTGCGGTCCTGAGCTGTCAAATGGAATCGATGCTTAGAGTGATATCGCAGACCCTAAGATGGGATATTATGAGTTAAATTAGGGTTTAGTTAGTGTTAGGCATAATTTCTAGTGTATGATATGCAAATCTAGGTCAAGCTCAGTAAAACTAAGTCAAAGTAGGTCACACTAGGTCACACTAAGTCAAACTAGGTCATATAAAGTCAAACTAGGTCACACACAAGTCAAACTAGGTCAAACTAGATCAAAAGTTGACTTATAGTTGACTTTTGGTCAACTGGTCCACTCTGGTCAACTTCTCGTCAAATCTAGGTCAACTTAGACTATTGGTTGACTCACAGTTGACTTTTGGTCAACTGGTCAACTATGGTCAAGTTCTAGTCAAAACTAGGCCAAGTGTTGACTTTCGGTTGACTTTAAGTCAAAACAGTCAAACTCGATCAACCGAGGTCAACACTTGACTAAGGTCATATTCCTAACATTTACCTACCAAGATATTTCATATCTTGGTCAAATTGGTATCCCGATACCAATATCTTAGTTTAGGGTAAATACCTTAACTAAGGTAAACCTTTACCTTAGATAGGTAACCCACAACCAAGCCTCTACCTTAGTTTCTAGGCACCCTTCTACCTTAACATGGTATCCTAATACCTTATCCTTGCATCTTGATACTTTAACTTGGTATCTCAATACCTTATCTTGAAGGTATCACAAATACCTTACCTTACCCATTACTAAGGTAATTCACATTACCTTGCCCATACCAAGGTAAATCATATTTACCTTGAGATACCACTCTTAGTATCCTAAGATACCAAGACACTAACCTATCTAACCATTACCTACCACTATCTAACTCTAAACTAACCTTTAACATATCCTTCTATCATTACCTTAACTTCTAACAACCCACCTACCAATATCCTAAGATATAGGATACTAACACTCAACGAACATACAACATCCAATTTAACCTCTCATAAAATCTCTCATCTAACCTCTCCTATATACACTCATATATATATATATATATATATATATATAATATATATATATATAATATATATATATATATATATATATATATATATATATATACGTGTGTTAGTGTGTGTGGTGTGTGTTGTGGGTGATTATGTTGTGAGGAGTATGTGTTGTGTGGGATGTTAGAAAGTGTGAAGAAAGGAGGAGAAGGATGTATGTATGTATGTAAGTATGTATATATATTCACACACAACACATACTACTCACAACACAATCACACACACACACTAACACACGTTATATATATATTATATATATATATATATATATATATATATATATATTATATTATATATATTATATATATTGAAGCAATGGGTAATTTTGGCGAACTTGCTTCCACTGAGGCTCGAACTCCCGACCACTTGGGTCGCATGCACTACAACAAAAACCCTTTTAATGATGCTCGACAAGGAGTTTTAATGACGGTTGATACATAAGCGTTATTAAGTTGAAAAATACCTTTTTTCTATGACGGTTTGGGCTAATTCTGGACTTTTTAACGTTTATAAAATAAAGCGTATTAATAGTTTAGAGCGGTGGCAAACTTGTAATTCTTTCATTGTATAAAAGCTAAGTGGGAGAGAGAGAATTTATTTCTCATCCATTTTCTAACCGAGCAGCTCCTCCCCAAACCTCTTCTCCCCCAATTTTTTACTTTTCATTTTCCCTCCTTTTCGGTTCGACTCCAATTTTTCCTCTCCTAAACTCCAGATCTACGCAAAGGTGGATGCGACGATGGTGGTGGTGAAGAGGCTGAAGAAGGTCGGGGTCGGGAGGAGGGAGTTCGAGCAGCAGATGGAGCGGTGGGGAGGGTGCGGCACGAGCATTAGGAGGCGGTGGTATGATCCTCAACTTCAACTCCATTCTAGTTCGATTTCGACTATTTTCTCACTTTTATCATCTGGGCAGCGCTTGATTCAGTAGATTTGAGTGTTTTATTTTGGGAAAGATTTGATTTTTCCCCCCTTAGGGTTAGGGTTAGGGTTTGTGTTGTTTGTTCTCGTTACGTTTGTGTCTCGCACCCAGTTATATGTCCAGGTTCATCTAGCTTACCCCGAGCGCCTCCGACGGCACCGTCGCGTACAGTAGCGTGCCGACGACGATGCCCAAGGCTCCGCCGTCGTCCTCGCACAGCTCGGTGTCGACGTTCTCGCCGACCGCGTACGGAAGGTCGAAGCGGAGAGGGGCTCCTCTTCGCGGTGAGCGACGAAGAGGACGACAACGTGAGGAAGAAGCTCAGGCTTACGAAGGAGTAGTCTGCTCTTTTGGAGAAAAGGTTCAGAGAACATAGCACTCTCAATCCAGTAACGCTCTACTTAGCATATATATTGTTCTGATAGCTTTCTTTTGTGCCTCTTTGGCATGTATATTATTTTATTTGTATAGGAAGTTTATTATTGAATGAAATTCCTTGGATTCGTGATGGAATTTTGATTCACTAGTAGTGAAATTTGAATTCTATTGCTGTGTATGCTATTATTATATGGATTAGGTGTTAACAGAGATTGGATTCTTTTGTAGATTGTGTGTCAACATAGAAGGTTCTTAATCTGCAAATATGCTCTCGCGCTAGCTGAACAAGTATGTGCTCCTTGGTAACTGCTCTCCTAATTTCTCTTCTAATATTGAATGAAATTTAGATTCTCTAATATTTTGTGTGGTCCATCACCTTCAATAATATTGCCCCAGTTATTAACTTGAATTGGTTTAGGATTGTAAAAGAACTACATTAGTATCCAGTTGGGATATCGAGCTTCGGGTAAATGTGATCCATATACCTTCAGAAGAGCTAACAGTCAGTTTGCAGGGAAAAAAAATATGTGACAATGTTTAGACTTCTTTTGATAGTTACATTCATAAATAATAGAATCTTTTGGTTATCTCCATCTTGCTTACTGGTGTTAGTTCTTAGCATATATATTTTTATTTCTTTTAATTTTGTTTCGCTTCTTGTAACCTAGTTTATGTTTATTCTGCTTCTGAATATATGAACAGCTTGTGCTCTTTGCGGCTTGGAAGAGGCTTCTCCCATGACTGTGACTCGGTCTTTCCTCTCCTAAAGTTTGGGTAACAAGTCTTCCACACAACTTAACATGGATTTATTTAAGTTCAGTTAGCTGCCTTTTTCTGCTCTGTGAGCTTTTACTTGTGTTAACAAAGTATATATTAGTCTTGGATAAGACCAGTTTTATTCTCATTTAGTTGATTTACCTTTTACTTTCATCTATGTCATACTCTGTACTTGCTTGCAAATTGACCTGAGTTACTACGGACCATAATATAACTTGAATGAAAGAATGAGCTATTTTACATATGCCAGAAAAAGCAAATACATTACATGGTAACAACTATGTATTTGTGGTGAATCCTTGGTTGTAGAAATTGGAGTATTGGTGGCATAGATTTTAACATGGTATTAGACCAATTACAGTTTTATTTTTTAGAAGGTTCAAATCATGAATGGCATATTTTAAATTGGTTGAAAAAAAATAATTCCTTTCCCTCTATGTTGGGACTACATAAATGTTGGGACTACATAATTTTTTCCCTCTATGTTTTATTGCTTGTGTTTCAAGGACTTACTTGCTTATTGGTTCATAATTTTTCCTTGACCGGTCTGGATGGCTCATTGGTTGGAGAGTTTCCTAGGTACTGTTATCCCTAACTATAAGTTACATGTTGGTGCTACTTGAGAAGTTTGATGCTTGCTGCTCAGCTTCCAATGTAATCTTTTTTAAGCTTATTCATGTTGATTTAAGAGAATGTACTGTCAAGTTTATTCATGCTTCCAATGTAATCTTTTTTTGTTTTTTTCAGCTTTCCTTCTTTCATATGTGGACCAATCAATTGCAAGAGACATTAAATTCAAATAAACGAGGATACTGCTTTTTTCCATAAAGATTTTAGCAGTTGGAGGACCTTTAGTCCCTGGTAGTCCAACAGAGCTCTGGGTGCAGGTTTTTTGGTAGTTGTAAATGTATATATGTATTTGTAAATGTATATATGTATTTGGATATTCTATTTTGAGAATGTAATAAAGATGTTGATATGTACTCTATTTTGAGAAATGTAATAAAGATGGTGATATAATGTTAATTTGATTTTTAGGCCTGACAATTATATGGACTGATTTGGATGTGCTAATTTGAATAGTATAAAGTGTTATAAATGTGCTGCATTGAGCCTATACATGTTATCTATTCATGATATTTTAAAATTGTTCTGAATTGTGCACTATATATTAACTATTCATAACGCTTTTATAGAAACTATTCATGACGGTTATTTTATGACGCTTTTGAAAAACATTTATAACACCCGTTTTCATGACGGTTGCTGTGGAAAAAAAAGCGTCATGGTTCGTCATTAATGACGCTTTTTAGCCGTCATTAAAAGGGTTTTTTGTTGTAGTGATGCATCTCTCTTAACCACTAGGCTAGAGGTCATTTGCTAAATATATATTATATAATATATATATATATATATATTATTAATATATATATATATATATATATATATATATATATATATATATATATTAATATATACACACACACACTAACACTAATATTTATATATCCAAAATATTCCAAAACCTATCCGAATACCCAAATCCTCGCAATTCTACCCTCTAGCGCTTAGACACGTACCCCACACAAGCAATCTAACTCGTGCACGCGAGCGAAAACGAGAAACGAGGCCCGAATGGCTAAATGGCCATTCTGGCGACTCCGGGTTGTCCGATTCGCGATACCGCGCGATACGGGTACCAAACCTATCGTATTCGATCCAAACTCTACCCACGAGTTCAAAATAATGATTAGAAACTATTCTAAGTGCTAACTTGCCGATTCTAGTGTAGGTGCAAAAAGTCACCCGTGTGTTGGAACCCGAAAACCCCAAAAAAGCTCATTTTCATGATTTCTCGCAAAACAATCCCACGTATCCAAATATGGACACGTACCTAGCCTCATCTCATCCAAACTAACCTAATTAGCTCTAATTAGGCTAGGGATAACACCCAAATATGTTAATTTAGGATTTTCCCCAAATTTGGCACTAAACCTAAGCCAAAAGTCCCAAATCGGGTCCAATGGGTTCCAAATCTCTCCTAATGGGTTATCCTACACCTCGGGCATCCTCTAATATTCAAATGATACTAATTAGAAGTAATTACAAAGGTTAGAGTGAGGGTTTACCTCTTGGGAGTTGGAATTCCAAGGAAAAGTCCCAAAATTACTTCTTCTTAGGTCAAAGTCCAAAATCTATGTTTCCACCACCACCAAGCTAGATCTACCTAAATTAAAATCAAAAATGAGAGGTAAGCAAAAGTTAGCACCAAGATTAGAGAGAGAACTAGAGTATGGAGAAGATTTGGAAGAGATTTGCTTACTTTAGAGCTTAAAATACAAAAGGAAAAAAGAAGGATTTCGTGGAATGAGAGAAAAGAAAGAGAGAGAGAGAGTGTTCTTGCAAATGAGAGCATAGGAGGGGTGCATATTCTGGCCAGCCATGTAAAAGGGGGTTTGGGGCAACGTGCAAAGTCACAAATGCCCTCCAAGTCAAAGAATAGAAGGGTTTTGAGTTGGGGTCAAAATGGTAACTTGGAAATTTTAAATTCCAAGTTCTAAATCTAATTCTAAACTCTAATTCCCACTAAAATCAAATGGGATTAGTCAAAAATATCTGGGTTTGGTCATAACAAGTTGGACGGGTCCAATTGGGTCCAAACTGACCCGGGTCACTAACACATGTCGAAATGAGACGAAACTTAAACCCGATCAAATAAAACCCCAGAACACAATATTATTAAATAAATATTCACAAAAATATTAGAATATTAAAATGACAAATTTGCCCTCAATTTTGAAAACTGGAAGTGACAAATCTACTCCCCTTAAAAAATTTTGTCCTAGAAATTAAAGTTGCTTGTACTCTTCTCTAGGCCAAACCCCCAACAGTAAAGGTCGAAACTTTTATCTAGTAACACACAAGATCATGGTCCCATTGGTCACGATTTTATAGTCTCAATAGGGTCACTACACTATCTAGCACAATAAACACAATCTAAGAGGTACTATTAGAACATACAACAATCATGGGAAAAAGGACGAAAGAAGAACAAATGATAGACTGCTAACCCATCACCTGTAGCATCGGCCTCCTCATACGTCAACGTAAAAACCCTACCAGACTGGGTATATCCCTCTGCTAGTATAGGGCAAGACGTTGTTCCACAGGTAGCCTAACTTCATCTCCTGCCCTTGGTATGGACACTGGCCAGGACGATGAAGGGTATCCCCAATTTGAGTCGAAAAAAATACAGTGACTTAGTGGGGTGAATCAAGAGTGGGTCTTGTGTTAAAAAAGTCGTGCGATAAAAATAAAGCACAAGACGGTGTGTTTGAGTGGGACACGAATGTCATGGGTGTATGGTGTCTTATCTAGATCATGCATGTGAAGTTGGTTTTGAGAAAACAACTTGCCTTGTGCTCCTAAATTAAAAGTCATAGCAATATGCATATGATAATCATAAATAAAGTTGGAAGGGTCAAATGGCCTAAATTGATCCGAAATTGCGATATAAAAGTAGTACAAAGAAACAAGTTTGAGTGGGACATGATATATCAAAATGAAGATAATCTTGTCTACTACAAACTCATGAAGGGAGTTTCCAGAGATTGACATCTCTGACGTTTTAGAAATCAAAATCACGAAATAACATCATCTATATTAACAGAAGTGAAATGATAGACATGACATGTTAGGACCCTTCTCAAGATACAATCTGATAATCATACACGACTGTCCAAAATTATGATACTTAGAATCCTTGCCACGCTAGTAAGCAAGGTTGCGATAAACGGTAGGATCCATAACTGGGGTATGTACCTCTATAATCATGTCGTCTGGAATCCTCGCTACGCCGACTAGTATAGCTGCGAGAAATTCTAAATCTCATAAGCAAGATATGTACATCCGAAGTCTGGTCTCTACGTTCTCGTGACGCCAGCTAATATAGCTATGATAAAATCTAGGCTCCATAACCAAGTACGTTTTACTTTCTCTGTTATTTCCGTCAACATATGTTATTAGAAGATACCATAACTCCGGCCATAACATTCATCTCGATATGAAAGTCAAGTCAACGATGATCCATCAAAATCAAATTCGATAACGAGGAGCAAGGGTCAACTGAAGCAAATTTCAAATTGACATTTAAACAAGATTCTCATGGGTCGTGCCAGCCGTTTGCAAATATTATTGACCAGGATAATGCCTCTCCCGGTCATAATCTTGCCAGGCCTACCCAGAAATTTAGTAATATATTGTGTCTAAAAGCAAGAAAAACAGACACAAAACTGTGCATAGTACCAGAGTTAAACAAAGCTAATACAGGAAAAGAATCGAGTAGAACAGACCTGCGACTACATCTCCCATGGGCTCAGTCTTCTCAGCTGCCAGCACGAATGCCCTACCCTGGGATGCTTTCCTCTGTTGGATAAAATGATGCTGCTGTGTCTGAAGTGGCGGACCCTACTGCTGAGCTGCAGGTGGAGCTCGGTCCTGACCTTCCTTGGCTGCATGAACAGGACAATTCTTCAGCTGATGGTCGGACGCTTCGCAGAACAGGCAAACGCCCAACCTCATTTGACAAACCTCTAAAGTGTGCCCTGGCTTCCTACAGAAGGCACACTGAAGGGCCTTTCTCTGCCCCTGCTGCTGATGGGCACATGCTGGTGCATGATGCTGCTGAAACTAAGCCTGCTGGAACGGCCTCTGCTAAGTGTGAGGACGCTTGGCCGGCCTCGCACTAAAACTAGCTCCCAGAGCTTTACCGCTCCTCTGGGCCTAAGACCGAAGTCCTCCTCCGCTATCTGAGCATCCATCAGAATCTGCTCAAAAGTTGCCTCGTGACGCCAGATGTACGAGAGCGAACAGCGTAGATCAGGCCCCTCCTGAACTTGCGGGCCTTCTCTCCCTCATACTGAACCATCCCCAGGGCGATTCGGCTCAGGCGGAAGAACTTTGTCGCATACTCGTCCACCGACGAGTTCCCCTGGACCAGCCCTGCAAACTGGCCCTCCAACGTGCTGAGAGCTACATCAGGATAGAACTTCTCCTTGAATAGCCTCTGAAAGTTCTCCCAAGCCCTCTAATAGATGCACGAGGGTCCGTGCGTACCAATCAACGCAATATCAAAGAACTGGCTCACTGCTGCTGATACCCACAGCCTCTTTGGGATCTCTGCCAGCTCTAGGCTCCTCTCCACGTCCTCTAGCCAATCATCGGCGTAAAGGATGCCATCGGTTCCCTTGAACTCCTTGGGGACCATCTTCTTGAATTCAAGCACTGTACCAGGCCTCGACTGCTGCTGATCTGGCTCCTGGGTCGGAGCGCCCAAAACCGAAGCCGTAGCTACCTTCTCGACTGCTGCCAGTGCCAACTGATGAGCATTCTCCATGCTCTGCCTCAAGGTCTCTGTCTGACGCTACGACGTCTCAGCCTGTGCTCGCTGCGCCTCCATCATCTGCTGGAGAAGTACGAATATCTGTGTAGCGTCTATCGACAGTGCAGGTGGAGGCGGAAGAGACTCAGGAACGATAACACTAGGCCGATGAACCTGCTGCGGAGGACCTCCAGGTGCTGCTGCCTCTGCTACCTGGATGGTAGAAACAGTATGGATGGCCTCCTGGACTGCCACTCCCTCAACCGGAGAAACAGGTCGCAAAAGATCGGACCTCTCCGGTGCTGCATCGGATCCAGCGGCCTGAGCTTGAGTCATTGTCATCCTGGAGACAGATTTGAGCAAAAGATCAATATGGCATAAGATAAGATATTATCAAAGAAGAACAATTAAATTGAAATACAAGAAGAGTTGTCATGGTAATCAAAGATCAAAAAAAATTCTAAAATGTGATTGAGTAATTCCTATCATAACCTAGATCCTGTATCCTAATTGCAGGCTCATAATTAGTACTATAAGTCGAGTACCATTACGATATCGTACTAGTTGCGACACAGAGACCTGCACGAGCCACCATAAAAACGTGTCACGACCCGCAACCTGTTTAGGGGCACGAGCACGTGGGTACGTCCAGCCTACGCCGCAGTGTCGACGGTAGAACGCTGTATAGGTCGTCTATAAATTCTAACAACAAAAATATATATGTACCTGTCATCTCCGTACGGAGGAATATATATAACTCAATCACATGACATCTAGGGAAGATAAGCACGATGTGATAAAGATATGATGGAAATAGCAAAAGCTGGAAATAGATGCAAATCACAGTCACAACCAGAAGTTCAGAGTTTAAAATATTATACAATCCCAAAATATATATACTACAACCCAAATAATAAGCTGGAACGCAGTCCAGTCAAACCTAACTAGTCTAGGTCAGAGCAGGCGGTGCATCCTCAATGGGCACCGACCCTACAGGAATGTCCAGGTTGTACTCCCCATATATGCCATACCCATAATAGGTCGAGCAGTCTGTCTCTAAATCCTCTGTAAACATCAACGGGGTTATCCTGTCAGGATAATGAGTAAGTACAAACACCAACAACAGTTCTATTGAATTGACAAATGCTACAAGAGATAATTATAATGGAATATAAGATAA
>JANAVB010010791.1:12791940-12911940 GCA_029216955.1 Iris pallida | reverse complement strand
AGCAATGCGACCCGGACTGGCCTTTACTATGATGGTTGAGATGGAATAACGACACGAGAAGCAATAACAACTTAAAATTTTATGATAAGGTTACCGAGTGAAATTGATTTGCGATTGATTATTACTTGCTGATTAGGAAAAACTATAGAATAATAGCACACCTCTAAAGCAGTCTTAAAACCTTATATACCCTTTACCATTTAAGTTATTTTAATTTCGAGAACGAAATTTTTAAGGAGGGTAGATTTTAAACCCCTAAAAAGTTTAAAATATTTTTTATATTTATTTGATTTAACTAGTGATTTTTGGATTATATTTTTATCAAATATATATATATATATATTATATAATATATATAATATATATTAATATATATATATATTATATATATATAGGCCTAGTCATGTTGAGTTTTAGGGTGTATGTCGATTAGGAATTATGACACGGAGAGTGTAATCGTGTGCTTTAGTAGTATTAGCCATGGTAAGAAGGCCTATAACTGTGTTCTATCTAGGAAATAAGTCTAACCCCTAGAATTGGCTTAGTTAATTAGTATAAAGACTTTTGACTTTTTAGGAGATCCGACTTTACCAAACTAGCCCAGACTTGACCAGAACCAAACTCAAACCCATGTGGACAGGTAATGCTTCTAGAGACGTACATGTCGAGTTATAATTATGTAATATTTCGTACTTTATTTCAGTAGTCTAAAATATTCCTAAATAATTATTATATATAAATGTTATTTAAATTGTTATTTTATTGAAATATGATAACTTGCTAAATATTTTTAGATTTTTCTGAAATAATAGGCTAGAAATACATGTGTAGAGAATGCATTATATATATATAATATTTTTTTTAATGCATTATATATATTATATATATATATATATATATATATATAATATATATATATTATATATTAACAAAAAAGGAAGGAAATAAAAATAAAAAAAAACTGTGAACACCCTACCTCCAAACCAAGTCGTGGAAAACTCAGTTCTTCTTTGATCAAAACCACCAAAATTCGATCCAAATTCATCCAAATCTTCTACGATGCATCTAATTCTCCCTCTAATACATAAAATCTATTCAAAATTTGATTTCGAATCCATCTTGATATCGAGTTTAAACTCGATATTTATTCAAAAAAACAAGAGTAAAATTTCGTGAACCCTATTCCTGAACTCTAGAAAGCCTCGACATCCTTCCAGAGACCCTTGCCAAGTTCACATCGACCCTTGCCAACTTATACATATTATGCATGTTTATTTCAATTCTTGTTCATATTTATTTCTTTCTTGTACTATCACATGATTCTTATATGCTTCGTGATGTCTTTTTACTGGTTTTCCATATGCTACTTGTTTGTTCTTCTTGTCACGTACTTGATCTATGCTACACTAGATTGTCTAGAATTCTCGTCTCTGTACACTCGACTTGGCTAGATCCTGTACTTGGACTTGACTCGACATGAGATTGATTGACTTATTTTCTTAGTTCCTAGACGACTGTTTTTAGACAATGACTATACCTAACCCCTCGTTCGTGAGCTCCCATTGGGCTGCGAAAGAGACTTATTTAATAAGGGGTCCCATTGACCTACTTATATAGGATTGTGATCTCCCATTGAGTTGAGGTTACCCGATTTACTTGTAGTCGCGTTTATTAGCACGATTCCCGACAACATGTCATTTCTTCCATATTTCGCTTGTACTGTATTTTGTCTAGTCTTTATTTCTTGCACTATTCATGTCTTTCCATGCCTATTATTTACTATCAAAGTAGGCATGTTTTATGTATCTTGCTAGTCCCCCGAGGACCGGTAATCTCTCCGGTTTAGTCGATGTTTATCCAGGTGCAGACGAGTAGGTTTATGAGCCAGCACCAGACCACGATACCACTACAGTTGACAACGTTATTGATGCTTAGCATAGCTTGGACTTATTTATTTTATTTCCTGTCTTTATATTCTATTTTCGTCTACTGGTAGTGGATTTTCTCCACCGGACGTGACTTGAATTCTTGATTACTTGAAACTTCAGTTTATATTATTTCTCATTATTTAGTTCATCAGTTCTTATTTGATTTAGTTATACTTTTTACTTTTGTGGATGAGATATAGATTGCTATGATAGCTCTAGATTTTGGATTTAGTTAGACAAATTAAGTATATTCTTGAGGGTTTCCTAGATTGAGATTGTCATTAAGTGTGTACTAGCTGGCCCTGTCATGTGCTAGTCCCATAACTTTTGGGACTGGGGTGTGACAGAAGGAGTATGGTTTCAGATGTGGCATGGTGTCAAAGTATGTTCGGGACATACGGGTCGCCGATTGGAACATTGAATGAAAGATTGGAATATGAGTAAAGCGAGAAATTATGTATTCGGAGTAAGTTCGTGCTTATGTTTTTTTGGTTTTTTAACTGTTCATGTATATTGCTTGGTCATGGACATAGAAACTCGTGCACAGGGTTTGGCTTTCCTCAAACGAGATTGGCTCATAGGCACCAGGATCGTTTGGCCTAGGAGGAAGTTATTGTGCTTTTGAGCACGGTACTGAAGGACCTCCAGTTGGGCTTGCTACCCAGGCTGATAGGAGCACCGTAATACGGGATTGCAGATCTTCGATGAGCTAGCTAGTACGCACGAACGACCGTTGCATTGAAACAACACGTCCAATATGGCTCGGAATGCCAGTGACCATCATATAGTTAGAAGGCATGCTAACATTGTATGCTTACAGGCTTATCAATTTAGTCTCGATGATGAACACGAACACTATGTTTATGTATTTCATGAGGCTAACAATGTCTGCTGCAGGAACATCGAACTTGACACATTTATATTACAAATGTTATAAATGGTGAGTATTCACCTTGCATCTGTACAAGAGTGTGTACATCGGATGAGTAAGTAGTCGTTGTTAAGCGATATGTTTGATATGTTTTCTATTTGCTTATGCTATCAAGTATAACATGCGTATATGCTTTCCTAGTTTTACAATATGCCATGAAACTGATCCTAAGTCAAAATAGAAAGATCACAATTAAATTGTATGCTTCACATGACTATAGTGTTTGTTTAGACGAGTGGGTTTTCCTATTCACCAGTACGCGATATATACTGATATCCAATCCCCCAGGTAAGGAGATCCACTCGATCGTACTGAGGCTTTAGAGCTCGAATTTAGCAACATAAAGATGTTCGACCGAGGATACTTACTTGGATATAGAAGACATGATATATGGAACAACAAGATTCTTTGTGAGCTAGAGATATCATGAGTATTGTAAGACAATTTGGCATATTCATTGGGACTATTGAGAGCCTTTATAATCAGCTTCATTATCAATAAAGAGATTTGTTTAGTATACTCTATTGTAACTTCAATATGAATCAATTTCTTCCACTGTAAATATTGTTAATTTGAGATAATCATTAATGATTTATGTTCTTGTATTGTACAAGTGCAATCTGGACTTGTACGACATCATGTTTCAGCGAGAACGGTTGATTCGGCGGGAATCGATGCGAGGTTGAACGATTCTACAGAGTCAAGACGTGACAAATGGTAAAAAAGAAAAAAAAAGAAAAAAAATTTCATCACGAAAAATAATAATAAGAAAACCTTAAAAAACCAAAAACAAAACACAAAAATACAAGAAAAAGAAATAAGTGAAAAGATTTTAAAAATGTGAAAAAACAAAGAAACAAAAAAGATTTTTAAGAACAATTTTGAAAGAAACTAAAAAATGAAAAAATAAAAAAAAAATTCTTAAAACAAAAAAAGGATTTACTACCAATAAAAAAAGGGAAAGAAATAGAGGAAAAATAATTTACAAAAAGAAAAAAAAAATTAATATATCCATGTCCACAATCCAGATTCGACCGCAAGATTCGAACTTGAGCTTGACCAAGAAAGTTAATATACACACTTTTTTTTGGGATTAGATTTTCCTCAATTTATAGAAATATTATTTTCCATACATTTAAAATATTCAAAAATAATTTATAATGCAAATCAAATATGAAAATATATTTTTCATCCTAAATTTACTTGAAAATAAAAATTTTGCGTACCAATTAGAGCATCATTAGTAAGGCCCATCCCATTTTCTAGATTCTAGATTTAGAATGTAGGAGCTCATTTTGTAGAATAATAAGTCTCATACCTAGTCCCAATTTCTACAATTTCGGTCCCAATCCATCCATGGGTGCTAAGGGTTGGGCCTCCCAATTTCTATATTCTAGATTGTAGAAACTCGTTTTGTAGAATAGTAAGTTCCAATTTGGAGCCCAACTTTCTAGATTCTAAACTTTATATTATTTTTTTCCTACATTAATTCTTGACCTCATAATTTTTTGGACCGGAGCTCACTTTATCATTTACTACTATTCTCATACAAATCCAACCCATTGTACATTTACCTTTTTTTTTTTAAATTTTGGGCTCCAAATTGCATTGGAGAGTTCCAACTACTAATGATGCTCTTACACCTGGGTGCTGATCACAGGGATTTCCTCATCTTCTCATCTTCTAGACACTATGCCTGCGTCATCTCCGACGTAGATGCTAAAGGTAGGACAATAAGATTCCGGACGGCTGGATTGCATTGACTGTCAGCAGGGCTACTATGCTTAGGCCAATTCCCTCTCTTCTATTTCTATATTTCTAGAAGCTATATTAAACTTCTTTTCTTTCTTCCAATTATGTTTTATATTGTAACTTTTATCTTATGTGACTAACTAGGATAAAGAATTTTTATAAAAAAAATTACGTATAAAAATTCTCATAGAGATTTTTCACCACTCGTTGCAATTAATATTGAACTTTACTTCATTAAATTTTATTAATTGATCATTTTATTTTTTTTGCAACCTAGGATAGAAATAAAAAAATATTGGGAATAATTTTTGTGTGTACAACTTTTTATTTAGAAACTATAACAAGTAAGATAGAAATTTTCTTGGGCCATCTCCAATGAAGGTTTCTAGGATTGAATTTCTATCTTAGTTGGCATTGTACTTTAAGAAAATTTCTATCCTAGTTGCTAGTGTTTCTACATAGACATTGCAAACACAAAAAAAAAAAAAAAAACTCTCAATAGTTCTTCATTTCTATTCTACGTCACAACAAATAAAAAGATCAATTTAATGACGCATGGTCCAATATTAATTGCTATGAGTTTAGTTTCTACGCCCTCATATAAACTCTCCATTATACATCACCGCCACATGATAGAAATTGGGATATAAATCTTGTTTGTGAGAAGTTTTTTCAAAAATAAATTTCTACCATTGAAGTAAGAGAGATAGAAATCCCCTTTGGATATGGCCTTAAGGTACAATGCCAAGTAGGATAGAAACTGAATGTTAGAAATTTTTAGGTCAGCTCCAATGAAAATTTTTAAAATTGAGTTTCTATCCTCCATGACATTGTACTTTAAGAAAATTTCTACGGAGCTGCTACGTTGCCCGCGGTTTGTAACCGCGAGCGTGATCGCCGGCCGACGTGGCGGCCGACCATTGGCCCCTAGTCCGGATGGGACCCGGAGATAGTAGGGGGTGCCAATGGCCGGCCGCACATCAGCCGATGGTCACGTTCGTGGTTACAAACCACGTGCAAAATATCATTTTCAAATTTCTATACTAGTTGGTAGAGTTTCTATATAAAATTTGTATAAATAATTAATTTAATGATGTGGAATAGAATATTAATTGGTACTAGAGAAAAAAATAAATTGTACAAATAAAATAATTAATTTCTATACTAGTTGGTAGAGTTTCTATCCAACATTGTACAGATAAAATAATTAATTTAATAATTTGGAATAAAATATTAATTGGTACGAGAGAAAAAAAAATTGTGCTCATATAAAACTTTCCATCCTCTATTATCTGTCGTATATCAGTGAAGTTGGAATAAAAATGATGGTTGCCAGAATTTAATTAAAAAAAAAAATTCTACGACGTAAAAACCGGAAATGGCTTAGGCAGGGTCTAATTTTGTTTTTGTTTTAATTTTGTTTAATGTTGACTATAGCAGGTGAATCATAGGTCACCACGTGAGTACCACGTTTACTTGCTTTCCCCTCTCTACTTTGATTCCTTTTGTTCTATTTCCTTTGGTTGGTCGGTCTGTGTGTGACAGGAGTCAGAGTCAGCTGCGACACGGTGTTGCATGCGAGTAGGTACCCAAATAAGGGAAGGCGAGCTGGACAAAGGTACGACACTCCACTCCCACCAAAAAAACAAACCATTTATTATGTTCTCTGCCGCCACTTTTTCCTCCCATCGTCCTTTGCTTTCATACCGGCCGCTCCTTCTCGTTAGAGCTTTTGGTGGGCCCGGTGGACCACAGTTTTGAGAACCTTCTTACTTACAAATATTTAATATATGTCTTCTTTTTTCTTTTTTTTTTTGTGATATTGTAACAAATATTTCGGTTTTAAATATAAAAATTAGGATATATTTTCATTTTTTAAAAAAAGTCAGCACATGCTTCCATTTTTTTATGTGAAAAAAAAAAAAATTTAAGATATGTCTCCACTATTTTAACTTAAATCTTTGATGTTTTACACAGAATGAAGGTATATGCTAGTTTAATAAAAAAAGATGGTATATACTAATTTTAAAATTTGAAATGATAATATTTACTAAAATATTCTTTTTTTCTTTTGAGATTTCAAGTCTACGTATCAAATTTTGTGCATGCTGAGTTACATATCTAGACCATAGTTTTTAATTTTTATTATTTTTATAAATGGTAGGAATAATAGGTTTTCGATGACTTAATCCACTAATCTTTCGTCACCTAGCCAGAATATTATGCCTCTTTTCGATAACTACAAGAGTCGTTCGAGTTTGAAAAATATTAAATATATGTCAATTGTGGTTACTTACACATTGTGGTTGCAGCTACAAACGAAGACGGAATTAAATTTTTAGTTTACCTCCAAATAAACTTAAAACATTCTAAAGTAAAAATTTTAACACAAAAATTTATTTATTTAATAATAAGTTAACCTAAATATTTAAAACTTGAATTTGTATATTGCTATCATAATCCAAATGTGAATGAAATATTATTTCAAAAAAAGATTTTAGGAACTAAAGGCTTGATTTTTTTTTAATAACCTAGCATTTATTCCACTAACCTAAGTTTTAGGCTTAATTTTATAAATATTCGATTTTTAGGAACTAAAGAGTAATATTTTGTGAATTTTTAGGCTTAAGAAATTGGAATTAGTATTAGTCGACTAACTAATAGTTAGAGTGCTTACTGAAAATTTGTACATGACCCTTCCTTCCAGCACATGATCAGACATATTCGATTCGTATGACCAATTAATTAGTTAGAGTGCTTACTGAAAATTTGGCCAAAATCTTAATAATCACCACCGTCGGTCATAATTTCCAATAGGCACCGACCTTCACTGTTTATCCTTTACACAATCCTCATCTAACGAACCAACCCCCTTTCCATGATATATCTGTCAATTGGTTGCAAGTCGACTTCGAATTCGAATCGACCGTACAAATTCTTGGCTCATCTCTTCAGCATCGTCCACATCAGAGCACTCTAGAATTATCTTAAAGGAAAGTTTAGTAATAGAGGCTCACGTACTAGTTAAAATTATGATTTAGGTCTCCAAAATGTCTGATATTAGTATTTGTATCTTAAAATTATTGTTCATATGAACAATGATTTTAAGACTCAAATACTAACGTTGAACATTTTGGAGACCCAAGCCATAATATCAACTCTTATGTGAGACCATATTACTAAATAATCCAATTATCTTTGTTGCATGTTGATCAATAGAAAATTTGACTGTCATATATGTAGTGTCCCGTGTCAACACAGTGTCCCGTTCCTCGTTCGCGGGGAGCACGATTAAGACACTGTTGCTATGGATTGATCAAGACCGGTTGAATTAAGATCCCTACCTCGTTATGGAATGGGTTCTTCGGAATCAAGTCCCATACTCAGCGGGTTACGCCTTCATGATGGACTTTGCGGCTGAGTTGGAAGAGACCTCCAATTGCTCTGACTTTTCATGCCGCACTTGCTTCTTTGGCTTTGATTTTATGAATGTGTTTTCGTGAATATTTTCGATGGATTTCATTACTTGCATTCTTCGAATTCGCATTTCATATCGAACTCGGAATAAAATGGTAGAGTGCTAATTCGTTGCTTATACGATTTTCAGGTGATCGTAAAGACGCCGTTTAGCACAACCGACATTTTCTCTCTCCTCGAACAAAGCAATGTGAGTGGCTGACCCTTCTCTCCTTTGACCCTCTTGTTTTCTAAATCAATCAACGACACAACATATTTGAAATGTTAGAAGTAGATGCAGTTGACACCAAGTAGATTATGCTTGTCTCTACAGAATTAAATCAATAAATTGTTGCACGATTTCTCACGAGCACCTACTATAGAACTGCTATAATATGAACAGTTCCATGCGTAAGAATCGATTAACGAATGTTGCAACGATAAGACGAGACACTATAAAATTGGCTAAGTTTCTAAAAAAAAACTCATACCACGTCGAACAACTGAGTTAATAGTACAGTCATTGGACAACTTGTGCACAAGGGATTTAGTTCCTCGAACGGTAGCCTAGGCTAAGGAACTGATCCGACCTAGAAGGAACGAGGATAACAGTGCTAGCTTAACTGGCACGGATGATTTAGAAACTTTCAAACAGGGCTCGCTACCCGCGTTGAAAGGATCGCCGTCTAACCCAACTATAGTCCAAGATGGGTTGATGTTGCCAGTGACCTTCACACCTATACAATGCCTTCATATATTGATATCAGTTGATACGGGATGAATATGGTTTGTTTGTTTCAAGCATGTAGACTATACCATAGGTGTAAAGTAATATATTTTTCATATGCTATGCCATGATAAAATGTTCATATGCAATCCATTAGGATGGTTAGTAAGATCACTAATTGTACATGCATGCTTTGCAAATTCTTGAACCAAATGAGAGCGTGGTACTTAATTAGCCACCCATCAGTACACGACAATGTACTGATCCTTCCTCTCCACATGTACTACAAGTCAAGAGGAGTGTGCCACCTAGCAAGGCGACGCTCGAGTGTTTTTGAAGCCTTACTCGTGTGCTCAAAGGCTTCAAGTTGATCTTTTGAAGTCTCTACTACATCAGTCCAAGAAATATGGCTCGACTTCCCTCGATACTAGGTGGTTTGAATATTTTGTTGTAAAAAGGGAGTTGTAATATATGAACGACTATCTCATCAGCGTTCATTTTGTAATCGAGTCAAGTTGTAAGCTTGCGCGACAACCATTGTAATAGTATCTTGTAAATGATATTCATTATCAATGAAGTAAAGTTTTCTTCTATGTGTTGTTTTTAATTTCTCTGCATACTCTATGTAATGTTATGTTTTGGATAACCTAATGATACTGCCTTGTGCGAGCGTAAATTAGGCTCGCACGACATCACATCCGGGGAAGACTATCAATTCTTCGGAATCGGGGCATGATAATATATCCACATAAGGTTGTTCTACGACAGAAGAATCATCTAAAAAATAGACCATGTCAAAACATAAATCAAGGAGCACCTATTGGTATTAGATGAAATTTTTAACCTAATTGGAGAATATCCCGGAGTACGACGAGAGTCATTTGTGTATCAGAGAAGCTCATGAAGGCGAAAAATGTGGTGCGGTTGAGCACGTGTCAGGATATTGGAAAACCTATATCAATGTTAGCGGTATACCAGCGGTACACTGCTGCATGTTAATGCATCACTTTGTTCCAAAAAGGTTCTAACTCAATGTGACCAATTTTTGATATACCATTGGTTTACTGTAGTCGGTATACAGCCAGTATTCCGATGTTGGGGCTGAAGGCTGAATTTGGATATTTTATTAACACTTGGATTGTGATTGAAGGTCCAAAATTTTTTGGAGTTAGGTACTATAAATAGAAATTTCCTAATTCTAACTCATTATCAGAATATCCAATAAGAGAGTATTCTCAAGGTTATAATTTTCTAAAGAGAGGGAGAGGGATTCAAAATTTCGGGAGTTTATTCGAAAAGAGATCACTTTGAGAAGTTCTACAATGGTTCTTCCTTATCTTCTCGTCTTCGGTAATCTTTTCATACTCATTGTTATCTTTTCCATCTAATTTAAGTTTTGTAGTGAATCGTGTGGATGAATGAAGGAGTTTGTAAAGGAGTTGGTATATTTTCTTTATTCCACAAGAGGTAACTTTTTATGGTGGTCTCCGATCATTCTGTGGGTTTTTCGTTAGCATTTTCCATATAAAAGTTATTGTGTTTGTGTTGTTCTTATTGTGGTTTTGGCATATTTGATTGTGAGACTCGTCTCACAATATCGATATGTGTATACACCTTATTGAGTTTCTTTTGGCTTTTTTTTTTCTAGATTGATCTGGACTGTTAAGATACCTGTTGGCATTGCCATAAACCTGTGTTAAGATCAGCATGTGGAATGATGAATCCGGGGATTTCTCTAAGTAGAGAAATTTCAACCTTTTGGATTATTCGATGGAGATCCGCAAAAATTCGACGGATTATCCGGATGACCCTTTTTTTTGAAACAAAAGTTGTTGTGACCATCTGGATTTTCTAACGAAAATTCGAAGAAATTCGCCGAAAAATCCGACCGTGGGGAAGATGTGATATTTAATGAATAGTAATCAGATATTTTGATGAATAGTAAGGTTACGTTCTTTCGTCCAATGGTTTCTTGGATTTGATATATCTTATTATCCAATGGTTTCCTGGTTTTCTTTGATGAACGGTCCAGATTAATCCTGATCGAGTCGTAGACTGCGATCGGACGATCACGATTAATTCACCTTTTTTTATATATATGAGTTTGATTTCTTTCAAATTTTTTTATGATCTCTCTCTACTTTTTTTTTCTTCTCGTTTCCTCTCCATTTTTCTCGTGAGATAGGAGCTTGGTCTCTGTCAATCCCAGTACCGAAATACGGGGACATACGTAAGCCAGCTACTGTAACGCCCCAGTCCCAAAATACGTAGGATTAGGAACGTAGACATGCCAGCTGTATTCATACGAAGTACACTCCAATATATGGAAATCTCGTACGAATACATAAGCTGTAAAATGCAGTAGAACCACAACTAATCTCATCCACACAAAATAAATAAAAGATATCATAAAATGATAATGAACTGTCTTGATACAATATGTTGGGCGGAGACAAATCCACTACCAACAAGTAAAGGAAGATACATGATGTACAAAAGAATGATTTTAGCGAGCGAAGCGAAGACGATCCAAATGCAATCATCCTCAAAGACACGGCAATGAACATGGCTAGAGCTAAAGTACCTGCGAAAGACAATAGCACACACCTGGGGAGATAACCAGGTCCTCAGAGGGACGTAACAAGACACATAATATCATTCCATATAAACTGAATAAATATTGCTCAAATAAATAAGTAAATCGAATTATAACATGGTCCAATACGCACCTACTGAATGAGAGTACTATCCCCCCAACCAAACAAGGACAGGAGATGGTAAACTAATTCACGGTAACGTATCTTCCCATGCTATGAATCCAATATGGTATCCGGACCCCAACAAGGTTCAATACCTTCTCATCGAAGTCGTAAGTCACACCTACAACCAAACAAGGACAAGATGTGACGAACTAATCCGCGACAAGTTATTGTTCTAAGCCACGGTCAGATACAAGTACCCAAACCAAAAGTACTCGTACCTAACGGATAAATGTAGCCTACCGTTCTAAGTGAAATATAGTTAAGAACAATCCTTCCTACGCATGGGCCCTGGCTGAATAGGATCGGCGTAGTCCCCTTTGGGCACCAGAGGCCCCATCAGTAAGAGCATGACGTTCCGCAGAATCGCCAGTGGCCGTCAGTAATCATGGGTAATCTGATCCGCGTCTCCGGCGGAGCTCACGGGTTACAAAAGGAAAAGTGCATCGAAGCCCATACGCTAAGGAATTGTCCTCCCCGCCCAATACCTACTATGTTGTATCCACAACACAAACCACTATAACCGCTAAGTCAAACTAGCATACAATCTCTATTAGCGATTATTCCTATCGCACGGCTTGTAAGTACTGGTGGCCAGCCAATCACGCACTTCCGTGTTCTACATGTGACACACAACCTCGTGTTACAACGTGTCAAGGCCAATGAATGCAACACACAAGGTGGTCCCTTAAATCTAGGTTTAATGTGAGAAAAATAATACATAGCAGGAAAAGTAACTGAACAGTAAGTTCTAATAGTTATGCCATGTATCACAGTTTATTTTGCATAAATAAAATAAATAATGTATGAAATATGAGCTAAAATAATTAAACATCGAATGGCAAGGTGTCTTGCCTGGTAGGACGTCTGGTGTACTGCAATGATGAATGTGGCATGATCTACAACTTCGGTGCAACCACTATGCAAAGTGACCTCGGGTGGTGGCACGGACAGTTCCATCGGGTCCAGAAGGGTCAATTTAGTTAGGGTGGACATAAGGTAGGCTGGAATTGGTAAAGGAATAGGAAAGATGGGCGAACTCACGAGATGAAAATATCGTAGGAAGTCAAATAATATTTTTAGTTAAATCTATATTTCCAAACATAGTTTTAGATAAATACAAAATAATTATTTAAGGCAAACCTAATTTGAGTCAAAAATATCATTAGATTTGCGGGTCAAAATATTTTTAAATAATTATTAAAAATCTTGAAATTCATCTAGGGTTTTAAAACTATATTTTTAAAATAAGGCCAAGCCAATTATAATATTGGTATAAATATGTATATATATTTTTGAAGGCTTATTATGCCTAATTATACAAAAAAACTAATTTTCAATAATAACTAAATTAACCATAATTCCTAGTCAATAATAAAAAAATATATAAAATAATATTAATAATAAGGACAATAATAATACATGGTGTACACATCCCCCATGTACATATAATACTAATCAGTAAAATACTATTACTATAAGATACTTATAGTGAAAACCAGAAATATCATAACAAAATAATAATAATAATAATAATAATAATAATAATAATAATAATAATAATAATAATACATATAATAATAATAATAAAGTAAAGAAGAAACCATTAATGCATAAAACTAAACAAGAAACACATACTAGAAGAAAACAATTGAAACCAAAAAAATAAAACATAAAAAATAAAGTATCTACATCTCTTCAGCAGTCTACTGTCTGCTGTCTGCTGCTTCCTCCATCGGGAAGCCACTTGTATTGGGGAACTTAAGGAAAGGAGAAGGGGGGTCTATGGAGAAGAGAAAGAAAGAGAGAAAGAAAAAAAATAAAGGAATTACAGTGAGAGAGGGAGAGCAGAAGGAGATGGGAGAGTGACGGTCGGCGACGGGGAAGAAGGGGGCGGAAGAGTGAGGCTGAGGGAGGCGAACAGGAGAGAGGGTTTCGGAGGGGCGGTCTTGGTCGGCGGCCGGAGCAAGGCGGTCGGGAGAGGAGCGGGGCAGCGGGCGCCGGAGGTTTCAGCGGAGCAGGCAGAGGGCTACGGCGGAGAAGTTGGGCGGCGAGCTTGGGTTGTCGGTGAGGCGGATCTGGAGAGAGGGCGGTAGGCGGAGGCGGTCGGATCAATCGGACGGCGGGGCTCACCGTCGGGCTCGTGGCGAGGTGGAGAGCCGGAGGGGTTTCCAGCAGCGGAGGGGAAGGGTCGGACGGTCGAGCGGAGGGTCGGCGGTGGCTAGGGCGGCGGTCACGGGAACGGAAGAGGAGGAGGAAGAAGCGGCGGTGCTCCGGCGGCGACCGCGGTGATACGGCGCATGGAGGCGACGGACGCGGTTGACATGGTGCGGCAGGTGAGTCTAGTTTTAGGGTTTTCTTTTCCCCCTTGCTCGGTGTGGTTTCGACGGATGGCCGTGGCGTGGGCGGTTCTGGTGGTTGTTGGCCGCGGGTTTGGTGGCAGTGGTAGTTGTGTGTCGGTGTTTCTGGTGGTCGTGGTCGGGATGGAGGACTCCGGTGATGGTGGTGGTAGTGCGTGTGGTAGCGGCGTTAAGGCTGCGGGGGTGGTATTGGTGATGGCCTTGGCTGGTGGTGTCGATGGTGATGACGGTGGTGACGGGGGTGGCTTCCCGGCAAGGTGGCCGGGGTAGAGTCAGGGGTTGGGTCCCCGCTTTCGCGGTTGGCGGTGGCGGTTTCTTTCGGTGGCGGTGGTGTGGCTGTGGTAGACGACGTCGGGTCGCGGCTGCGGGAATGGTTGAGTTAGGTTAGGGTTTGGGTTAGGGATTGGAAATTGAAATTTGTGATTTGTATTGTGTCGTGGTTGGAGGAGACGTGTCCGTGTGTGGACACGAAGATGGTGAAACTAAAATTGTAATAGAGGTAAAAATGGTGAAAAGGAAAATATAGAGGCACGGACACGATGCACGGGTTGGAGAATTATTTGTGGATGTGAATTGTGGAGTAAAAAGTTAGAGGAGTACCTGCCTATTTATAGGATGTGGGAATTCCCAATTAGATATGGACTAGGAAAATATTTAAAACCAATTGGAATATCCAATCTAACAATTTAAATCAATTCAATGAATTCAAATCCAATCTAAATCAAATCCCAAATACAAGTCAAATTTAAATCTAATTAAATTCTTTAGTTTAAAATCAAATCAATAAATTAAATTTTAATTATTTAACTATTTAAATAAATACATAGATTCAAATCAAGATTTAAATCTCCACAATAAATTCAAAATATGCTTTCCAAAAATACTAATAATATAAATTTTGAAAATTGCATTTTTTAAAAAATAAACTAATAAATATTTATGAGCTATATGTATGCACAAATATTCTTTACATAAATATATTTTCTAATATACCATTTTATGGGAGAATACTTTATAATTATAACTGCATAAATAAAAGGTTTTTCATAATTAAAACCATAAACTTGAAATGATAGCTAGAAATAATTATTACCTATATTATTTTGAAACCATAAGAATAATAAAAATAATGTTTTTCAAAAATATGTACGATCACACATATTCGCACTCGTCGAGCAAATTCGAAAAAGAAATAAAAGTCGTGCGCGACGTATCATACGACTACGCGACGTGTATTACGAAAATTTTAAATCAGTACTAAATTTAATATAAAAAAATAGTAAAAATTTTAGGGGTTTTACATCCTACCCAACTTAAAAGAATTTCGTCCTCGAAATTAAGAATTTCGTAGGGGGGTGAGAGGACACAAGGGGGTATCAATGGGGGTCCAACGATGATAGTGTTTTCACAAAATTACGTCGTAAGAAATCGCGATCTAGTTCATTGAAAGATAATACGGTATGGTCACGTGGGTCGCGAGTTAAGGCACGAATAAGAGATTGATTAGGTTCATGCCTAAATTAAGTGACTTGGAAGGTTCATGATAGCGAATATAGGGCCAAGAAAAGGACGAGTGGTTTAGGGTGAAGATATAGCAACATTGAGTGAGAATGGTCATAGCCGATGGGAAGGTTAGAGGAAGTTCTAGTATGACGCTTTCGTCCTTCTAAAATAGGTGAAGGCGAAAGCAATAAGGAGTTCAAAAGGCGATATTATCGAGTACGAATACGTGATTCAAAGACGATCGAATAATTTTAAAGGAATTGTCAAGACAGTCGTGGATGGGATTGTAAGGGCCAAGTTTAACTATGTTCCCATCCACGGAAGGTAATAGACAAAAGCGAACCAAAGTGCACTTGGTTGATCAGACCATTATGCACCGGTTCTGATTAGACAATAGACTAGTGAGTACTCAATAGCATATCTCATGAACAAACTCGATAAAGAATAAGCTTGCAAAAACTAGGCTACCTTAGCATCATTAGTCTAAACGGTAAATACATAGGTACGAGAGATTAAGATTTAAAGAAGGTAGAATGATTCTAGGTCATACAGTCGTCCTATAGTCTTCTTATCCAAGTCCTTGGTTGGCTAGACTGGTTAGGTCCACTAGATTCTAGGATCTAAATAAGCTTGCTAACATAGGTCACTAGGTCAAAGGGGTTGCTAGTTCATAAGGTATTCTACCCGACTTAAAGAATTAAACTAATGGTATTTTGGGACAATTAACTAGGGTCAATCTCTAGCAAGCACGAAGGAAAGAATAGAATAGGGAAGGAAGGAAGCAAGCAAGATGCAATTGATGAGTCAAACGGTAGATAAAATCAAGGAAAGAGGTCAAGTATGTGGATGAGATCCTAGACTTCTAATCCTATACGCAGGCTTGCTTGGTACGGTAAAGTAACCAAACAATTTATCTTGACCTGTATGGGCCACCACAAAAACATGTAACGCCCCAGTCCCAAAATACGTAGGACTAGGAACGTAGACATGCCAGCTGTATTCATACGAAGTATACTCCAATATATGAAAACCTCGTACGAATACATAAGCTGTAAAATACAGTAGAACCACAACTAATCTCATCCACACAAAATAAATAAAAGATATCATAAAATGATAATGAACTGTCTTGATACAATATGTTGGGCGTAGACAAATCCACTACCAACAAGTAAAGGAAAATACATGATGTACAAAAGAATGATTTTGGCGAGCGAAGCGAATACGATCCAAATGCAATCATCCTCGAAGACACGACAATGAACACGGCTAGAGATAAAGCACCTGCGAAAGACAATAGCACACCCCTGCAGAGATAACCAGGTCCTTAGAGGGACGTAACAAGACACATAATATTATGCCATATAAACTGAATAAATATTGCTCAAATAAATAAGTAAATCGAATTATAACATGGTCCAATACGCACCTACTGAACGAGCGTACCATCCCCCCAACTAAACAAGGATAGGAGATGGTAAAATAATTCACGGTAACGTATCTTCCCATGCTATGAATCCAATATGGTATCGGAACCCCAACAAGGTTCAATACCTTCTCATCGAAGTAGTAAGTCACACCTACAACCAAACAAGGACAAGATGTGACGAACTAATCCGCGACAAGTTATTGTTCCAAGCCACGGTCAGATACAAGTACCCAAACCAAAAGTACTCGTACCTAACGGATAAAGGTAGCCTACCGTTCTAAGTGATATGTAGTTAAGAACAATCCTTCCTACGCATGGGCCCTGGCTGAATAGGATCGGCGTAGTCCCCCTTGGGCACCAGAGGCCCCATCAGTAAGAGCATGACGTTCCGCAAAATCGCCAGTGGCCGTCAGTAATCATGGGTAATCTGACCCGCGTCTCTGACGAAGCTCACGGGTTACAAAAGGAAAAGTGCATCGAAGCCCATACGCAAAGGAATTGTCCTCCCCGCCCAATGCCTACTGTGTTGTATCCACAAAACAAACCACTATAACCGCTAAGTCAAACTAGCATGCAATCTCTATTAGCGGTTATTCCTATCGCACGGCTTGTACGTACTGGTGGCCAGCCAATCACGCACTTTCGTGTTCTATATGCGACACACAACCTCGTGCTACAACGTGTGAAGACCAATGAATGCAACACACAAGGTGGTCCCTTAAATCTAGGTTTAATGTGAGAAAAATAATACATAGCAGGAAAAATAAATGAACAATAAGTTCTAACAGTTATGCCATGTATCACAGTTTATTTTGCATAAAGAAAATAAATAATGCATGAAATATGAGCTAAAATAATTAAACAGCGAATGGCAAGGTGTCTTGCCTGGTAGGACGCCTGGTGTACTGCAATAATGAATGTGGCATGATCTACAACTTCGGTGCAACCACTATGCAAGGTGACCTCGGGTGGTGGCACGGACAGTTCCATCGGGTCCAGAAGGGTCAATTTAGTTAGGGTGGACATAAGGTAGGCTGGAATTGGTAAAGGAATAGGAAAGATGGGCTAACTCACGAGATGGAAATATCGTAGGAAGTCAAATAATATTTTTAGTTAAATCTATATTTTCAAACATAGTTTTAGATAAATACAAAATAATTATTTAAGGCAAACCTAATTTGAGTCAAAAATATCATTAGATTTGCGGGTCAAAATATTTTTAAATAATTATTAAAAATCTCGAAATTCATCTAGGGTTTTAAAAATATATTTTTAAAATAAGGCCAAGCCAATTATAATATTGGTATAAATATGTATATATATTTTTGAAGGCTTATTATGCCTAATTATACAAAAAAAACTAATTTTCAATAATAACTAAATTAACCATAATTCCTAGTCAATAATAAAAATATATATAAAATAATATTAATAATAAGGACAATAATAATACATGGTGTACACATCCCCCATGTACATATAATACTAATCAGTAAAATACTATTACTATAAGATACTTATAGTAAAAACCAGAAATATCATAACAAAATAATAATAATAATAATAATAATAATAATAACAATAATAATAATAATAATAATAATAATAATAATAATAATAATAATAATAATAATAATAATAATAATAATAATAATACATATAATAATAATAATAAAGAAAAGAAGAAACCATTAATGTATAAAACTAAACAAGAAAGACATACTAGATGAAAACAATTGAAACCAAAAAAATAAAACATAAAAAATAAAGTATCTACATCTCTTCAGTAGTCTGCTGTCTGCTGCTTCCTCCATCGGGAAGCCACTTGTATTGGGGAACTTAAGGAAAGGAGAAGGAGGGTCTATGGAGAAGAGAGAAAGAGAGAAAGAAAAAAAAATAAAGGAACTACAGTGAGAGAGGGAGAGCAGAAGGAGATGGGAGAGTGACGGTCGGCGACGGGGAAGAAGGGGGCGGAAGAGTGAGGCTGAGGGAGACGAACGAGAGAGAGGGTTTCGGAGGGGCGGTCTTGGTCGGCGGCCGGAGCAAGGCGGTCAGGAGAGGAGCGGGGCAGCGGGCGCCGGGGGTTTCAGCGGAGCAGGTGGAGGGCTACGACGGAGAAGTCGGGCGGCGAGCTTGGGTTATCGGTGAGGCGGATCTGGAGAGAGGGCGGTAGGCGGAGACGGTCGGATCAATCGGACGGCGGGGCTCACCGTCGGGCTCGCGACGAGGTGGAGAGCCGGAGGGGTTTCCAGCAGCGGAGGGGAAGGGTCGGACGGTCGAGCGGAGGGTCGGCGGTGGCTAGGGCGGCGGTCACGGGAACGGAAGAGGAGGAGGAAGAAGCGGCGGTGCTCCGGCGGCGACCGCGGCGATGCGGCGCATGGAGGCGGCGGACACGGTTGACATGGTGCGGAAGGTGAGTCTAGTTTTAGGGTTTTCTTTTCCCCTTGCTCGGTAGTGGTTTCGACGGATGGCCGTGGCGTGGGCGGTTCTGGTGGTTGTTGGCCGCGGGTTTGGTGGCGGTGGTGGTTGTGTGTCGGTATTTCTTGTGGTCGTGGTCGGGATGGAGGACTCCGGTAATGGTGGTAGTAGTGCATGTGGTAGCGGCGTTAAGGCTGCGGGGGTGGTATTGGTGATGGCCTTGGCTGGTGGTGTCGATGTTGATGACGGTGGAGACGGGGGTGGCCTCCCGGCAAGGTGGCCGGGGTGGAGTCAGGGGTTGGGTCCCCGCTTCCGCGGTTGGCGGTGGCGGTTTCTTCCGGTGGCGGTGGTGTGGCTGTGGTGGACGACGTCGGGTCGCGGCTGCGGGAATGGTTGAGTTAGGTTAGGGTTTAGGTAAGGGATTGGAAATTGAAATTTGTGATTTGTATTGTGTCGTGGTTGGAGGATGACGTGTCCGTGTGTGGACACGAAGATGGTGAAACTGTAATTGTAATAGAGGTAAAAATAGTGGAAAGGAAAATATAGAGGCACGGACACGATGCACGGGTTGGAGAATTATTTGTGGATGTGAATTATGGAGTAAAAAGTTGGAGTAGTACCTGCCTATTTATAGGATGTGGAAATTCCCAATTAGATATGGACTAGAAAAATATTTAAAACCAATTAGAATATCCAATCTAATAATTTAAATCAATTCAATGAATTCAAATCCAATCCAAATCAAATCCCAAATACAAATAAAATTTAAATCTAATTAAATTCTTTAGTTTAAAATCAAATCAATAAATAAAATTTCAATTATTTAACTATTTAAATAAATACATAGATTCAAATCAAGATTTAAATCTCCACAATAAATTCAAAATATGCTTTCCAAAAATACTAATAATATAAATTTTGAAAATTGCATTTTTATTTAAAATAAACTAATAAATATTTATGAGCTATATGTATGCACAAATATTCTTTACATAAATATACTTTCTAATATACCATTTTATGGGGGAATACTTTATAATTATAACTACATAAATAAAAGGCTTTTCATAATTAAAACCATAAACTTGAAATGATAGCTAGAAATAATTATTACCTATATTATTTTGAAACCATAAAAATAATAAAAATAATGTTTTTCAAAAATATGTACGCTCGCACATATTCGCACTCGTCGAGCAAATTTGAAAAAGAAATAAAAGTCGTGCACGACGTATAATACGACTACGCGACGTGTATTACGAAAATTTTAAATCAGTACTAAATTTAATATAAAAAATAGTAAAATTTTTAGGGGTTTTACAGCTACACCGTATAAGGTACGAATACGTCATACGGCGATTACAACTATCAATCTTATTGGGTATCCTAGCATGCAATCAATCTATGGCATAATTCCGATCTCATATCCACAAGTAATAATAATAAAATAATAAGCAAGTGAGAGACTCATATAGAAAGCAGGAAATATTCATGATAATCATGAAATCTACAATACAAGATAATAATGTAGATGAGTATACATTCTCAAAGTTCCTAGAATGGTCTGGAACTGAAGCACATCCTCCAAGTCAAGTTTGGAAGATCCACAGGGTCGGTCATTGGCAATCTGGGAACAATCCAGGGTTGGTCAGGCCAACCGCAGCAAGTACCAAAAAGGAAAGCTCAAGGACGGGCGAAGAAAAGCCAGCAGGATAAAATGTATGACATGAATAACATATATGAATAACAGTAATGAGAGTAAAGGATCGTGTGGTACCAACACACGATAACAATCCATAACTAATGTAGCTAAATAACCAACAATTATCACAATCTCCCTAACATCCAATAATACCTGCATGGACAACTGGAACTCGATATCAGCCAGCCTTACAAGCAACAAACCAAACAAGTTAGGAGAATAAGCGGCCACTGAAATGCCTACGGCTTTCTATGTGGAGGTTGGGTTACCCCAACAATACAAAATATAGGAATCCTTAAATTGTGCCGATCAAACCTGGCTAGCGGGGCCAAATATAACAAGACTAGATAAGTACTGGTCCCTCGCAAGGCCACCGTGCGAACAAGACAAGCATATAGTACATAGTATATAAAGTAGCCGGATACTACCATCCTCTATGCGGACGACAACAATATCCGTGGCGGCCAGCCAAAATAAAGTAGACTAGTACTGCACGACCTCGAGATTCCGTTCCCTTCCAATGCTTCTATCAGTTTAAGTTGCCTAGATTATCCATACATTTATCTGGAATCACATGCCGTGGTCACATGATCATCCGCCTAGATGTCGTACCTCAGTACGGGAACATTAAGTAAGAATCAACCTCGGACCTATAGTCCCAGTTGTGATTTATTCTTAGTGTTATGCAATAAGCAAGCAAGCATTCCTGACTACGCTAAGACTACAGGCCAACTACTAAGGTACCCGTGCAGGTAATCATATTATATAGCTAGAATATCAAGATTGTACCATAGTGCAATAGAATCAAAGAGATAGCACCTCAAAGTTCTATTCGACAGGTAGCACCTCAAATTGCTAGTAGAATCAGGGCTAGTACCACAAAGGGTAAGCTGGAATCATAGCACGGATACACGTGGTTATGTCAGGAACAAGGGCAATCAATCAATCACATGAAGTCATCTGCCCACATCATGGCATGGATATCAGGTCAGGTATATGGTCGGGATATCTACTAGAATAGCATCTCAAGCACACATGGGAGCCTACTGCTCTAATCATCAAGTCGGTCTATCTACCGGATCAATCTATCAGGAGTCTCCCATCTATGATGGAATAAATATCATGTAAAAAATGACGATCACCAGATACTAAGCTAATCACTATAATTAATGCTAGGCCCTCTGGCTCACAAGAATCATCTGAATCAATGATCACAAGCTATCAAGAAACAAGCCTCTCTGAAGAACAGATAGACAACTCTAGAGAGAGGGGGGCGGGGTGAATAGAGTTTATAACAATAATCACCAAATTAAATTTAACTCTTTTCACCAACAGTAAATAATCAGAGTAGTAAATGTGGAAATGAAAAGATCAAGAGAGCATACGCAAACACAGTCATTTTAACCTAGTTTCTCTCGTAGAAGATTAGTCCAGGCTAGAGAACTCTAGCTCAGAATTAAATCCACTATTTATGAAATAGTAGTTACACCTCGTGCCTTTTCTTCAGAAGAGCACGTCAACTTCTTACAAAGATCATTGTGGCGATGCTTGGAATTTTCTAAGCGACTTTCATGACTCTTGCACAAACTCCTAACTGAATAGCACTGAGCACTTTTAGGCTTAGGAAGCTTGTGGCTAGTAGATGGGAAGGTTAAGGCTTGTATGAGGCTTAAAGAGAAGACAAGAAGAGATAATTGGATGAATAGAAATAAGAGAATTCAAGGCCTATTTATACTAGTTGGGATATGCAGAATTCAGCCAGAATTCTATGTCAAGAATTCAAATTTTTGGTCGTTGGACAACTAGCATACAGCAAACCCTAAAAAATAGGGTCCTGAAAATTAGGAGGCAGAGTTCGGCCCGAACTCTGTCTCCATAGGACAAAATGTTCAGATGGGCTTTTGTGGGCTAGTTTGGCTTGGTGGAGCTTTGGGTTTGTTTAAGAGATAATGTTTAAGCCAAGAATACCCAGTGCTACTCAGTTTACATTTAGCTAGAGTCAATAAATGTAAAATAGTACATAATCTAAAAACGAGTACGCTGTATGAGAGAGACGACGTCCGTCTTGTACTGAGTTCTGTCTTGATGTGTCATATTGAATTATGACAAGTATTGTATTATCAATTTGTCAATATTTGGTTGACTATGATCCAATTTGGGTCAACAATCTCCCCCATGTTGATAATTGATAAAAATAATATTTGTATATTCAATATTCATACCTGGACACAAGTATAGAATGAAGTAGCTCCTCCGTAATCATAGCTCCCCCATAAACATAGCTTCCCCGTAAACCAATGTGCTTTATCCTAATATACATTATCTTCTCCAAAATACAGATAAATATCACACAATATGATAGGGATATAAATATCAAATATATCTCCCCCTTTTTGGCATTTATCAAAATGAATCACAACACAGACAGGCAGAAGACTGTATAAAGGATTAACTAGCAAGCACATAATACTAATAATATAATAATTACAGATAAAAGCTAAAGATCCACAGAAATTGAAAATGTACTCATACAAAAAAATGAAACTACATAAGCATAAGTCCATAATGTATAAAACTTAATAAGATCATCAGCAGTAGTAGCAGCAGGTACGGAACCACATCCATCATGGAGCACGAGATGGTCCAGCGGTGTCAGATGGATCAGTATTCGAATGACGAGGATCCCCAAAAGCTCCATCTGGATCCAGATATCGTATGACCCAGGGGTCGTCGATATGGTAACCAGCGCGAGATGGATCCTGCTCCATAGGAAGGGGCATAGTGGGATGCCGAGACATGGTATACCGGATGTCATACAATGAGTTACTTATGGCACTCATCTGCAAAGTGGTATGATAGTCGAGCTGGGTCCAACAGTCGTCCTCCAATATGAAAAGATCTCGAAGCATGGTCTGGATAGACTCGAGAGTAGCAGGTGGCTCGGGCGCATGTTGTCCAAGAGTAGGTACGTTAGCCTGAGCATCAGACCCGGAATGGTCAGAATCAGCAGGAGACTCGACAGCTGCTAGAAGCCGCCTTACCTTAGACAGAAAGGCAGGGACTGGAAAAAATTGGCACTCATCAAGAGAAACATGGAACGCACGAAAAACCATTGGCAAATAAAGAGCATAGACCAATGATTTAGGCCTCCTCCGTACACTAATCATCCAGTCCATCATAGTGCACGGAAGGTTAAACGGGACATGGAAGTGGAGATGATAGAGTGCAGAGATCTCAAAATAAGAAACTTTATCAGTCGATCCTACTTTAGGCAAGATCGTGGAGAAGATGATACGATGAAGTTCGTAGAAATATGGGTTAAGAAATTTAGCAAGTAACTTGCGTTGACGTGTGTTTGGAGTACACAAATCATCCTTGAAACTCTCAAGGGACGACCCATCAGGAAATTGAAACTTGCGTGCATCTACAAGTTTTTCCAAGAGTTGGATTCCGGAATCTCGAAATATTCTGCAAGTTCAAAATCGTCAAAAGAGATGTCGATTCTGACGACATGAGAATAAATTCGTGTGTCATCAAGTATGAGATTACAGTAAAATATTTGGATAGCATTCAAGTATATAAGTGAAGTTGTAGAAACTAACTCATCGAGACAAAGATCATGAAACAAAGAGTCATATCTAAAAAATATTATAAAATTAATGGGATGACCCGCATACACACTCTTTGAACGAAAGTCATTGAACCATTCATTGGAAGCTTCCAAAGAAACAAAAATTTGATCATTGAATGTGTTGGGGTCATTAGGTGGTAGTGGATTGAAAAGTGGATGAATGGGTTGAACATCTTGAGGAGGAGGGTTCGATGAGGAAGCACCCTTGGTTCTAGCCCTCTTTTCTCTATTGAACAACCTAGGTGCCATTGTTAATGATAGAAATTTGAAATTTGAGATGGAGAAAAAGAGAGTTATACCTCAAGAGAGTAGTAGAAGGAAGAAAAGGATCCAAATGCTATGATCCTTGAGTTTGGGAAAGAAAACCACACTAGATTGAGATTTTTAGGGTTAGGGTTTGGAAAGGATGAAGTTTGAGAGGGTTTAGAGGTGGCAATGGAGAAGAGAGAGAAGGAATTCCCGAAAATATGAATGTAGGGTTGGTTTATCGGGTTGATCATGGACCGTAGGATCAAAATAGATGGAGGGCTGAGAGCAATTGGGAGTTCTAGAAACAGAAGACTGAACTCGGCTCGAACTCTTTGTGAGGCAGAGTTTGGCCCGAGTTTTGGGTTTTGAGGCCAGAACTCAAAGCAGTTAAAAATGGCTAGGTAGAAAAAAATGGATTGGCAAAGTTGGAAGATTTTCAAATGATTGATGAAAATCAAAAATTGTAATTGTGAGAGAAACCATGAATGGAATAAACAAAATTGAATTAATAAAATTTTGAATTAACTAAGTTACAAATGAAATTGAACCATATAATAAACAAGGATTTATGACAATGATCATTACGATGAAACTGCCATGGGGTAGCTGTAGGGGCCGGATTCCAGCTAGCGATAGTCCGAAGACTAGTGCACCGTGTCGCTTAGACTTTTATGCCTTGTTGTCAGAAGGACCCTTTCGGCTTGTACCTATAGCAAAGTTACCATAAGACATAATCGATATTTATGCAGGCCAATTTAATAAATAACAGTTTGTAACACCCAGTTTCTAAAATGAGGGTAATTTTGAAATTTTGTATTTTAATTTATTTAATTATAGTGTTTAAAATTTTAATATAATTTTTAGTAATTTTTAATCATTTTTAAAAACTATTTAAATCATGACTTATGGTTTTGGTGTTTGACTAGTGTAACCTTAGAGCCTAGTCATGTGATTAGGACGTTTGACTAATACATTATAGCCTAGAGGGTATTTTGGTCATTTTAGGATTTATTTAAATTTATTATGATTTATAGGAATTTGTGTGATTTTGATATTAATTAAATATGCCTATGTGTTAAGTTAGTCATGACTAGTTGAGACTTGTAGACTAACCTGGAACTAACCCTAGTTGGTGACCCTAGTTTAACTCTAGTTAACCTACTTTTAGTCATTAGAGATTAGTCTTAAGGTAGGAATGATTACTTAAGTGAAACTAGTTCATGACTTATGGCTTAAGTCAATGGCTTATGATTTATCAATTTTAAGCCTAGTGTTTAAGCCATAGGCCCATGACTTAGGCCCAAAACCAAATTAAACCCACCCATGGCAGCCAACCTAGGGATTTCCACCCCTATTTAATGCCTCCTTCATTTAGGGTTAGCCTCTCTTGGAAATAGATCTCAAGTTTAGAAGGAGGTAAATCCCAAACCTTAGAAATTCCTAATTAATTTATTTTAGCTCCTTCTTAGTCCTAGTCTTTTGCAATAGGATCTAATTTATGTTTATATACTAATTTTGGAGGAGCACCTCAGTTTGCATGCAATTTGGAGATTTGGAGTTGCCATTTGGAATCCCCTCTTTGAAGCTTTTCTTGAGTTTTGATACTCAATAGGTAAATCATCTAAACTCATAGTTTTTTCTAACTTCTTTGCATATAAGGTTAGGTTTTAGGGTTTTCTAGCTGTCCCCAAAATTTGGGCACAATTTGTGTCCATTTTGTGTCCGTATCGGACACGTATCATGATAGGCATACTAGGTATTTGTAGAAATGCCACATAGGAATTTATTTTCATATTTTTGAAATGTAATTAGATGGACTTGTAGATCTTGATGTGTGTATCAATGTTTGTGAAGGTGTCCTAGTGTTTTAGTGTCCTTTTATGTCAGAATTTTGGGTTGGACACGCCGTGCACATACGTACACTGTGTCCTGCATCACGTGCTCATTTTCTCTCGACACAAGACACTTTGTGTCCTGATTTTTGGGGTGAACCATGGGGCATTGTCTGCGACCACACTCCCAAATTTTAGGAGTGTTTCGTGGACTGTGCACGGAGCTTTTAAGCTCGTACGGGTCGCGCGTTGTCGCGCGCGGGCTGCTGTACGAGTGCACAGACACCACTGATACGTATATCGTATCGTGTCTGTGGGACTCGTGGACACGATGCAGTGTGTGTCAGACCTAGGTCTACCCTAGATGAACACATGGACACGTGCACGTGTGGTGTCGTGTCGGGTGTCGTGTCCTAGACGCGCGTACACATGTGCACGAGACCATGTGTCTGTGTGTGCCTAGAACGTGTTTGTTTGTGTGCAGACACGTTGTGTCTTGCTGTGATGGACCCGAATTGCCATATGAGACACGAACACATATGACACAGTCATTACCAACCACTTATTTATCATTTTAATTTGATTTGGTAGTTCAATTCTCTAATACCATTTTTTTCTGATACCCTACATTACTGTGCAGTTTTCTGTGTTTCCAGAAATTCGAATTCGAGTTTTAGCAATCTAATTAACCTACTTAATTTCAATAGTTCACATAATTAAGTGCCTAGTATGTTACACCTATATGTGTTTTACTTATGTGATGATTTTGGTTCGAATTGGTGAATGATTTGATTTCGAAATAGGGGGTGATTGAATGTTTGAACTGTTATGGGTGTTGGACAGTTGTGCAAGGCTAAAAAAAATCTAAGATTTTGAATATGTAAATTGATATAAAAACCTGAGATTATGTGTACATATGATTCCTGAGATGGGTTAATCGACACAAAACTGAGACTGTCTTTTGATTCCAGGTTTAACTAATTTTTTTGAATAAATATTGCTATGTATATACACACCCATGTATAACCTACACTATCAATTGGTGTAACCTTAGTTCACTGTTATTAAGAACCCAAAATCTGAGTTCACAAATACCTGAATTTGAGTTAACTCTTACACCCTAGCTACTGTCAATAGGATTCTGAATTTTCATGGTGTTTAGAAAGAACCTGTGACTAGTGTAGGTTACATGAATTATTTTCCCCTTCTTTTTAAACTGTTTTTTCTGAACCTTCATGTTGTGTAAGGACTAAAAACCTGAGATTATGATGTGGTTGGACTGTCCTATAGAAATCTGAGATATTATGTATTGTTTGGGGTTCTCTCTCTCACTTTTCATGTGCACACTGTCCTCACAACCTATCACTCCTCTTACACAACACCCACACACACACACACCCTATCCTATTAAATCCTGTCACAAGCAACATGTTGGCACACACATCCTTGTAGACACCATTTCACACACACTCTCACATTTCTGTCACCTATACACTCACTCACACACACACATGCCTATTCACCTATGTGACACATGCCTACACTCTATGGCATTCATGTCCACACACACATAATTTTATATGTCTCCCTCTCACTCTATAAGCATATATAAATATTAACTATATTCTTGAAAATAATGATATGGTATATATATTTCTATATAGGATTGGTATAGGTAGGCTTTCCTTTAGGCTTGCCTATATACACTAGTAATGTATATATATATATATATGATAACTACATAGTTTGTTGAATGTAAAGTCCTTGATTATATATATGATATTGATATATGGTATAGGCTTGGCTTAGTGTTGACCCAGTCTAGACTTGGTTGAGTCTAGATTGGACTAGATAGACTAGTTTAGACTTGATGAGCCTAGATTAACTTGTTTAGACCTAGTTTGGCTAGTTTAACCTCGTTTGACCTAGTTTGACTTATTTAGATTAGAACTGACCTAGTTGACTGTTAGGGTTGACTAGAGTTGACTAAAGGTTGACTTTAGCCTAGATTGACCCCAAACTTCATGTAGATGCATTGTAGCGTCTATTTCCTTATTTTAGACTTGTTGTGACTTGTACTATTCTATAGGAGACATATACAACTTCTCGGACAGTATATTCTCTTCGGACATTTAGGATACCAGGCGAGTACATTCTCTGATCATTTCATATCCTGTTTAGAATTATTTTCCTGCTTTAAATTACTTTACTTGATACTGTCACATTGGTCACACGGATTGGTACTATATGGATCTTTTCATGAGATGTTATCCCCCTCGGGAGCATCAGATACTGCATGTTTTGTGCGTTTCACGAATCATCACGTATCTCTATGCTTCCTCTGATTCACGAATCGCTTGTGACACATGTACTCTCATGTTCACAGAGCCATCATGAATCACCTTCACGTATTACTCATTTTATGAGCCATGTGAAGTTTCACGAATCTTAACATAACTTGAACAGATCTTTGTGTATCGATTGGGGATGGGGGAGTAGAAATAGACATGTGAATATTATCCCAGTAGCTGTAGTCATGAATCACTCGCTTAGCTGTAGTCATGAATCTCCTATGCCATTCACATGTTTATATTTTACTCTGACTCACTAGTCACTATTAGCTCTCTATATATAGTAGATATTTCTATTACAGTTCTCTTTCTATTTACATACTATTTTTCTTCAGTTCATGTATCTTACTTTACTGCATGATTATATTTTTTAACCTGCTATGATCTGTTGAGATGTACTGTAATCGCTCCTGTCCTGACTGGACCTGTTGAAAATATTACAGACGATGAGGAGGAGGCCCTATGTACCACCTATTACGGAGCAGGCTTAGACGACACCTGCGACCTGGTTCCTCTGGAGGATCCAGCTGCAGTACAGGATGCTACTTCCAGAGTCTAGACTAGATAGCTAGGCTTTAGTTTTCTTTCAGCTTTGTTATTTGATTTTCAGTTGTTCTTCTGAGATGTTGTTATATTTAGAGAATTGTATTGAGCTGGATGTTCTTGAGTTGTTATCTTAGACACTTAGATTATCTTCCTCTTATTTGTATTACATTGTGCTTTTGATCTCTCTATCTACCTTTACTATTCTGTATTTGTCTTAGATGTGATTGAGACTGTTCTGTTATGTCACCTCCATTAGGAGTGTATATACTGTACAGGTACCTTTATATTGTTAGATGATTGACCTAGGACAGCGTTCTACCGCCGACACTGCGGCGTAGGCTGGGCGTTGTTACGTTCTTGTACCCTCACAGTGGGTGCAGGTCGTGACACGTTTTTAGTGGTGGCACATGCAGGTCGAGTTTATGTAGTGGTAATCGAACTAGAGTATCACTACAGCCTGCAGTAGGATTAGAATATTTTTGAAGGTACTCAATCCCAAATAGGAAAAACTCTCATTCAGATTCCGTATATCTACATTTTACCGCTTATTGTCTCCTTGAATTTAAACTGTCCTCCTTTGGTATTTTGACTCATTCTCAGCAATTATTTCCTTTTGATCTGTGTCTCCAGGATGGTTGAGACGCGATCGCATTGCCAGGGCCAGGGGGACGTCGATGAGAGGTCTGCCACCTCTCATGCTCAGCAGCCAGCCCCTGGTACCGCAGGTCCAGTCATGCCAGCTGGGGTAGGCATTTCGGCAGCTTTTGGAGAAACCCCACCAGCAGTGAGGCCTGAGCCGAGTCCGGTGTTTCCGGATGTACTTCTTCAGTAGCAGCAGCTACCTGCAGGGACAGTTGACGCCGTTCAGCTGTTAGCCTTCTTTCGGCAGTACATGGAGGGTCAGCAGACCCAGCAGCAGAGGCACACAGCAGAGCTCGCACGAGGCATTGAGCTAGCAGTGACTGCGGTAGAGAGAGTCGTAGCTCAGCCAGCGGCAGCCTCGCAGCCGTACCAGCCATGGGAGAAAGGCATCCAAGATTTCCAGAAGATGCACCCGAGAGACTTCCGAGGGACAGAGGGGATCTTGTATGCCGATGAGTGGATCGAGCATATGGAGGAGATTTTCAGGTTGGCTGAGATCCCGACGAGGCTCCAAATAGAGGCAGCGGCCAGCATGATATAGGATCTGGCCCGTACATGGTACCAGACTGACTCGAGGGTCGGTACAGCAGGACAGACTTGGGCAGCATTCAAGAAGCTATTCAAGGAGAAGTTCATTCCAGATGCAGCGCTGGGAGCCTTCGAGACCCAGTTCGAGGCCCTAGTCCAGGGGAACCAGTCCGTGGAGGAGTACGCAGAAGAGTTCTGCCGCCTGAGCAGATTTATGGAGGACTTATCAGAGACGACGAAGGCCCGGAGGTTCCGGAAGGGCTTGGTAAAAGAGGTCAAGTCCTATACCAAGAACGCCTGCAGCGCTACCTATGAGGAGATCCTGGTGGACGCTTTAGCTGCAGAGGATGATCTTGAGCTTAGGCTCAAGAGGGGGCGAGACTCCCAGGGAGGCATCAGTAGCGGAGGACCGGACAAGAGGCTGTACGTTCAACAGCAGTTTCAGCAGCAGTTCCAGGGTTACGGCCATCAGCAGGGACAGCAGCAGCCCAGACAGCATCAGGCACCGAGACAGCAGGCAGTCAGTTGTGCCTACTGCAAGAAGCCGGGGCATGGATGGGGTGAGTGCAGGAGGAGAATGGGCAGGTACCTACTATGTGGAGCAGCGGACCACCAGCTGAGGGAGTGTTCCCAGTACATAGGCACAGCACCAGGAGGAGGAGCCAAGGCTCCGGTAGGTCAGCAGCGGGGACCGTTATTGACCCAGTAGCAGAGATTTGTGTAGTATCAGCATCAGGCTGGAGGAGGCCAGCAGGGGCGAGCTTATGCCATGACAGTCGAGGATGCTCATGCAGAGGGAGAGGTGCTTGCAGGTTCTGTTCTTTTTGATTCTATTCCCACCTTGCCTCATTATATCTATCTTGAAATTCAATTCCATCTGTTCTTATCTGCTTCCTTAATTGTCGATAAGTTTTGATCTGGCATTTCTTTTCGATTTGGTTTTTCTTCCGAGATAAGTCGTATGGGCTAGGTCGCCTAAGTTATGGAATCTAGAGTCTTCTGTAGTCATGATAGCTGGCATTGTGAGGATATATAGTCAGATTTTGGATGTATTTTTCGGGTGTAGGAATTTAAGGTTTTCGCTGCCAAGCATGCGACAATGTAAAAATTTTAAATACCATAATTCTAGAGGTATGTACCTTAGTCGAGGACTCTGTGATTATCGTAGCCTTGCTCACTAGCATGACGAAGATTCTGAGTATCATAATTTTGGACAGACGCATATGATTATCTGACGGTATGTTTGAGACTTTGATTGTGGGGTGTTTGACCTAGGAGACTACTACCATTTTAATTTCGAGGACGAAATTTTTCTAAGGAGGGTAGACTTGTAACACCCAGTTTCTAAAATGAGGGTAATTTTGAAAATTTGTATTTTAATTTATTTAATTATGGTATTTAAAATTTTAATATAATTTTTAGTAATTTTTAATCGTTTTTAAAAACTATTTAAATCATGACTTATGATTTTGGTGTTTGACTAGTGTAACCTTAGAGCCTAGTCATGTGATTAGGATGTTTGACTAGTACATTATAGCCTAGAGGGTATTTTGGTCATTTTAGGATTTATTTAAATTTATTATGATTTATGGGAATTTGTGTGATTTTGATATTAATTAAATATGGCTATGTGTTAAGTTAGTCATGACTAGTTGAGACTTGTAGACTAACCTGGAACTAACCCTAGTTGATGACCCTAGTTTAACTCTAGTTAACCTACTTTTAGTCATTAGAGATTAGTCTTAAGGTAGGAATGATTACTTAAGTGAAACTAGTTCATGACTTATGGCTTAAGTCAATGGCTTATGATTTATCAATTTTAAGCCTAGTGTTTAAGCCATAGGCCCATGACTTAGGCCCAAAACCAAATAAAACCCACCCATAGCAGCCAACCTAGGGATTCCCACCCCTATTTAATGCCTCTTTCATTTAGGGTTAGCCTCTCTTGGAAATAGATCTCAAGTTTAGAAGGAGGTAAATCCCCAACCTTAGAAATTCCTAATAAATTTATTTTAGCTTCTTTTTAGTCCTAGTCTTTTGCTATAGGATCTAATTTATGTTTATATATTAATTTTGGAGGAGCACCTCAGTTTGCATGCAATTTGGAGATTTGGAGTTGCCATTTGGAATCCCCTCTTTGAAGCTTTTCTTGAGTTTTGATACTCAATACTTAAATCATCTAAACTCATAGTTTTTCCTGATTTCTTTGCATATAAGGTTAGGTTTTAGGGTTTCCTAGCTGTCCCCAAAATTTGGACACAAATTGTGTCCATTTCGTGTCCGTATCGGACACGTATCATGATAGGCATACTAGGTGTTTGTAGAGATGCCACATAGGAATTTATTTTCATATTTTTGGAATGTAATTAGATAGACCTGTAGATCTTGATGTGTGTATCAATGTTTGTGAAGGTGTCCTAGTGTTTTAGTGTCCTTTTGTGTCAAAATTTTGGGTTAGCTTGGCTTGTTGAATGTAATTAGATAGACCTGTATTTTTGAAATGTAATTAGATAGACCTGTATTTTTGAAATGTAATTAAATAGACCTATATTTTTGAAATGTAATTAGATAGACCTTATAGATATGATAACTACATAGTTTGTTGAATGTAAAGTCCTTGATTATATATATGATATTGATATATGGTATAGGCTTGGCTTGGTGTTGACCCAGTCTAGACTTGGTTGAGTCTAGATTGGACTAGATAGACTAGTTTAGACTTGATGAGCCTAGATTAACTTGTTTAGACCTAGTTTGGCTAGTTTAACCTCATTTGACCTAGTTTGACTTATTTAGATTAGAACTGACCTAGTTGACTGTTAGGGTTGACTAGAGTTGACCAAAGGTTGACTTTAGCCTAGATTGACCCTAAACTTTATGTAGATGCATTGTAGCAGTCTATTTCCTTATTTTAGACTTGTTGTGACTTGTACTATTCTATAGGAGATATACACCACTCCTCAGACAATATATTCTCTTCGGACATTCAGGATACCAGACGAGTACATTCTCTGATCATTTCATATCCTGTTTAGAATTATTTTCCTGCTTTAAATTACTTTACTTGATACTGTCACGTTGGTCACACGGATTGGTACTATATGGATCTTTTCATGAGATGTTATCCCCCTCGGAAGCATCGGATACTACATGTTTTATGCGTTTCACGAATCATCACGTATCTCTTTGCTTCCACTGATTCACGAATCACTTGTGACACAGCCATCATGAATCACCTTCACGTATCACTCATTTTATGATCCATGTAAAGTTTTACGAATCTTAACATAACTTGAACAGATCTTTGTGTATCGATTGAGGATGGGGGAGTAGAAATAGACATGTGAATATTATCCCAGTAGCTGTAGTCATGAATCACTCGCTTAGCTGTAGTCATGAATCTCCTATGCCATTCACATGTTTATATTTTACTCTGACTCACTAGTCACTATTAGCTCTCTATGTATAGTAGCTATTTCTATTACAGTTCTCTCTCTATTTACATACTGTTTTTTTCAGTTCATGTATCTTACTTTACTGCATGATTATATTTTCTAACCTACTATGATCTGTTGAGATGTACTGTACTCGCTCCTGTCCTGACTGGACCTGTTGAATATATTACAGAGGATGAGGAGGAGGCCCTATGTACCACCTATTACAGAGCAGGCTTAGACGACACCTGCGACCTAGTTCCTCTGGAGGATCCAGCTGCAGTACAGGATGCTACTCCCAGAGTCTAGGCTAGATAGCTAGGCTTTACTTTTTTTTCAGCTTTGTTATTTGATTTTCAGTTGTTCTTCTGAGATGTTGTTATATTTAGAGACTTGTATTGAGCTGGATGTTCTTAAGTTGTTATCTTAGACACTTAGATTATCTCTCTCTTATTTGTAGTACATTGTGCTTTTGATCTCTCTATCTACCTTTACTATTCTGTATCTACCTTAGATGTGATTGAGACTGTTCTGTTATGTCACCTCCATTAGGAGTGTATATACTGTACAGGTACTTTTATATTGTTAGAAGATTGACCTAGGACAGCGTTCTACCGCTGACACTGCGGCGTAGGCTGGACGTTGTTACGTTTTCGTACCCTCACAGTGGGTGCGGGTCGTGACACCGTTTCATCCAAAATTCCTAATTCACGACAAAGAAAGTTGAATCTCTCTTTGGATAGTGGTTTTGTAATGAAATCTGCCAGCTGATGATCAGTGTCAATAAATTCTAAATTTATAGTGCCATTTTGTTGATGATCACGCAAAAAGTGGTGACGAATTTTAATATGTTTTGTGCGTAAGTGACATATAGGGTTCTTAGTAAGGTTGATAGCGCTAGTGTTATCACAGAATATTAGAATGTGCATAAAAGATAGGTTGTACTCTGTAAGGGTTTGCTTCATCCACAGAATTTGTGCACAACAACGACCAACTGCGATATATTCAGCTTCTGTTGTGGATAGTGCGACAGAATTCTGCTTTTTGCTAAACCAGGAGACTAGGGCCTTGCCTAATAAATGATAAGTACCGTTTGTACTTTTACGGTCGACTTTGCATCCTGTAAAATCGGCATCCGAATAACCAATAAGGTCAAAGGATATGGATTTTGGATACCACAAGCCCACTGTAACAGTAATACGCTTAACGGCGGACTTGTTGATTCCTTAGGACTCGCTTGATAGCGAGTACACAGACAAACACTAAACATGATATCGGGACGACTAGCAGTTAGGTAAAGTAGACTACCAATTATACCTCGATACTTACGTTGGTCAACAGGTTTGCCGCTTTCATCAGGTTCCAGCTTAGTCAAAGTAGACATGAGAATGCTGATTGGCTTGAGGTTGGCAAGATCAAACTTCTTCAGCATATCCTTTGTGTATTTTGACTGGCTGATGAATGTTCCTTGCGAAGTTTGTTTGACTTGCTGTCCGAGGAAGTAATTGAGCTCCCCCATCATGCTCATCTCAAATTCGTTCTGCATACACTTAGCAAAATCTTGGCATAGATTTTTATTAGTGGACCAAAATATGATACCATCAACATAAAATTGAACTAAAAAAATGGTGTCTTAAAAAGTTTTGATAAAAGTGTAGTGTCAATTTTCCCTTTTGAAAAACCTTTATCTAGTAAGAAATTGCTTAGACGTTCATACCAATCTCTAGGGGCTTATTTGAGTCCATAGAGCGCTTTTTTAAGCTTGAAAACGTGGTCGAAAAATTTATGATTTTTAAAACCAGGGGATTGTTTTACAAAAACTTCCTCCTTAATAAAACCATTCATAAAAGCACATTTGATATCCATTTGAAAATTTTTAAAATTCTGAAAGTTTGCAAAGGCACAAAGCATCCGAATGGATTCAAGTCTTACAACTGGAGCATGCGTCTTATCGTAGTTGATACCTTCCTCTTGGTTGTATCCTTGAGCTACTAGACGCGCTTTGTTGCGAGTGACTGAACCATCTTCATTTACTTAGATACGAAAAATCCATTTAGTACCAATAATCGAATGGTTAGTGGGTTTAGGAACAAGTTCCCAGACCTGGCTTCTTTCGAATTGGTTGAGTTCTTCTTGCATAGAGAAAATCCAAAATTCACCATTAAAAGCTTCTAAAACATTTTTAGGCTCAATTTGCAAAATAAAAGCAGTTCTATTAATAAAATCTCTTAAAGATGATCGAGTACTTACTCCGCGTGATACCTCACCTGTTACCAAGTTTTTTGGTGTGACGGCTTGAACTCGAACTTCTTTGGTAAGCCCTCCAAAGAATTGGTTTCAGAGGTGGTATTTATTGGTGTAGAGTTAATGGCTCAACATCATCGTCGGACATAGCCGTTGTACTATTTTTTTCATCAAAAGTCACATTAGTAGATTTTTCTACAATCATTGAGCGTTTGTTGAACACTCTATATCTCTTACTCTTGGTAGCATAGCCAAGAAAAATATCGTTGTCAGCTTTGGCATCAACTTGCCTAAGTTGTCTTTGGTATTTAGGATAAAACAGCGACAACCGAACACTCTAAAATAAGAGATATTTGGAGTCCTACCAAACCAAAGCTCATAGGGTATTTTCTTCAAAATAGGTCGAATAAGTACCCTATTCAAAACATGGCAAGCTGTACTTACAGCTTCTGCCCAAAAATATTTCGGAAGTAAAAATTTATTCAACATGACTTTAGCCATATCGCCAAGAGTCCTATTCTTCCGCTCTACAACACCATTTTGTAGAGGAGTTCTAGGACAAGAAAACTCATGATCAAAATCATTTATTTCGTAAAACTTTTCAAAATCAGAATTTTTGAATTCGCTTTCATGATCACTTCGAATTCAAGTAATCATGTAGTCTTTTTCGTTTTGGACCTTTTTAGCAAAGATTTTAAAAACTGAAATAATATCGCTTTTGTTTGTAAGAAAGAAAACCCAAGTAAATCTTGAAAAATCATCTACAATAACAAATGCATAGAGTTTTCTACCAGGACTGTCTACTCTACTGGGACCAAATAAGTCCATGTGCAGTAATTGTAAGGGTCTAGTAGTACTTATAATGTTTATGGATTTAAATGAAGATTTGGTTGCCTTATTCAGTTCACACTCGACACGTACCGTGTCCTTCTTGAATGTGATGTCGGACAGACCTTTTACTAGCTTCTTTGTCGATAACTTAGATATAGTATCCATATTGGCATAACCAAGACGCTGGTGCCACAAAAGTCTTTCATCCTTGTGGGCGTAGAGGCATCTTCCTGCACTGTTAGTATTTCTAGATAGATAGAAAATATAAATGTTAGCTTCTCTTATCCCTTCAAAAGCAATGTCTTCCGTTGACCTATCATAAATGTAGCATTTATTCTTTCCAAAGTTAATATCATATCCATGATCAACAAGATAACTTATGCTCAGCAGGTTATGCTTTAACACGGTCACTAGGCAGACATCCTTTATTACAGGGAAAGGAGGATAACCAATAGTACCATTACCTATGATGTAGCCCTTTAAATTGTTACTGAAGGATACATATCCTTCCCTCTTCATCGATAGTGATGCGAAAAGATTTGCGTCTTCCGTCATATGTCGCGAGCATCCACTATCGATAATCTACTTGGTTTTAGTTGAGGAAGGAATGTCCACCTACATAACGAGTAGATGTGACCTTTGGTACCCAAGTTCTTGTGGGTCCTGAAATGTTAGTCTTCGGTACCCATGCATATAGATTAATATCAACTAATTTCCTAATTCTATACTGTGGTGAGATATAACCATGTAATCCACAGTATGTGCAAGTAGCATGCCTATTTGTGTTACGAGTAGGTTGATAGTGATGTCTATATGAAGTATGGTGATAGTTATGTGAAGCAGCAGGATAGTAACTATGTGTAGCAGCATGATAATAGTTATGTCTATGTGCAATAGTAAGATAATAGTTATGAGTAGATTGAGAGTGATATCTACATGCATGTGGTTTACGTACTGCATGGGAGTACGTGTACATATAAGCATAGTTACGTGCTGCATGTGGGTGACGTGTTTTACTATTATGGGTGGTCTGGTGTTTTATGTGTGTTTTGTGATTGTGTGATTGGGTTTGAGGTTGAGCAACCTGTTTTCCCAATCTGATCTCTAATTTATTAGAGACAATATTCAATTCATTGTACTTAGCATTCAGACCATCAATCTTAGCAATAGAGATCTTGTGTTTGTTCTTTTTTCAGCAAGCTCTTTATTGAGTGCTAAAATCTCACATATTTTCTTCTCAATAAGTGTTTCGGTATCATGTAAGCTTAATTTAAGCTTGGACACCTCATCAGTGACTTCTATTAGTGGAGTGTCTCTAACATTATCAAGTAAAGAAGACAGATTTTGAATTTCTATTTCATAGCCTTTGATTTTCTCCTTGGCATGCTTATATTTACTAATGACTTTCTTGTGATCATTTAGTAAGTCATTAAAGGCATCGCCAAGTTCATTAAATGTAAAGTCATCAAGAGTTTCGCTAGTTACCTTCTCGGATGTCGCCATTAGGCAGACATTAGCAGTGTCTCGAGGAGAGTAGTCTTCTTCATCAGAATTACTAGCTTCTTTTTCGTGCCAAATACTGGTGTTGGCGTACTTTCGGAAAGAGGGCTTCTTGTAGGGCTTCTCATATCTGTTACCTTTCTTTGCAAAGGGACAGTCCTTTCGAACATGTCCAGTCTTTTTGCAGCCGCAGCACGTTGGTTCTTTCTCGTCGTCTTCTTATTGTTCCTTCTTCTTTTGATTGAAATGAAGGAACTTCTTGAAGTTACGGACTAGAAGAGCTTGATCACCACCTTCAAAATTGTCGTCGTCAGTCTCTTCAGGATCAGCCCTTCGACGATGAGCTTTTAGGGCAATTTCTTTTGCCTTTGGAGCAGGTTCATCGAAGTCTTTGAGGTCGAGCTCGTGGGTCATCAGATTTCCCATCAAAGTTTCTATAGACATTTTGGTGAGATTATTGTCTTCTATAATTGCTGTTACCTTAGGGTTCTAGATCTTTGGTAGCCCCCTAAGTAACTTGCAGATTTTCTCATGATTGGAGTATTATTTGCCAAGAGATGACAGAGGATTGATGATATCAAGGAACCTTGTAAACATTTGAGTGATCATCTTATTCGGCTTCATCTTGAATGCCTCGTATTCTTGAGTCAGATGACTGATCTTAGTTTTTTTTGACTTGAAGGGTTCCTTCATGCGTCTCTTCCAGAAGCTTCCATACTTCGTGCGAGGTGGTGCATGTTGAGACCCTGTTAAATTCATTTCTGTCTATTACACATAAAAGATCATTAATAGCTCTAGTATCTAGACTTGCCTGTTGCTTTTTCTTGTCAGAATATTTGTCGTTGGGTTTTTCGATAAGATCTCCCTCGACAACTATTCTGGCGGGATTTTTGTAACCATCGGTAACAATGGTCCACAGGTCAAAGTCTAGAGACTTGAGATAGAAACTCATCCTAGTTTTCCAATAGGTGTAGTTGGTTCCATCAAATAGGGGTGGCCTATGAGTGGACTGTCCCTCACCATGGTTGGAAAACATAGGTTGTGTGGTTGTCATGGATCAGCTCTAGGATGTTAGTCCTTGTTAAGAGAACAGAGCTCTGATACCAATTGAAGAACAGATAAGAAACTCTAGAGGGGGGTGAATAGAGTTTATAACAATAACCAAATTAAAATTAACTCTTTTCACCAACAGTAAATAATCAGAGTAGTAAATGCGAAAATGAAAAGATCATGAGAGCATACGCAAACACATTCATTTTAACCTGGTTTCCCTCGTGGAGGACTAGTCCAGGCCTAAGAACTCTAGCTCAGGATTAAATCCACTATTTATGAAATAGTAGTTATACCCTGTGCCTTTTCTTCAGAAGAGCTAGTCAACTTATTACAAAGATCACTGTGACGATGCTTGGAATTTTCCAAGCGACTTTTTTGACTCTTGCACAAACTTATAACTGAATAGCACTAAGCACTTTTAGGCTTAGGAAGCTTGTGGCTAGTAGATGGGAAGGTTAAGGCTTGTATGAGGCTTATAGAGAAGAGAAGAATAGATAATTGGATGAATAGAAATGAGAGAATTGAAGGCCTATTTATACTAGTTGGGATAGGCAGAATTCGGCCTGAATTCTGTGTCAATAATTCAAATTTTTGGCCGTTGGACAACTAGCGTACATCAAACCCTAAAAATTAGGGTCATGAAAATCAGGGGGCAGAGTTCGACCCAAACTCTGTGTGGGGCAGAGTTCGGCCCGAACTCTGTCTCCATAGGTCAGAATATTCAGATGGACTTTTGTGGGCTAGTTTAGCTTAGTGGAGCTTTGGGTTTGTTTGGAAGATAATGTTTAAGCCAAGAATACCAAGTGCTACTCAGTTTACATTTAGCTAGACTCAATAAATGTAAAATAGTATAGACTCTGAAAACGAGTACGCTGCAGGAGAGAGACGACGTCCGTCTTGCACTGAGTTCTGTCTTGATGTGTCATATTGAATTATGACAAGTATCATATTGTCAATTTGTCAATATTTGGTTGACTGTGATCTAGTTTGGGTCAACATTCTTAACTACCAAAATATAGCAATCGTACCAGATTTTGGGTTCTTGGAAAGTCGAGTAAAAATTATGTAATGATACCCTCTATATTCTTCTCTTTTCGCAAAACACTTGCACAATCATCAAAATCCAGGAATCCACATAGTCATATTTGATCAGAATAAAAATTATCTAAAAGAAATGGCAATATCCAAGAGTCCACATGAGTCGATCAAATCAATATCCCGGGAACATACTCCACATAATACTCAGTCCTCAGACATATCCAAGGTTACAATCTCGATACATAGGACAACTGTTAGCCCTATCTAGCTAGACTATGCTAACTCCTAGAATGAATGGTCAGGGGACAAGAATATATTAATTAATGCACCAAAAAAATGGCAAGGATTGCATGAACCGCTCTGGAGTAGATCCACAACCCTTAAACCAGACAAGGACCAGGGTTGCAGACTGTCCCCCGAGTGGATTCGCACTCCTCACGCTATCCGATGGACAAGACAGGACAAGTAGCTAGACGACTAATCTAGTTATGAGTCTACCTAACAGATATTGGAATCAGGTATACTATACTATGGTAAACGTGCAAGTGGCTGGTTCAGCAAACCAAATGAACTGTTCTATCCAAATCTTAGAACCAAATTCGCGATCGAGAATTCTGAAAAAATTCGGCAGAGTCTCCTTTGTATTCTGGACAGGAGCTCCTAGTGAATTGGGGCGAAATCCACTCGGCGCAACCCGCCGCAGAATTGCAAACCGAAAACACTAAGTCCCGGGTTTCAGCAGCACTACACTACGTACTAGAAACCAAACCGTAGCCGAGAACACTAAGTCTCGGCCACCAGCAGCACTACAATGCGTACTGGGCACGAAGCCAATATATACAAAAAAAATTGCCACGCAGGGCGCATCATAGACCCAGAGTCATGTCCAATCCACATGCATGGTCATAGAAACAGTTATCCAAGACGTTATCCGACTGCAAGTCGGACACAGGGCATATGGGGACGATCCATACAAGTGAGTCGTGCTAGTGTCCTTGGAGGTATGGATGACCCGTTCGAGTTGTCCGATACGGACATTACACGGTATCGAACCAAGCTATCCTAGGTTATCATCATGGCAGTTCTACTGCTAAGCTACACTAACCATGGTTATACATTTCTATTTACAAATAAATTAAATATAATTAAATCCAGGACGAAGGCAAGAGCCGTCGATAAGCAAGGGATGCTTGTCTAGAGGGCTCGGCTAAGTAAGCAAGTCTTCAACGATCAGGATCCAAGGTAGCACGTCTATCGAGGTCCTCAGAACACACAATAAACAATCATTAGCATAAAATAAAAAATAATATAAAGCACAAAGATGGTAGAAGGCTATACCGTGTAGGTCCCGCAAGCAGTGCAGGGATCGAGCATAAAAATCGAGGTACGCAGATAGACACGGACACGTAAACCAAAATGCGCATGTACATCGAGACGCGTACGAGAATCAAGATGACATGAAGATCGAGACAAATAAGAAATATAATATGCACGTAAATCAAGACATGTACGTAGATCGAGGGATCATAAATATCGAGATAGTATACGAATCATCGTGACATGCAAATTGAGGCGTGCATGCAAATCAATACGGTACAGAGTTCAAGGTAGCACGTAAATCAATGCGGCTCGCAAATTGGTGTATGCACATAAATCGATACGGTACGGGTCATAAGGTAGGCACAAAGGCCGAGACAAGAAAATTGAGACAACACGTAAACCGAGATAGCACGTTGCCCGAGGCGACACGGGGCTCGAAGCGTCCCGCTGCCCAAGGCAATACGTTGATCAAGCTGGCATGGAAATCGAGACAACACACAGATCAAGTGGACACAGAGAACAAGGTGACATGTACACCAAGGTACACGCATCCCGAGTGGTTTCTATCCCAAGGCAGTGCACATATCGAGGGTGCGTTGCTCCATGCAGCACGCAACCCTAGGAGCACGGCCCGAGAACAATACGGTGCACGAGGAGCACACGTGGCAAGGTAGCTCGCTGCTAGAGCAGTGCGGGGCCCAATGGCGTCCCGCCACTTGAGGCAAGCGCTGCCCTCGAGGCACAACGACCGGAGGGAAAGAGAGGGCGATGGAGGAGCCATCACCGGGAAAGCTCGGCCAGATTGGGTCGGGCTCCCAACGGCAGAGGGAGAATAAAGGGAGAGGGAAAACCTGGAGAAGGTCGACCAGGCTGTAACACCCAATTTTCCAGATGAGGGTAATTTTGAAATTTTGTAATTATAATTATTAATTATTGATATTTATTTCACATTATGATTTTTGGTGATTTTTAATTATTTTTAAACTATTTAAAAACTGGTTTAAGTCATGACTTGTGATTTTGATGTGCTGCTAGTGAAACTTGAGAGACTGCATGACCTAGAGCCTAACCATGTCATTAGGATAATTAATTATCATTTTTAGCCTAGGGGTAATTTGGTTTTTTTAACTTATTTGAATTATTTGGTGATTTGTTGAATTGGTAAATTCTAGTTTGACTTTGACTTGTTGAGACCTAGTGGACTAGCCTAGAACCTAACCCTAGCTATGGTAACCCTAGTCTAACTTAGGTTAACCTACTTTTAGTCATTAGAGACTAATTTTGGAATAGAAGGATTAGTTTGAGTGAAATCATTTCATGATTTATGGTTTAATGAAATGACTTATGATTTCATGACTCAATGACTTATGACTTGGCCCATGGCCCATAACTAGAAGCCCTAACCCTAACCAAACCTTAAATGACCAGCCACATAGGGATTCCCACCCTATTTAAACACTTATTCATTAGGGTTGCCTCTTTTTATCATTCCAACACTTGGAGAAAAGAGAGGTATTCTTTTCCCTTCCAAAAATTCCCATTTATTTATTTGATCTCCTTTTTTATCATAGTCTCTTGCATTAGGTTCTAATTTTTGTATATTTTATAATTCTGGAGGTTAATCTCAGCTTTGGGCTCATTTGGGATATTTGGCCATTAAGAGGAACACCCCCTATTTGGAGCTTTTCCATGCAATTTGTACCTATAGGTAAAACTCCTCAAATTGATTTAAATTGCTATTTTATTTGCATTTAGGGCTAGATCTAGGAGTCCCCTATCTGTCCCTGGAAATTGGGCACAATTCGTGTCAGTTTCGTGTCCGTATCGGACACGTATCCATTTGATAGGCTAGGTTTTGATGTAATGCCTCAACCAACTTTTTGTTCTGATTTCTGAAATGTTTTTGAATAGTGTCACGACCCGCACCCTAGAGTAAGGGCACGAGACATGGGTACGTCCAGCCTATGCCGTAGTGTCGGCGGTAGAACGCTGTCCTAGGTCAAACATTTAACAATATAAAGGTACCTGTACAGTATATACTCTCCGAATGGAGGTGACATAGCAGATACAGTCTCAATCACAACTAAAGTAGAGCAAGATAAAAGATAGATAAAACATGAAATTCAAAAGAGATACAGCAGATAGAAGTCTAAGTGTCTAGATACACAAACCCAGAAAATATCTCAAAGCTCAATACAGTAATCCATAGAATAAATACAACTCAATACAACTGAAATAACTAACTATACAACCACTACTGTGTCTCCTCTAGGCTAGCAGACAACCTCCAGGCTATCTGTAAAATTTATCAACAGGTCCAGTCAGGACAGAAATGAGCACAATCTCATCTAGAAAACCCAAGTAAATGACAGAGAACTATAAAGCAGTTATAGACAGTTGTATTGATGAACATGGCAGTTTATGTTTAGGTGATGGTAAGAAAGACAGATATAGTGCAAGAAAAGTAAGTAACTAAACAAGAGGAGAATCATGGCAATAAAGACTGTAAATAGAAACTAGCTGAACCAGGGTAACATGATATAAGTCCAGACAGTAAATGTAAACAAGTGTAAGACCAACGTAAATCCAGACAACATGAATCTGATACCAGGTGATTCCAGTACAAGATGAGTCCGGTATGAGATGATTCCAGTCAGTGATCAAAGATTCCAGGGTGAGTCCAGACTATACTCTAACAGTGTGTTTTAAAATACTGAGATCGACATGTAAACGGCTATAGGTAATCCGGCACATCACACACTCGGTCGGGTGTGAGATGGCTATCATTCCAGTAGATTCCAGCATGTGGGGTGATTCCAGAATTGGGGTATGTCTACATGTCTTACTCAAGTATTTTTCCTTCCAGCAAGTACAAGTGAATCCAAAATACGACACGAGAATCGAGATGAGTCCAGCCAAACGTGATGATACCAGCAAGTGATTCCAGGGTGATTCTAGTAGGTGATTCCAGTAATAGAAGCCAAACATGATGATACCAGTAATAGAGGCCAGACAATATGGTATGTGTGTCGCATACATGAATCCAGAAATATTCATACGTGTTGTAACAGAGAATCACATACAACTAACTAGAACTGAAGTACATTAATTGACAAATAAATGAGAGAACTATCAGAGAATGTACTCGCCTGATGTCTGAATGTCCAAAGTAAAGATACTGTCCGAGGAGAGGTGTCTGGCTCCTAATTAGAAAAGCACAAGTCACAATATGTCCAGAAGGGTAATATAAAGCACTACAATGCATTCTACATGAATCTAGGTCAAACTAGGCCAAAGTCAACCCTTGGTCAACTCTGATCAACTGCACTAGTCAAACTAGGTCAAACTAGGTCATGTCCTAACCCAGCAAGTCTTACTAGGCCTAACCAAGACTATCCTAGCAAGCACACATCAATACAAGGCTATACAAGCCAACATACACCCAACTCTATATAGCATGCGATTATTCAATACTCAAATAGGCAAGAATTCATATTGGATATACACTAGGTAATCTATTACTTTAAGCTATATATGTCTACACATATATACACATGCATATATTGGTATTCAACATTAGGTCTATAATCATGGCATTTCAAATGGTTATATAAACTTATATATTACAACCCAATATGCTAACATATATATAATATACATACATAACTAAGTTAACTATATTCATAATTACTTATTTAAGAGGGTATGTGTGTGTATGTGAACATGGCAAAGGGACAAGTGAGGGTTAAATGGGCATACATAGTGTATACATATCAAAGAGTGTCAAAAATACAGGTCTATGTAGTTATCATATCTGTAAGTGAACAATGTGTCAAGTGTGATAGTGTCAACATAGTGTAAGGGGGTACATGAGGTAATATAGGATTTGTGTTAATATAGAACATTACATCTCATTAACTTATATATTGCATACATTACATCTATTATTACATTATATTCATGCTTGCATTCATTCATCATTCATTCATTCTCTTGCACTACTATATGCACAATACATTACATACTATGGAACCTACATATTCATTACAAGCCATACTTATACATGCTTATATTAGATAGGATACTTACACCTCATACATCATTTATTTAACCATTTACTAATGCTTGCATTCTCTATTTAATTACATAATGTATATACATTAACATGGGTTAAAATCAAATAGAACATTATATTACACACAAGGGTGCACAAAATGCATATGCCGAATAGTAACTCCTACTAATAATCAATACTGTCCCATCTCAGTATGAATTAAAATCTAGGATTAAAGTATGTTATAGATCTATGTGTTAGCTTTCCGAAACTTCAAACGGATCGCATTTTCGTTTCCGGAAACTCCCGAAATCGCGAAAACACCGAGAACGCATTTGTCTTTCGTACAGCTGACACTCAAATAATTCTCCAAAAAGTTACAGAAAAAATTAGGCTACTAATACATGTTTTTGGAAAGATAACTTCATTACGCTTCTTTTAAAAAAAACGGGAGATTAAACTGAGCTTTGAGCTAGAAGTTATGACATTTCTAAGTTAGGGCTGAAATTAAAAACGTGGATAAAAATCATGACGGATTTGGGTAGTTTGAGACAAAAGAACACAAGTATATAACATAATATATCAAGAACTCACTCTCTACACTAATATATATATATATATATATATATATATATATATATATATATATATATATATATATATATATATATATATGAGACACTATAGAACACATCTCCAATACAAAAATATGAGATTAAACATGTAATAATTCATTCATACATAACAACAACACATAGTGTGTCCAAATTTGGGATTTTCCCACATGGACACAACCACAACACAAAGGACACTCCTATGACCTCCAAATGGACACAAAATGGACACAAATGGAGATACAACCATGGGGGTCATTCCTATGGGTTCAAAATAGACCTATATGCATGAGGAAATAAAAAGGAGAAGAGATTTATACCTTCCGGTAGATCGAATCGAAGAAAAGCCTTTCCGGAGCGACACCGACACGTAGAGATTCCAAAGGGACACGAACGAGCTCTGAATCCTCCTAAAATTGGGTAGCTTCCTCTTTGGCTAGAATGGAGAAGGAAAGAAGAAGATTTGGTGGCGAAATGGAAGGATTTGGTGGAGAAATTGCTAGGGATTGCTCTCTAGGAATTTGGGGAAGAACAAGAGAGAGAGTGTAGATGAGAATAATGAAATAAACTTGAGCCTATCCTCTCCCAAAGTGGCTGGCCATATGGGGCTATTTGTCCTATTATGGTAAGGTCCAAAATGCCCCCACTAACCTATTCTATGAGTATTAGGAAAGGGCTAATTGATTGGGGCTAAATTAGTCATTCTAAAGTCTCTAATCACACTAACCTTATCCATAATAATTAGTCTAACCTCTAACTAAAATATTTCTATCATATGGACTAAAATTAATATCATGTGGGCTATGTCTAACTAGTGTGTGGGTCCCACTAGAGTCAAACTGCCCCCGGGTCCCCGTTTCAAGTCGGATTGAGCTGAAATTCGAACCCAACTCAAATAATCCCAAAACAATATCATAAATAATAAAATAAATTTCAAAAATATTTCAAAAATACAAAATGACAAAAATATCCCTGTTCCTAAAAATTGGGGGTGGCAAATTCCTCTAAATTAAAACCAAATAATAGTAAAATGTCAAAATCACAAGTCATAATTTTAAATAGTTTAAAAATGATTAAAAATCACCAAAAATCATAATATGAAATAATAATCAATAAATAATAATTATAATTACAAAATTTCAAAATTACCCTCATTTGGAAAACTGGGTGTTACAAATAGAATTTTAGCTCTAGGGCTTGCTTAATGATTTTTGCTTTTATTTTCTAATTTTGGTGTCGTGTCGTGTCCACACGGGGACACGAACACGCGAGAACTTAAACACATGCTGTGTCCTGCATCACGGGGTCAATAACTCCCGACACAGGACACGTGGACACGCCATTTTTGGCGAGGGGCTTGGGGCATCATCTGCCACCATCCTCCCAAAAGATGGGCGCGCGTGGTTACATGTGCGAGGAGAAATCCTCCTCGCACAAGCCGTACTGGCCGCGCACGTGCGCTGTGCACGCGTGGGTATTAGCCACTTACACGGCTCTAAAGCCGACACGACACGCACCTAGGATGCGGTTCAGGGGCATACACGTGTAGCCCTATAGGTGGCGAACACGTAGGCACAAGCACGAGTCGTGTCGTGCCCCGTGTCATGCGCAGGACATGCGTGCATGCGTGCACGACGCAACATACTATCTGTGCACATGTGCGTGTCTGTGTGTGTTTGGACACGCTCGTGTCTACTAGGTGGGACACGAATGACTCGTGGGACACGGGTACAAGTGGGGATTGGTTTACCAACCAATATTTTAGGATTATTGTGATGTTTTGGTTTTCAAATCCCAGTTTCCACATATCACTGATACCATGTATATATTTCGAAAATCCTGAATTTGATTTCCTTTTTAATCTGATTAAATTTTGTTTTAAATCACTGAATTGATTCCTACATGTGTACTAACTGCTGCTAGTTGGGTTTTCCAAGTTAGATTATGTTTTTATTTGAGGAAATAGAATTTGAACAAAGAAATGGGATTTCAATTTGGGCTTGAAACCCAAGACAAGGCTGTCCTTGTTCTCAGAAATTTTCTTGAGATTTAAAGTGATTTTTAAACTATTTTTTCTAATGATTATTGCAATGCTAATTTACCTATATGTGTTGAGTACTAGTATCATGGTAGTTTCACAATGGCATGGGGTATTTGGGTTTCGAATTGATTATGAACTGTTATTTCAGATTTCTCACACTGAGACTTAAACCTGAGATACACACATCCCATTACTCTAACTGTCATTTTTGAGACCCTTGCCACACTGTGAATGATTCCTAGACACTGTGACACTAACTGTCATTTGCTCACACAATCCTAAGAACACTAGTGTGTACACATTAATTCCTGAGAACCTTCTCCCTAAACACACACTGTTTTGATGAAACTAAAACTGAGACTCACTGTTCATAGCTAAAATATGAGAATTTAGAATGGTATGGACACTCACACCATTTCCTGAAATTGGATTGTATTTTTAATTCCATGTTTCAACTGTCATTGACAGTCCAAACTGAGAACAGCCCACACATAATGCCACTACACACACAAACCTATTCACATTGACACATTAAATCACTGATTTTATCACACAAAATTGTAATTCCTGGAACCTGAGATTTCAGGTAAACTGAAATGAGGTTCATTGTATATTCCTGAGATTCAGTAGAGGTTCACTAAGTTCCTGAACACATGTGGTACACACTGATTTTCCCTAATTGTTTTCATGATACTTTACCCAAACTGAAAACACACACCTAGTGTTAGAACACACCACTACACTGTAAGCTGAGAACAGGATACACTGTTCTCCTAATATCCCACCACACACACATATGTTTTACTGTCACATATCACACACAGGACACCATCCTATTAGCACTGTCACATGGTACCCCAATATACACACACATCCTAACTGTCATTTACACACACAATGAGAATAGGATTTGATTCCCATTTCCTGAGAATATATATATAAATGTTGATGCTTCCAATTCTTTGATATATTGATTAATGGGTTTTTGATTTGGAATGGTGTTGAGTGAACTGTCCTATTTTCCTTCTGTCCAGACTTGAGTCCAGAGCACAACCCTTTATGTGTTTTGGTTCAGTCCACACCTCCTTGTAGTCTCAAGTATGGACTATTGGTATCAGTTTGTTTTGGTAATGTTGTATCATGTAGGGACAGTAAACTGAAACTGAAACCTGAGAATGTTCTGTCCTAGGTTGCCATGCCACCTTGTTAACTTGTCACAAAACTGATTTGAGCATACACAATCACCATGGCTTGACACACCACTGTATTGCTCTATAACATACTGTTTTTCTTTTCAGGTTTACACATGGGCTGATTTGTTCCCTGTTACACTACACACACTCATGAACTGTACACACAATATCACACACACTCAATGTATATTCACACACACATACACCCTATTTGACACTCCTGTCTAAAACTGAGAACAACCCTTCTATACACACACATTCACATCATACACATTATTGATTTTAACACACAAACTTGTTTTTAAGCCACCTATACACTCTATGTTTCTACACTACACACACCTTGCTCACATGCCTATTCCTCTAAATGTATATATATGTACAACTATATTCTTGTATAATATGTATATTGTATATGTATGATATTTATATATTAATTTATATATGTAATTTTGTGTGGTGATGTAATATAGATAATGCATATTGTTTATATAAATATTGTGTATATAGATATATAGTAACTAATGTGTGTATTGCCTATATGTGATTTTGGCTTATAGCCTAGGCATATAGCCTATGGCTCATAAACCTGTGTTTATGGCTTGAATGCCAGTGTAGGAGTGTGGTTGGCTTGTATAGTCTAGAAATTGGATGTGCTTGCTAGAATAGGCTGGTTAGGCCTAGTGGGACTTGTTTGGCTTAGGCTTGACCTAGTTGACTTAGTTTGACCAATCTAGGTTGACTGGAGTTGACCAAAGGTCAACATTAGTCTGGATGTGACCAATTGACCTAGTTTGACTATTGTAGTTGACTTGGGTCAACCCAGAGTTGACTAAGTTTGACTTGGACCTAGTTGACCTAGACAGTTGACCAGGTTTGACTTAGAGTTGACTTTGACCTATATTTGACTTAGAAACATGTAGATTGCATCATAGACTTCATTGGTCTTATTTTAAGCACATTATAACCTATATTTCTCTGTTTAGGACATTGTGACTCTGGTGCAGACATCTGATATTATACTACTCTTTTTCGAGTAGCAGGCGAGTACATTCTCTTATAGTTCTCTCATTTACTTGTCAATTACTGTACTTCAGTTCTAGTTAGTTGTATGCGATTCTCTGTTATAACACGTGTGAATATTTCTGGATTCATGTATACGACACACTTTTATTTTCTGGCCTCTATTACTGGTATCATCTCTATTACTGGAATCACCTACTGGAATCATTTAACTGGAATCATTTACTGGAATTATTTACTGGTATCATTATATTTTGGCTGGACTCATCTTGAATCATTGTGTCAGAATTCTGGATTCACTTGCTGGAAAGGAAAATACTAGAGTGAGACATGTAGACATACCCCAATCTGGAATCTCTCATTTGGAATCTACTGGAATGATAGCCATCTCACACCCGGCCAGGTGTGTGGTGTACCGTATTACCTAGAGCCGTTTACATGTCGAACTCGGTATTTTAAAACACACTGCTAGAGTATAGGCTGGACTCACCCTGGAATCATTGATCACTATAACTTGAATTGTCCCTTACTGGATTCATCTTGTATTAGATTCATCCTGTACTGGACTTACATTGGAGTTACACTGGTCTACATTGCTGCCTAGACTTATACCATATTACCCTGGTTCAGCTAGTTCTATTTTTACAGTCTTTATTGCTATGATTCTTCTCTTATTTAGTTGTTTACCTTCCTTGCACTTATCTGTCTTTCTTACCATCACATGAATATAAACTGCCATTTTTTATCAATACAACTGTCTATAACTGCTGTATAGTTCTCTGTCATTTACTTGGGTTTTCTTGATGAGTTGTACTCGTTCCTGTCCTGACTGGACCTGTTGAAATTTTACAGATGATTGCCCTGAGGATACATGCCCTACATATTATGGACCTGAAGACGGGATGACTACCTTTGGCCCCGACTCTCAGGAGTGATCGGGATTTAGTTTAGTAGACTAGTATCTGTTTCCATGTTGAACTTGTTATAGAAGTTTTGAGACTTGTGTAGTATTTGAGATTTGTTGAGAGAGTTGTTATTATTTTAGTAGTTGTTCTTCTATTCTTAGTTTAATTCCTCTGTGTTTATCTTATCGTGCTTAGACTGTGATTGAGTTCAATATCTTATACTTGTCCTCCATTCGGAGTTGATCATGATGAGTACATTATAATTGCGTGAGTTGCTGGTTAGATAGTAACCTAGGACAGCGCTCTACCATCGACACTGCGGCGTAGGCTGGGCATCGTTACGTATTCGTACCGTCACAGTGGGTGCGGGTCGTGACACATTTTTAGTGGTGGCCCTTGCAGGTCGAGAGTCGCATTAGTGCGATATCGTGGTAGTACGGCGACTTAGTTGTACTGCTGCGAGCCTGCGATAGGATTGAGAGATAGGCTTTACCGGAGAGGCACTCGAACACAGTTAGGACTACTTAAGAAGATTCCTAGGATGACCCTTGAGAATCTCATTATAAACTATCTCGAAATTTGATTCTGACATTATCTGTCTATCTTCCTTGTTCATCGTTGAATTTGATTCTTGGTATTCATTATTGACTTGATTTTCTACCAAGATAACATTATGGGCTAGGTTGCCTCAGTCATGGAATCTAGAGTCTTCTACAGCCATATCAGCTGGTTGGGTGTTGAGATAGAGTCTGATTTTGGATATATTTCTCGGGTGTAGGAATTTAAGGTTTTCGCAGCCAAGCTAGCGGCAATGCGAAAATTTTAAATACCATGATTCTAGATGTATGTACATTAGTTATGGACTCTATGGATTATCGCAGCCATACTTACTGGTGTGACAAAGATTCTGGTGACATGGTTCTGGATAGACGGGTATGATTATTAGATTGCAGGATAGATACCATATAGATGGTGCCCTAGAGAATTTGAGTGGAATATCAGGGTGGATATTACTTGAGTGTCATGGATTAGATAGAGGGAGCTAGGCCACCTATAGCACGGCACCGTGCCCCGTACCAACAGAGGGATACACCCCAGAGGGGCAGGGCTTCTATGCTGACAGTCGAGTAGACCGACGCTACGGGTGACGAGTTAGCAGGTCTGTCTTCCTGTTCTTCTTTCCATCTTGTTATGTGATTCCATTAGTACCTGCCAGGATATTGCTTGTGATTGCCTAGATAGCATAGCTACCCTGTTTGAGATCGTGAAATCATAACCAGTAGGATTGTGTTGCTTCGACTTTAATTTGCTGGGGGTTTGACCTAGTGGGGATGCGACCATTTTAATTTCGAGGACAAAATTTTTCTAAGGTGGGTAGGATTGTAACACCCAGTTTTCCAAATGAGGATAATTTTGAAATTTTGTAATTATAATTATTAATTATTGATATTAATTTCATATTATGATTTTTGGCAATTTTTAATTATTTTTAAACTATTTAAAAACTGGTTTAAGTCATGACTTATGATTTTGATGTGCTGCTAGTGAAACCTGAGAGACTGCATGACCTAGAGCCTAACCATGTCATTAGGATGATTAATTATCATTTTTAGCCTAGGGGTAATTTGGTCATTTTGACTTATTTGAATTATTTGGTGATTTGTTGAATTGGTAAATTCTAGTTTGACTTTGACTTGTTGAGACCTAGTGGACTAGCCTAGAACCTAACCCTAGCTATGGTAACCCTAGTCTAACTTAGGTTAACCTACTTTTAGTCATTAGAGACTAATTTTGGAATAGGAGGATTAGTTTGAGTGAAATCATTTCATGATTTATGGTTTAATGAAATGACTTATGATTTAATGACTCAATGACTTATGACTTGGCCCATGGCCCATAACTAGAAGCCCTAATCCTAACCAAACCCTAAATGACCAGCCACATAGGGATTCCAACCCTATTGAAACACTTATTCATTAGGGTTGCCTCTTTTTATCATTCCAACACTTGGAGAAAAGAGAGGTATTCTTCCTCCTTCCAAAAATTCTCATTTATTCATTTGATCTCCTTTTACATCCTAGTCTCTTGCATTAGGTTCTAATTTTTGTATATTTTATAATTCTGGAGGTTAATCTCAGCTTTGGGCTCATTTGGGATATTTGGCCATCAAGAGGAACACCCCCCATTTGGAGCTTTTCCATACAATTTGCACCTATAGGTAAAACTTCTCAAATTGATTTAAATTGCTGTTTTCTTTGTATTTAGGGCTAGATCTAGGAGTCCCCTAGCTGTCCCTGGAAATTGGGCACAATTCGTGTCAGTTTCGTGTCCGTATCGGACACGTATCCATTTGATAGGCTAGGTGTTTGATGTAATGCCTCAACCAACTTTTTGTTCTGATTTCAGAAATATTTTTGAATAGAATTTTAGCTCTAGGGCTTGATTAATGATTTTTGCTTTTATTTCCTAATTTTGGTGTCGTGTCGTGTCCATACGGGGACACGAATACGCGGGGACTGAAACACATGCTGTGTCCTGCATCACGGGGTCAATAACTTTCGACACAGGACAAGTGGACACGCCATTTTTGGCGAGGGGCTTGGGGCATCATCTGCCACCATCCTTCTAAAAGATGGGCGCACGTGGTTCCGTGTGCGAGGAGAAATCCTCCTCGCACTGGCCGCACTGGCCGCACGCGCGCGCTGTGCACGCGTGGGTATTGGCCACTGACACGGCTCTAAAGCCGATACGACATGCACCTAGGACACGGTTCAGGGGCATACACATGTAGCCCTATAGGTGGTGAACACGTGGGCACGAGCACGAGTCGTGTCGTGCCTCGTGTCATGTGCAGGACACGCGTGCATGCGTACACGACGCAACGTACTGTCTGTGCACATGTGCGTGTCTGTGTGTGTTTGGACACGCTCGTGTCCACTTGGTAGGACACGAATGACTCGTGGGACACGGGTACAAGTGGGAATTGGTTTACCAACCAATATTTTGGGATTATTGTGATGTTTTGGTTTTCAAATCTCAGTTTCCCCATATCACTGATACCATGTATATATTTCGAAAATCCTGAATTTGATTTCCTTTTTAATCTGATTAAATGTTGTTTTAAATCACTGAATTGATTCCTACATGTGTACTAACTGCTGCTAGTTGGGTTTTACAAGTTAGATTATGTTTTCATTTGAGGAAAATAGAATTTGAACAGAGAAATGGGGTTTCAATTTGGGCTTGAAACCCAAGGCAAGGCTGTCCTTGTTCTCAAAAATTTTCCTGAGATTTAATGTGATTTTTAAACTATTTTTCCTAATGATTATTGCAATACTAATTTACCTATATGTGTTGAGTACTAGTCTCATGGTAGTTTCACATTGGTATGGGGTATTTGGGTTTCGAATTGATTATGAACGGTTATTTCAGATTTCTCACACTGAGACTTAAACCTGAGATACACACAGCCCATTACTCTAACTGTCATTTTTGAGACCCTTACCACACAAAAACCTGTGAATGATTCCTAGACACTGTGACACTAACTGTCATTTGCTCACATAATCCTGAGAACACTAGTGTGTACACATTAATTCCTGAGAATCTTCTCCCTAAACACACACACTGTTTTGATGAAACTAAAACTGAGACTCACTGTTCATAGCTGAAATCTGAGAATTTAGAATGGAATGGACACTCACACCATTTCCTGAAATTGGATTGTATTTTTAATTCCCTGTTTCAACTGCCATTGACAGTCCAAACTGAGAACAACCCACACATAATACCACTACACACACAAACCTATTCACATTGACACATTAAATCACTGATTTTATCACACACAATTGTAATTCCTGGAACCTGAGATTTCAGGTAAACTGAAATAAGGTTTATTGTATATTTCTGAGATTCAGTAGAGGTTCACTAAGTTCCTGAACACATGTGGTACATACTGATTTTCCCTAATTGTTTTCATGATACTTTACCCAAACTGAAAACACACACCTAGTGTTAGAACACACCACTACACTATAAGCTAAGAACAGGGTACACTGTTCTCCTAATATCCCACCACACACACATATGTTTTACTATCACATATCATACACAGGACACCATCCTATTAGTACTGTCACATGGTACCCCAATATACACACACAACCTAACTGTCATTTACACACATACTGAGAATAGGATTTGATTCCTATTTCCTGAGAATATATGTATGAATGTTGATGCTTCCAATTCTTTGATATATTGATTAATGGGTTTTTGATTTGGAATGGTGTTGAGTGAACTGTCCTATTTTCCCTCTGTCCAGACTTGAGTCCAGAGCACAGCCCTTTATGTGTTTTGGTTCAGTCCATACCTCCTTGTATTCTCAAGTATGGACTATTGGTATCAGTTTGTTTTGGTAATGTTGTATCATGTAGGGACAGTAAACTGAAACTGAAACCTGAGAATGTTCTGTCCTAGGTTGCCATGCCACCTTGTTAACTTGTCACAAAACTGATTTGAGCATACACACTCACCATGGCTCGACACACCACTGTATTGCTCTATAACACACTGTTTTTCTTTTCAGGTTTACACATGGGCTGATTTGTTCCCTGTTACACTACACACACTCATGAACTGTACACACAATATCACATACACACTCAATGTGTATTCACACACACACATCCTGTTTGACACCCCTGTCTAAAACTGAGAACAACCCTTCTATACACACACATTCACATCATACACATTATTGATTTTAACACACGAACTTGTTTTCATGCCACCTATACACCCTATGTTTCTACACTACACACACCTTGCTCACATGCCTATTCCTCTAAATGTATATATATATGTACAACTACATTCTTGTATAATATGTATATTATATATGTATGACATTTATATTAATTTATATATATAATTTTGTGTGGTGATGTAATATAGATAATGCATATTGTTTATATAAATATTGTGTATATAGATATATAGTAACTAATGTGTGCATTGCCTATATGTGATTTTGGCTTATTGCCTAGGCATATAGCCTATGGCTCATAAACCTGTGTTTATGGCTTAAATGCTAGTGTAGGAGTATGGTTGGCTTGTATAGCCTAGAAATTAGGTGTGCTTGCTAGAATAGGCTGGTTAGGCCTAGTGGGACTTGTTTGGCTTAGGCTTGACCTAGTTGACTTAGTTTGACTAGTCCAGGTTGACTGGAGTTGACCAAGGGTCAACATTAGTCTGGATGTGACCAATTGACCTAGTTTGACTATTGTAGTTGACTTGGGTCAACGCAGAGTTGACCAAGTTTGACTTGGACCTCGTTGACCTAGACAGTTGACCAGGTTTGACTTAGAGTTGACTTTGACCAAGATTTTACTTAGAAACATGTAGATTGCATCATAGACTTCATTGGTCTTATTTTAAGCACATTATAACCTATATTTCTCTGTTTAGGACATTGTGACTCTGGTGCAGACATCTGATATTATACTAGTAGCAGGCGAGCACATTCTTTGATAGTTCTCTCATTTACTTGTCAATTACTGTACTTCAGTTCTAGTTAGTTGTATACGATTCTCTGTTACAACATGTGTGGATATTTCTGGATTCATGTTTACGACACACTTTTATTTTTTGGCCTCTATTACTGGTATCATCTCTATTACTGGAATCACCTACGGAAATCATTTAACTGGAATCATTTACTAGAATCATTTATTGGTATTATTATATTTTGGCTGGACTCATCTTGAATCTTTGTGTCAAAATTCTGGATTCACTTGCTAGGAGGGGAAATACTAGAGTGAGACATGTAGACATACCCCAATCTGGAATCTCCTAACTAGAATCTACTGGAATGATAGCCATCTCACACCCGGCCAGGTGTGTGGTGTGTCGTATTACCTACAGCCGTTTACATGTCGAACTCGGTATTTTAAAACATACTGCTAGATTATAGGCTGGACTCATCCTGGAATCATTAATCACTATAACTGGAATCGTCCCTTACTGGATTCATCTTGTATTAGATTCATCCTGTACTGGACTTATATTGGAGTTACACTGGTCTACATTGCTGCCTGGACTTATACCATATTACCCTTATTCAGCTAGTTCTATTTTTACAGTCTTCATTGCTATGATTCTTCTCTTGTTTAGTTATTTATCTTCCTTGCACTTATCTGTCTTTCTTACCATCACCTGAATATAAACTACCATTTTTTATCAATACAACTGTCTATAACTGCTGTATAGTTCTCTGTCATTTACTTGGGTTTTCTTGATGAGTTGTACTCGTTCCTGTCCTGACTGGACCTGTTGAAATTTTACAGATGATTACCCTGAGGATACATGCCCTACATATTATGGACCCGGAGACGGGATGACTACCTTTGGCCCCGACTCTCAGGAGTGATCGGGATTTAGTTTAGTAGACTAGTATCTGTTTCCATGTTGAACTTGTTATAGAAGTTTTGAGACTTATGTTGTATTTGAGATTTGTTGAGAGAGTTGTTATTATTTTAGTAGTTGTTCTTCTATTCTTAGTTTAATTCCTTCGTGTTTATCTTATCGTGCTTAGACTGTGATTGAGTTCAATATCTTATACTTGTCCTCCGTTCAGAGTTGATCATGATGAGTACATTATAATTGCGTGAGTTGCTGGTTAGATAGTAACCTAGGACAGCGTTCTACCGTCGATACTACAGCGTAGGCTGGGCGTCGTTACGCATTCGTACCCTCACAGTGGGTGCGGGTCGTAACACAGGCGGGTCCGCTCCCGGTCGCAAGGAGATGGTGGCGACCACGGCTGGGGACGACGACGATGGAGGCGCTGGAGATAGATGATGGGGCGGTAGCGGTCGCAGGCAGCCTAAAGGTAGTGGTGGCTGGCCATAGAGATGGTGGTGGTGGAGATGGCGACGGTGATAGTGGCTGGGGTTGGCCGCGTAGAGCTGCTCCCGGGGAGAGCCAAGAGAGAGAATAGAGAGAGGGAGAGAGATCTTGAGAGCGGGGGGAGGGTTCGAGAGAGAGAGAATGGTGAAGGGTGGTTCTCCAGTGAGGGGGAAGAGGAAGAGAGGTGAGCGGGAGAGAGAGATGAGAGGAAATAGGGGGCGGCTGAGAGTGGGATTGACTGTAAGGGGGGGGGGGGGTTAGAGTTAGGTTAGGGTTTTGGTTTAGTTGAGAAGGGGTAGATATAGGAAAAGAATAAAAACAATAATAATAATAATAATAATAATAATAATAATAATAATAATAATAATAATAATAATTTTTATATTTGTAATAATAGTAACAATAGTGATAATGGTAACAAGAATGATAATAGGAAAAATCCTATAATGAAGCTAACAATGTAAACTTTAATAAAATGATACCGACAATGATAATAACCAAGTGCCAGGCTCAACAACTAAGACCAAATCAAGATCCAAAAATAAATAAAATTTAAATAAATACAAAATTTAAAATTACCATAAATATCGAATACGGTCATATACATATTTTGGAAAAATATAGGATATGACAGTCTCAAGATCTCATAGTGTGGTTTCTGAACCCCCCTTGGTGGTGGAGTTGAAGAGTTAGATTTGGAGCTATATTAGGTAAGTACATCTTGCCGAACTACTTATTTTATATCATCTTACTGCTCTTTTTGGTTTTCTGCTGCCTTGATAGTCCAGTATTATCTAGTACTTGATTTACTAAATATGATCCTTTCGAGATTCTCATCATTTTGACCATCTTGATTTTTTGGTCTGAACTAGGTTTTGATTTTCTGATATGTCCTGATATTTTTTAATTGAAAAACTCGGTATCGAAAATGATATAGTAGTTCCTAACCCCTAGCCTTAGTCCATATTGGCATATTAGACTTACTTGTAGTATTGGTTATAGCTGGACTAGACTTGGGCGAGATTTGGGACCAGATTCTGGTCCCGAAAATTCATTCTTACTTTTATTGAGTTTTACCATGTTTTTCGAAAAATCTTTCGAAAATTCACAGTGATATGTCGGATTTTCCCAATGACCCACTTTATATACAAAAACTTGTTGTGACCGATCAGATAATCCTTCAAAAATTGGCGATAATCCGTTGGATCTTCCAATTTTCTGAATTTTCTTTTAATAGCATAATTCTGTATATGGTATGCCATATTTCTTGCTATGTACCCCATACCTGTTTGGATTTCTTGTACATGTCTAGCTTACCTGATAGTGGCCCGCTATGGTGTGCTCTTGATTCTTGCCTTGTCTAGCTTGATATAGTTGCCCATCGTGGTGCACTCTTGATCCCTGTACATGTCTAGCTTGATATAATGGCTCAACGTAGCACACTCCTATATTGATACTTGTATTTCTTGTTGTGGCTTGTTATAGTGCACTCTTGTTTGTCTTGTCCAGTCTTACATGTCTTATATCTAGGATGGATTCTATGAAATGCTACATCCGGAATTCTGAATGAAAAATGTTAAGGACTAAATAACTAGCTTGATTATCGAGATGCATTAGGAGGAAAGAATTTCTCGGTTGCTTGCATGCCCTTTGTTCTTGTCTTTACCATGGAATTGGCGCTATCTGTCATGGTGAGCACATTTTCAGCGGACCATCGAGTATTGCACCTTTTACATGCCTTTAGGATATACGTCTCTTGGGCGGTTATCCACTATATTTTCTTTATGTCATCGGCCTGGATAAGTTGGGTAGTCTACAGGGCGGACAACTGGATTGCATTTCTCAAAGTGCATATGATAGTAATTAGGATTGTGATAACCATAATTATCTAATGTATCAAGCCGTACTCATTGCTTGGCCATGATTGATGGATGGTTTCCATTTCTTGTCTTTCCTAGTCTAGTCTTGCTCTAACTTATTTTTTTTCAGTACTTAGATTCCCGTTATTCCTGTGCATGCTATTATTTCTGCTACATGTCCGGCTTAACTACATACTTACATGCCTAGTTTCACTACTCATCTTACATGCTCGGCTACACTTATATGTTCACTTGCTCGGCTTCACCTTACATTATCACATGCTTGATTTCACTTAACATGCTCATATACCCGACTTTATTATATGTTTTCAGTTTCTTTCATACTTCTTGTGGTACCTTTACATTATTCCTAGTTGCTTTTATTGCTTTACTTAGTATTGTTAAGATTTGTATGATGCCCTAGTTCATAGTCCGATTTCCTTTGTGGTACTTGCTATTTGGGGGTGTAACTCCACTAGTTTCATTTGGCTAGATTTGGTAGAGGAGCCCGAGGATCTACCGGACCTTCCACTCGATGGTGACCACCCGGAGCACCAAGATGTCTGAATGGGTGTTCTTTTTCTTATCCACTCTTATATATCTGTAAAGATTTTTGCGATGATTAGCCATCGAACACGTATTTAGCCCGTATTTTGGACTTGACATTTGACCAACGAACTTAGACATGAGTTGTATATTCTAGACTGCAACTAGAGTTGATCAAGTATGACTTATACTCTTATTAGTTCTTTATTTTGTATTACTAGTTTCATGATCATCTATATATTATAGTTTGGGACGCTTTACTGTCTTATATGCATGATGATCATACTCTTGTACTTTACTTACTTGCCTGTGATTGTGATATCTAGGATGTGCTTGACCTGGGTTGTGACTGTTGGCTTATAGTAGTAACCCCTACATCTACATCTTTGATCATACTTCAGGGTACTAGAGTACTTTGGAATACGTAGCTGGCCTGGTCCGTCCCTACTTGCCCATATTCTGGTTCTAGGGCGTGATATTGATTTTATGCGATGACATTTGTCTTTCAGCAAGTCTTACAGATTAGGGGAATAATTTTTTGCATTCTTTCCTATTAGAGTGTAAACCCTCCTAAATTCATATATATATATATATATATATATATATATATATATATATATATATATATATATATATATATATATATATATATATATATATATATATATATATTGGATATGTCCGGACATCTCCACTAACCTCGTCGACACCACCCAGCCAGGTTAGTGCGGGAGGGGGGGGGGGCTCGACCCCGGGTCTCCCCGCCGAGAGCCCCCCCTCGTGCCACTTGCGCTACGGGCGCCACACACACACACACACACACACACACACACACACACACACACACACACACACACACACACACACACACATATATATATATATATATATATATATATATATATATATATATATATATATATATATATATATATATATATATATAAGGGAGGGGGGCTCACTTGTGGGAGGTCCCAAGTTCGAGCCCCCTGGGTGCGGGGCGGCTGCGTGGCCACGGTCCCGGGATAGGGCCCACAAGAAATGGATATATATATATATATATATATATATATATATATATATATATATATATATATATATATATATATATGTTGTGTGTGTTTGTGTGCGTTTCTTATATAATGTAACACCCTAAAATTTAGATTACTTTTTAGGTTAAGTAGTGTGTGTGTGTGTGTGTGTCGACTGGTGTATTCTTATGGAAGAGTTCAAAAATCCTGCAAGAGACCTCCAAACCTTCCTATATATTTCTCCAAACCCTTACGATCATTTTCCTACCGTATGCGAAATGCCAAGACACCGGAAAGCGGTCGTCGATCATCGAAATTTGATAGTACGATGTGGACTCTATTTTTCTTCTCATCCACAATATCCAAGTACCTCCCTTTGAAGGCATGTTTCTCTCCCTACGTTCAATCAATTTTTGAACTAATTAATCTAGTGCTCAACCCAATTACCCTACAAAACCCCATAAAAGTTTATGTATAATTAGTAGAAATTGTAGGTTGAAATTAAACCCGAAAACCCCCCAAAAAATATATCACGATCCGCTCCCAGCTTTCAGGATACGAGTCGGACACGTCCAGCCTACGTTGTTGTAAACAACATTATTAAGTTGTCTATACCTCATAAATCATCAAATGATCATGATATCAACCCTTGGGTCAATCACAGAACTAGAATATGGAAAACAATCTAGCACACACTCAAACGATCATTAGTATACTATCTTTCTTTAGTACATCATACATGACCAATATCCAAAGACAAATTCGGTAAACTATATCTTCCAATAATATCTTCGATACATTTGTCTCTAGTACATCAAAAGCATCCTACTATAATATTCTAGGATCTTCCAGAAATCTTCTAGTAGTCATCGTCCAATCCAGTGTCATCGATATCTTCTTATCCTGGTGTAATATGTCAACGATCCAGTCAGAAAAGGAGCAAACTACAATCCATATCAGTGAGACAAATACAATATATGCAATAAAACATGACTAACCTGAACCACCATAGATGCATAATCTACTGAAACATGTAGCAACAAGATCATGACTCATGATTTGAAATACGTACTAAATATGTGACCTTCAAAGATCATGAACAAAGTTATTACAACCGTACGTGCATAGGTGTGTGATTAGGCTATCATTCAATACCTAACTAGTATTTCGACTTTGGTCACATATCCATAGTTTTTTTCCTTCCCAAATACAAGTACAAGAACAAGAATACATGATAAGCACAAGAACCAGAAGTACATGATCAAGTCGTGTAACAACGTGTCCAACATGTAACAAGTCACCACGTGAAGTAGATGTTAAAAATTCATGAAAGTACTTGCCTTTACCGAAGGGTGAAGCCGACTCTAAAATCACCTATAAAGAATAATAAGGAAATATTAGAAAAATTCCTTAATTAATCATAATCTAGTAACCAACTAATTGGCTATTCTGTAACTAACTAATTAAAACCAAATTAACTAAGTAGCTAGCTAGTCAAGACTAATAATAATTAACTAATCACTAAACTAATGTCAGTACAAACTTGGCCACAAATCCAGGCCCATAGTCTGCTGGACTATCTTATTTCTTATTTATTTTCTCTTTAATTCTTTTCTTCTGTCCCTGGACCGTGCCCATTAAATCTGACCCGATCCACACAAGTAAGCCCAACCCCGAACCCATTAATAACAGACCCAGCCCAACACCTATTCCATATACCTCTCTTCTTTGCAGGAGAGAAAATTAATGGTAGAATCCATAAGGAAGAAGCAAAAGAAAAAGAAGAAGAAAAAGAAGAAGAAAGAGAAGAAGAAAAAATCGAAGATGATGAAGAAGAAGAAGAGGAAGAAAGAAATAGAGAAGGAATGGAAGAAGCTGGAGCTCACCTTCATGGAGAAGCAAAACTTCTTGTGCCACTGAGGCTAAGCGTGGTGGCGCAGTCCAGTTCGTCACTGACCCTAGCGAATACGATGGGGTCAAGGATTGGATACCAGCGGACGCGGGTCGACGATCCAAAGGAAAAAAACTGACATGGAGCTAGTGGAGCAAGGTTCAAACTCTTGAAAGTTGTGCCGACTCTGGAAAGGGCAGCGGCGTCTGAGCGCTAGTGCTCCGGAAGAAATTCCACCAACATTGGGGTCAGATATGGCAGCTTTAAAATCTGTGCCACCAGTCGAAGGTGCTGGAGGTGGCGATGAACAAAGGTGGATGGTCGACAATCTGCGGTGGCTAGGGTACTGGTGATGCTCGTGTTCGTCCAAGGGAACAGTAGTGGCGGGCTGCTCCGACCATGGCGGTGGTCTGATCCAGGCATGGCACGCTCGAGTATAGCTACGTCGACGAGGAGGAGTGATGGCTGCAGTACAATCATCATGCTCAGAAGGTTCTTGGTGGTGGATGGTGACGCTGGCGGTGGAATCGACAATCTTCGATGGCGGTGGTGGTGCCCGACCGAGTGGCGACACAGCCATAATAGAGTCGGCTAGAGTCGTGTAGGAAAATAAGGGTAGGGTTAGGGTTTGGATCAGGTCCGTGTCTATAGGACATATGGTTGTGTTGGATGTCGAAAATAGGAATGGGGTGTCGGAAATGTATGATGTGTCCGTGTCCACGGGGTCGAACCCGGGACACGAGGAAGAATGGATGATGGACGTTTCGTGTCATATTAGACACGAACAATCGAGATTATAAATGTAATAGTGTAGGAGTGCTAATGAAATATGATGGACACCCGGGGTCGGACCCGAGGCTGACACGGCTTGATATGGTAAATTCTTGGAATTGGACACGATATGTGAATAGACACAAAAATTCTATTAGTTGTTCACAAGTTTTGACATGATGACAAAATGGGTTTGGGCCCTTTAGAATTGAAGCATGGGCTTGGTTTTAGATTTAGGAATGTTCAATAATGGGGATTAGGGCTATTTATAGGGATAAGTATGAAGATCCTAAAATCTTAAGCACATGGGTTAAAAAATATATTCCTAGAATATTCTAAAGAATATTCCAAGGAATATGCTAGATTTCAAGGAATATTCTTTGGTGTTAATTAGCACTAATCTCTTATTAATTAAGGAATTCTAGAATATTCCCACCTAATCCTAATGGTTAAGTACTCCACCATGGACTCCTAACCATTACTAATAAAGTCACCATATTTACTAATATTTATAATTACACCATTCCTAGATGAAGGATGCTAAATAATAACTAAATTACCAAAAATGTCCTTAAAATATGCACAAAATTTATAGGAAAAAGAAAATTAGGTTTTATTCCGAAAAATTCAAAAAATCAAGAACAAGGGGTTACAAAATATTATTTTGAAAACTTAAAAACAATAATATAGGGTCCATCTCTACGAACCAAATTTTTTTTTATCGCGTACCGATTATATCGAAAGGTGCATACTGTATTCTCCGATGTGTTGGCTTCGACGAAATTCAAATTGGTTGCATATGCACGACAAATTTGACCCGTATCTGTAACAAATCACCACAACAACGTTTTGCAAATTTTCCAATTACTTTGTTATCACTCCCGTTTTTCGCTATACGTATTTTCAGTATACGTGTATGGAATTCTGACATTTATTAAGTAACCCGTATTTTAACTTTTCTTGTTTAGCCTAGTCTTGGTTTAATTTGCCCTTGGTTCAGTTCGGCTTGATTTAGCTTGGCTTGGTTTATTTTGGTTGGGTTTGAGATGAAAAGAGTTGATATATAAACCAACTTCTCTCTCTCTCCTCTATTATTTCTCATTACTTCTCCACCTTCTTCATCTTCTTCCTCATTTACTCCACCACCAACCCTAGGCAAGTGCAACTTGCTTCATGATGGATCTCAAGTTTTATTGTTCCATTCTCTTCCTTACATGATTCTAAGATTCTTTAGGACTTGGCATTTTTGGTTTAATGGATGGGTTTTTGTAGATCTAAGTCTTAATTTTTTTGTTTTCTTTGGTTTTGATCTATTAAAACTTGATATTTTTGAAAACCAATTGCTCTATGTTGCAGAAAATTTTGTTATACCCAATTTTGATCTTTGAAAAGCTTGATTTTAACTATTTTTGGAGGATTTATGGCATTTTGAAGTTCATGGGTTCAACAAAGCATTCTGTGTTGGTTGGAGAAGATGAACAGTGCACGCGTGCTTTTTAGCGCCGTGCCATCTCGTTGCGCACGCTCTTTAACGTCACGCTATTCTGGTCGCGTGCTCTTTAGCCCCGCGCTCTTTGGTCGCATGGCACCCCGCGCTTCTGGCCGAGTGCCACCTAGCACCGTGCGCTCTTTAGCGCCACGCTCTTCGGTCACACGCCACTTGGCCCAGCGCCACTTGCCGCATACCACCCCGCGCTTCTGGCTGAGCGCCACCTAGCGCCGTGCGCTCTTTAGGGCCGCGCTATTCTGGTCTCACGCTCTTTTGAGCCGCGCTCTTCGGTCGCACGCCACTTGGCCTAGCGCTACTTGTCGTGCACTACCCCACACTTCTGGCCAAGCGCCATCTAGCGCCGTATGCCATTCTCGTCGCGTGCGCCAATTGTCATGCGCCTGATTACTAGTGTATCTTCATGTTTGTTCTCTTATAACATTTTATGGTATGCATGTACCCTGTACTTGGCCTATCTTGTAATAATTTGACTTGACTACTATCCACCATGGAACTAGTAACTTGAGCATGACAGTACTTGACTGTAACCAGAACCTGACCTGAACACGACATGATAATACAATCCCGACTTGATAACTTGTTAATACTACACATGATAGAACTTGAGCTTGATAAGATTTGAACTGAATATTGACTTGACTTGAACATGATAACATGAACCCATCTTGTATAATCTTGATTGTGGCCCATCGAGGCGCACTCCTGACAAGTACTCTTGACATGACAAGTAAACATGACATGACATGTATAATCTTGATTGCTGTTGTGACAGCTATTCCCATCTTGCTAGTGTAACTCTTGTCTTGACTCCATGGTTGATTGTGCCTGTACAAGCTACCTGTCTCGTCTTGTATCTTATCTTGGACATGGATTCCTGGTTACCACGTTCAGGAATTCATAATAAATATGACTAGGTTAATGACTAGATTAATCAAGTAGTTCATATAGAGAGATTTCTCAGTTACAAACGATCCCGTTATCCCGGCCATACATATAGACTTGTAGCCTGCCGACGAGTAGGGCACATTTCTAGCACACTGTCATGTGTTGCACTTCTTGAATTATAAGTACAAAAGTACACCAGTAATCTTGTAACTCTTGTAACTCCGCTTGGATAACCTGGATAGTCTGTAGGGCTTGTGACTGCGGGAACATCTTATTGCAACTTGTTAGTAACTAGGCCTGTGATAACCCTAGTTAGCTAATGTTAGTGAGCCGTAGGACTTGATTGGTCGTGCCTGAATGATTGTCTCATGATTAACATGAGAATTATATTCCACTTCTTATTTTTTAATGCAAGCTAGTATGTTCTTTAAAGCATGTCTTTTGTGTTATTTTAATTATGTTCTTTTAACAGTTCTTCTATTCCGTTTATGCTCGTTTTAGTTCTTAAGTGGAGCCTCCCTTGTGGCACTTGCTCTTTCTGGGGTCTGACCCAGCTGGTTTTGTATGTCCAGATTTCAGAATGATACCCAAGGTTCTACCTGTCTTACAGCCAGATGGTAAACATCAGGCGTAACCGTGGCAACGAGTGGATTTTCTTATTTTGCTCTCCCACTCTAATGTAATTTATTCTTTTGTGGTGTTTAGCCGCCGAGCTCTTGTTAGCTCGTATTAAAACTTTATTTCTGTCTGCCTAAGGGCTGTAACATTATTGACAAATCCTAGGGTTGATCATGTATGATTTAACTCTTGCTAATCTCGCATTTTGTATGACTAGCTTTATGATCATATGAATATGTAACGTTTGGGACACCTTACTTTGTATATATAATGATCTAACATCTTGTGACAATTATTTGCTTACTTGAGATTGAGATACTAGGCTTGTTCTTGACCATAAGAGACCGTTGGCTTGTAGATAAACCCTCATGCATCTAGACATCCGTGATCGTATTGCGAAGTGGGTTGCACTTCAATGTACGTAGATGGCTGTGTCTGTCCCCCGCTCTCCAGTATTCTGGTGATGTGGCATAATTTTTGTGTACGTTCGTAATATTGTGATGAGACTTGCAATATTGGACTTGCATCGTTTGGCTTGTCATGTGATCCATGTTTTGTTTGATCTATTGGCTGGAATATCATTTTGCGGGTCCCACAATTCGATTCGAGCGATTTTGTGATCGTCTCGTCGAAATCTGTCATGCCCCACTCCCGAATATATGGGATTTGGGCATAACCTGGCCAGCTGATACAACCAAGAGTGAGCTGCCCAATTTAGGTGTATAATACTGTAAATATAAGTAACCAAACAACAGGAAATCATCTAATCTCGTCCACAGACATAATAAGGAAAAGTTCTGAAATAAATGTAGAGTAGTCTGAATATCCAAAGTATAACAGAAAGGAAGTACAAGTCTGGTGGAAACAATACCACAGTACAACAGAATAAAAATACAGGAAATGGAAGATAACTACCCAAGAGCAACAACTAACTAGATAATGAAACTCTCAGCCAAAGTAGCACCATACCCTGAATCAAAGGAACTCCTCAGGGAACACCTCGTAGTCCTCTGCAAAGTCTCCCGCCTCAACCCCGGAACAGTATATCATCGAGTACAGATGCTCATCGGGATTTAAAAATAAATCAGGTCCTCAGGGGACATAGAAAGATACAAATCGAAATATGCCATAAATTAAATACTGATATAAACATAAAAGGGTGTGCTAACCAGTCTAAGTGAATGCATATGAAAACAACTTTCGAACGTATGGGTGGGTAGATAAGTGAATGGCATCAAATCATGGGCCGATGTCGGATCACGAGACGATGTAAACATACAACACTAGTATACCTCCCGACCGTACCTAGCGCACAACTAGTGGCCACTGCCGGACGTATCCCCTAGTAGATGTATGGCCCATAACCGGGTATCCATGCCCATAACCGGGTATCTACTGAGGCTAGAATAATGTAACTTTATGTCCCATACGCCTACTGGTTGTCTTCCCCGCCCAGAAATGTACAAGTCGCATCCACGACCCAAACATCTACTCTCAAAGAAAAGTTAGCTATCTAGAACTATCACTACTCTATATGTGCCGTCACACGTGCCACTCGCACTGATGGCCAGTCGACAGCGTTAGCGCGTGCCATGACTTGATCTCACTCGGTACCGTGTCGTAACACGTGTCATGGTCAAGGGAGTTATAATAACAACTCCGCAACTGAGGGTACGTCGTATAGAGCTAAGTCGAGTATGTATCCCTAAGTGTCGATGCCATCATCGACTACTACCAAAGCAATTCCCGGGCTCATCTAACTAAGTCTATACTAACAACTCCGCCCGAGTCGGGTTATCGAGGCGCCCCCGCCGTATCTACCGGGGGTCAGGCAAAACCCTCGGTTGATCAAACGAAAAGGGGTGCAGATACAAAGGTCGACTCTCCTGTATCGAAAAAACAGAAGCGGGCGTCGTCACCGACGGTGTCCTCGGACTCCGCATCTGTAGAGGTAAGATGTCCTGTAAGGTTTGATTTCAAGTTCAGCTTCTTATACAATCATGCTTCTCTCTTTTTGTGTAGGAGCCGCTGAAAAGAAAGCCTCGCACTCCAAAATTTGGTGGAAGCAGGCCAAAGGAGATGGCGGGCTCGTCCGAAGTGCGTATTCCGCCTACTATGATATCTCCCATGGAGGAGAATACCGAGGATGTTGCTGTAGAGGCTCCAGCATCTCCGGATTATGTCAGACGGAAAGCTGAGGATGCAGCAGCTTCCGAGAAGATGAAGGCCACAGCGTCGGCCTTGGATGATGTTGTCGCAGATCCGCAAGAGTCTGCTGCGGGGGCAACAGATATAGTTGGGATAGAGGAGAGGGTTGATTCCTCTCCTTGTCATGATGAGGGGAGGTCGGCTGTATTATTGCCGAGTCTTACCCCAGCTTCAACCGTGGAAGTTGAGGCGGCTACCGATCAGGAGGTAGCGGCAGATTCTGTCTCTGTGGAGGGATTTGGTGACGAGACCCGTCTGCTGGTCACGACCGCTGAGGCGGGTCAAGAGACAAGTGATAATCTCCCTATTCTGCCAAGGGAGGCACCAGCTGTTGATAGGACGTTGGGGGTAGAAGAGGTGGCCGTTGACGTCGGTGGTTCCTCCGGGCTTGAGACGGGCGAGGGTGTGGAACCCTCCGTTGCCCCTCCTACTTGGGGTACTATCTCGACGCCTGTGCGGGCTTCCTCTGTTCCTTCGGCTCCTCGGACTAGCAGTTCAGCCCCTGTTGATGAAGAGCCCATTGATGCCGAGGTTCAAGCCTCGCAGGTTGAGGTTGGCGGATCTTCTTTCGGTCTGCTAACTGTAGTAGCTCCTCCAACTCCTGCTATGACGTCGCAGGTTCTGGCGGATGTAGACGAATATGTGAAATTCCTCGTCGAGGGGTGTACAAAATGCTGCAGAAGGGTATATCTGCTGTGATGGATGCCAACGGGAGCTTTACGACGGCAAGAGCTCTGGCAATGCCCTGTATCGAGCTGATCCGCATTCACCAAGGCCACGACCATATGGCCAAAATTCTGGAGGCTTCAGTGATCGAGCTGGATGAGCGGCTCACGAAACTTCGGTGCATCCAGCGAAACGACCTCTTCGTCCTGATAGATGCGGAGAAGGGGAAGCTGATTGCCGAGATCTAGTCTTCATACCAGGCCACTGTAGGCCTTTGGGAGCGCGAGGTGGCTGAGACTGAGGCTGCGGTAGAGCAGTTGTCTCAGTCCATGAAGACGACGGCAGAAACTCGAGCTGCATTGGATGCTAATATCGCGAAGATCGACACCCAGATGCGCCGCCATGAGGACCAACGGGCCCGACTCCAGTTAGATGCCGAGCGTGTCCGGGCTGAACACGCAGCATTCAAGAAGGAAGAAGCGACTTTTACTCAGCGGACTCTTGCCTTGGCGCAGCAGCGACAACAACTTGACGAGAAGTATGAGAGCGATACTTCCGCTGGAGCTGTTGAATTGATGCGTCAAGAAGCTGAGCGACGAGTCCTGGCGACTGTGGAAGCCCGTACAGCCGACCTAAGACTTCGAGTCAGGGAGCTCTCAGCCCACCCTGGGGAGGTTCAGGGACTGTAGCTTTTCTCCTTTTTTATGCTCTTTTGCAACCCTTTGCTGAGGGATAGTGTAGTCTTTTGTACTCTCTCTTTCAGAAAATAAAGAAGTACACAACTTTTTGTGATGTGTTCATTTTTGTTATTATAAACTTGATGATTTGTGTGGACCTATTATCTTTTGCGCACCTTGGTTTTTTAGGCACAGATAATAAGTTTGAAGGAACCGACATGTTTGCTCAGAGGTAATGTAGACGTGGCAATTATTAGGGTTCAAATGATAAAATCATCCTACTCAGAGGTATGATGGACGGGGTAGGAATGATCCTGAGGGATACGCTGAACAACTCAGAGGTGAAGTGGACGTGGAAGTTCGGCGATCAATGTACGACAACGCAGGGGTTATTTGTACGAGATGTTTACTCAGAGGTAATGTGGACGTGGTAAACATGAAGGGTAGCGTCGGCTTATATAGTGTAAGATTCCGCTTTGTAGGGTGTAGAGGAACAACTCAGAGGTGATGTGGACGTGGTTGTCTTTCTACTGAAGGAAGCCACGGAACAGCTGGGTTCCAGAAGCGTATGAGTTTGTGGAAGGAGATTGTTTGTGAGTCCCGATGATTGGGCCCACAGATCCCTTTTAGGGAAGTACATGTCTGAAGGATGTCAAGAATAGTACTTCTTTAGGAACTTGCCGTTGATGGGCATCATAAACAAGTCTTTATTGGGTTTGGCGAGGCGGTAAGCACCGTTTGAGTATACCGTCTCTATGATGAAAGGTCCTTCCCACTTGGGCTCGAACTTTCCTGGTGTCTTGTGAGTTAACACCATTGGCCTTCTGACTGCTAAAACCAGGTCGCCAACTTGGAAAGTCCTCTATTTGACCTTCTTGTTGAAAGCATGTGATATACGGGCTTGGTAGAGTTCGATGCGTTGTTGAGCTAGGAGACGCTTCTCATCGAGTGCCTCCAGTTCCCGCAGACGACGACGTTGATTGTCCTCTTCTGTGAGTTTGTTTGTTATTGCTACGCGGAGTGAGGGTATCTGGATCTCGAGAGGCAGTACCGTTTCGCTCCCGTAGACCAGAGAGAATGGTATGTTGCCTGTTGGGGTCTGTACCGTTGTGCGGTAGGCCCAAAGGCATTCGCCAAGCTTTTCGTCCCAGTCGTGTTTATTGGATGACACGACCTTTTTGAGCAGCCTGACGATGGTTTTGTTGAACGCCTCTGCTAACCCGTTTGCTGCCGGATTATAGGCGGTGGAGGCCACATTTTGAATGCGATTCTTGTCACAGAACCTGCTAAAAATATGGCTGATAAACTGAGGACCGTTGTCATGAATGATCCGCCGAGGTACTCTGAAACGGTAAATGACATGGTGTTTGATAAAGCTGACTACCCTGGAGCTCTTTACTTCCGCCAGTGGGACTGCTTCTGTCCATTTGGAGAAGTAATCGGTGATGGCCAGGATGAAGGGTGTCCTCTTGATGAAGGAGGGGTGATAGGTCCCACAATATCCATACCCCAGGCTTCGAAGGGCCAGGAGGCAACTGTAGGATGTAGTGGTTCAGACGGTGTATGTATGAAGTCTGCATGAAGTTGGCATACGTGACACTTCTTAGCATATTCAACGGCGTCGGGGCCATGGTTGGCCAGTAGTAGCCCATACGTCACAGTCGATCCTGCAACTTAGGCACGGGTTGATGAGCTGTGCAAGTTCCGTCATGAGCTTCTTGAAGAGCTTCGGCTGCTTCTTCGTTAGACAGGCATCGAAGGAGGAGCCCATCGAAGGAGCGCCTGTACAGCATTTTGGTAGCTGTATCGTAGTAGAATCGAAGAGAGCGTCTCCTGACTGAGATAGCTTCCTTCGGGTCCTCTGGAAGGATTTCATAGACAGCAAAGTCGATGAATGGGAACCTCCAGTCTCGAACATTCACACCAGCGTTCGTCGGCATGGCGTAGGCCACTTGCAAGCATAGGTTATTTCTAGGATAAACCAAGTCTCGGCCAATTACCGTGACATAGTGTTGGGTCCCAAAGGGCGCTGCCAATGAGGCTGCGAGGCCAGCCAGAGCGTCAGCCTCCAAGTTTTGTAGACGAGGTACGTGTTCGATGAAGAACCCGATGAAGGTTGAGATGATGTTCAATGCAACTTCATGGTAAGGGATCAGATCTTCATGGCGAACCTCGTACTGCCCTCGAATCTGGTTCACGACGAGTTTTGAGTCACCGTAGGCTTCCAGATGGTCCACCCCCAGCTGTTGTGCGAGTTGGAGTCCCATGATGAGTGCGTTGCACTCGGCAACATTATTGGAGCACGGCTTCGAAAGGGAGTAAGCACGCTGGATGACCAGCTGATCGGGGGAGACTAAGACTACCCCCACTCCTGCGATAATTTGGCCTTTGGGGCCTCTTCTTGAAGCGCCATCGAAGAACATCCGCCAAATGGAGCTTCCTTCGGTGACGTTGGATTCTTGGACCTCATCCGGGATGTCTTCATAGAGTTTTAAGGATTCTGGGATGGGGTATGCAGCTAAAAAGTCAGCCAGAGCTTGACCTTTAACAGCCTTTTGCGGGACAAACACCATATTATATGGTGTTAGCAAAATTGCCCATGTGGCTAGCCGGGAGTTCAATGATCCTGGCTTCGTCATGAGGACTCTGAGTGGATTGACTCGGGAAATGACATGAATTGTCTGGCCCGAGACATAATGACGGGTCTTCTGGATGGCAAACACCAAAGCCAAGCACTCCTTTTCAACGGGGTTGTACCGGTGTTCGGCCCCGATGAGCGTTCGACTGAGGTAGTAGATTGCCTGTTCATAGCCTGTATCGCTGTTTTGAGCCAGCAGAGCGCCAAGAGAATGATCCATGGCACGGACGTAGAGGAGAAATGGTTTACCGGCGATAGGTGCCACCAGGACTGGTGGGCTCGTCAAGTAGGCTTTGATGTCGTCGAAAGCCTTTTGGCACTCCTCTGTCCAGACATAAGAGACTCCCTTTTTCATGAGCTGAGTAAAGGGTTGACATTTACCGAAGAGGTTTGCTATGAACCTCCGGATGTATGCCAGACGTCCCTGTAAGCCCCGAAGTTCTCGGAGATTCTTCGGAGGGTCCATGTTAAGGATGGCTTTGGTCTTCTCGGGATCAACATGAATGCCTTTCACCGTGATGACAAAGCCCAAGAATTTGTCGCTAGAAATCCCCAGGAAGGATTTAGCGGGGTTCATTTTGAGTTGATGTGCCCGCATGAGATCGAAGACTGTCTTCAGATCCTATAGGTGATCTCCTTTGAGGCGGCTCTTGACTGCGATGTCGTCAACATAGCATTCGACTGTCTTGCGAAGATATTGACGGAAGATGGTGCTCATAGCTCGTTGGTATGTCGTACCGGCATTCTTCAAGCCGAAGGGCATTACTGTGTAGCAGAAAACACCCTTTGGAGTCCTGAATGACGTGTGTTTTACGTCATCGGGGAACATCTTGATTTGATTGTAGCCTAAATACCCATCCATGAAGGACATGCGTTCAAAGCCACAGGTGTTGTCGATCATCACATCGGTGATCGGAAGCGGGAATTCGTCCTTCGGGCAAGCAGAATTGAGGTCCCTGAAGTCGATACAGACTCGTATCTTTCCGTTCTTCTTGGTGACAGGTACGACGTTGGCTACCCAATCTGGGTGTTGTTCCTCACGGATGAAGCCGCTAGTCAAGAGTTTGTCCACCTCCTGATCGATGGCATTCATGATGTCCAGACGAAAACGTCGCTGTTGTTGTTTGATAGGTTTGGCATCAGGTAAGATGTTCAACCTATGCATTACGATCTGTGGATCGAGGCCTGGCATGTCTTCGTAGCTCCAGGCAAAGACGTCGATATACTCTTTGGCTAGCTGGATTAAAGCCTCTCGGTCTTCTCCTTCTAGGCTTTTGCTGATGAAGATGGGTTTGAAAGAAGATCCGTCCCCAAGGTCGATCTGCTCGACTTCGTCTTCGGTAGGAGGTTCATGTAACTCAAAACGAGACTCCCATTGTTCTCCTAGGCGTTGAGCCCAGGGTTCTTCCTCGAAGGGTTCCGACACTTGGTCTTCACCTTCACCTTTTTGAGGTTGTGCTGACGTCTTGTTAGCTGACAGCACTTTCCTGAAAACTGATCCGATACTGGTATCGGAATCCCAAGTCGACGCTTCGGACGAGTGGGAATGTTCTACGTCTTCTGCATCTGACACTCTGGAGTTGATGGTGGCGTGACATAGCCTACCCCCCGTCGAGTTTTGTTGTAGTAATCTTGCGGCTTTCCTTTAGGTGTTGGAAGCCGGAGAGGGAGATGTCGACCTTTGCCGTAGTTTAGGCTTTTGTTGCTGTTTAGGTCGTAGCCCATCTTCTGGATGATGTGCTTTGCCGTATCCGTATACTGATAGACTTGTACTCTGCCGGTATCAGGTTCAGGCTCGAGTGGCGGAAGGTCTTGATGATGCTCGACTTTGCCCAAAATGATGGATCCTTCGTCTCGGCTTCGTGGAGGGTTTATAAAACAGACTCCTTGAGACGGGACTACTCGATTTACATGATTTACGATCGTTATTTGTGTTTGCAACGACCATAGAGCGTAATCTAATATATACATGGCATTCCAGTGCGGAAGACAAGAATAATTAAAAGACACTCTATTATTGATGAAGTACGAGATTTTATCCTGCGGGATTACATTGTCTAAGGAGGGTGCATCTACATCAGCAGAGATATATTCGCCAAGCTCCTCATCTGTAAGCACTAGGGTCGGATCAGGAGAATCCACCACAGCTTTGACTTTGGGGTTTGAGAGGGCGATGTGAGCCCTCTCTGGCACCTTGGATGACTGCGGGGGCTTGCCCTTAAGACGCACCTTCAAAGGTGCCTCAACTGCGCCTCCTGTGAGTGGTGCCTTCTCTTGTAATTTCGCCACCAGGGGAGCCGATGTTTGAGGCGGCTTTCCCTTGAGGCGTATCTTCAGGGGAGCCTCAGGAGTCGGTGCTTTCCCTGATAGCTTGATGCTCATTGGAGGCACCTTCTGGGGTGGTTTGCCCTTCAGTCGGATCTTCAGTGGGGCATCTGGATTCATCTCAGGCTCCGTGTCCGGCTCAGTTGCCGTCTCTGCCTCATCATCAGCATCGTTGGCTTCCTCCTCGTCAAGTGGCTTGTACAAGTCGGAATCGGTGAAGTAAGCTTCAATCCCTTTGAAAGGATCGATGTCTGCGAACTCCGTCCGGATGACGCCATTAGTGGATACATTTTCATGCATTGGTGGAGCGTGGAAGGCACCACCATGTACTCATGTAGCCATGGTCGGCCGAGCAGGATGTTGTAGTTGACCTCGGCATCCACCACATAACAAGTCACCTCAGTTTTGATGTTGCCTATGTGACACTTCAGTCGGATCTTGCCCAGTGGCTCGCTTTTGCTAGCGTTGAAGCCACTAATGGTTGTGTTGGAGGGCGCCAGCCGGTACATTGGGATCCCCAGTTTTGATAGCAGCGCCTTCGGGATAATGCAGAGGGAAGACCCTGGATCGATCTGAATCCGGCTCACCTTGACTGAACCGATGTACCCTATGTAATACAGCGATCGGTTATGTCGGTGGTGCTTGAGCAGCATGTCCTGTTGGGTGAAGGTTATGTTTGGGATAACTTTATCCGCACAATGACAGTGCGCACAAGTAGTTGGGAGGTCTTCAGGCTGCTTGACCTGACTGAGAAAGGATTTAGCGTCCTTCAGAGCTTCACAGAGAGCTTCTCGGGAGTCTTTGGAAAGACTCAGGAGCTCAAACAAAGATAAGCGTGCAGGAGTACTGGCCAGTTGTGCTAGTATGTCAAAGTTGTGGGGCTTGGCTAGCCCCGAAGCATTCTCCTTCCGTAGAGGTCTGTCGAAACGAGCCTCCACCTGCTTCTGCTTATTGGCTGTTGAGGGTTTAGACGGGCCCTCCTCAGGGATGGTGCCAGGAGGCACCACCTCGGCGGCAGCTTCGCCGGACTGAGCGTTCTGTTGTGCACGCGTCTGCACTGGAAGTGCCTCTTCCGTTGAAGAAGAGACCGTACGGCAAGACTTGATCTTCCTGCCTTTTGATTTGGAGGTAGAGCGTACCTCCGGTTGCGTCACCTCGGAGACGAGGTCGGGATGAACCCAGAGGACCTCTCCTCGAGATGTGGTGAGTGGAACGAGTCCACTCGCATTGTCACGGGTAGGTGGCAAGTTCACCACCTCCATGGTCGCCTTAGGGATGGGGACGACGCCATCTTGTGTGGTAGTCGGCGGCAAGGTACCGAATTGGAGTGACACCACATTGGCTGACACCATCTTCTCTTCATAGTCGACGGAGATTACATCCGCATTGATCATGCGCTGGATGTAATTCTTGAGGACGTAACAGTCCTTGGTCGGGTGTCCGACAAACTGATGGTAGTGACAGTACCTCGGGTTGTCCACTTTCCCGACTTCATCGGGCCGCTTTGGGTCCGAAAGTTTGATTTTGTCACCCTGCTTCAGTATTTCAAAGAGTTGCAGGGTGTCTTCGTCATTGAATGAATACACCTCCTTGGGTCTCGGCGCCAGTGGAGGTTTCTGAGTAGGCGCAGATGCGTCCTTCGAGGCATTAACAGTCAATGCCTGTTTTTCCTTTGCTTCTCGCCCGGAGTTGTTGGCTGCTGACCTTTTCCCCTTATCATCAAAGGCGGGGAAGTTGACACCCAGAAGACGTGCATTGGCCGCCTTCTTTTCTGCGGCTTCAGCTTCGATGATCAGGGAGCTCCAGTCGGAAGGGGGAGTAGAGTTGAGCCAGAGCTTCACTGCGGGCAGCATGTTCATGCTGCAAGAGGAGAGGAGCGCATGTTCTGGCATGCCTGGAGGTAGCCTGAAGCAGGCTTGTCGGAAGCGTTCGATGAACACCCGAACCGTTTCTTTCTCCTTCTGGCGTATCTCTATGAGAGATGCCATCATCATGTCCTACCCGCAGTCGTAGAAGCGATCAAGGAAGAGGCATGTCAAGTCGTCGAAGGACGATATAGAATTGTCGGGGAGGCAGCAGTACCAGTCATATGCCACCCCTTTTAGGGCCCCAACAAAGATGCTGGTGAGGAGCGCGTCCTCCTTTGGAAGATGCCCCGTTTGTGACTGGAAATATGTCAGGTATCGACGCGAAGAGTCCTTCCCATCGTATGGTGTGAGTGTTTGTGGTTTATATTTTGGAGGATAAACTACCTTGTTCCACTCGAGGGGATAAGGCTGGGGAATGCCCATCTTCTGGCGCTCCTCTTGCCTGTTTTTGGACTCGAAGCGCTCCCGCAGGTCCTTGATCATTTCGACCACATCCTCCGTGGAGCTAGGAGTCGGGAAAGGTGGCACTATTTGGAGCGGAGCGTTTGAGGGTTCCGACGTCCGAGGTGCTTCTGTGTCGGAGGGTGCCCGTTGAAGGGGTACACACGACTCCCCATTAACTCCTGGGTCGGGACCGGTTGAAGGTGTTCTGGTCAAGGCCGACCGAATATCAAATACTGCTTGAGTCAGTGCTTGTATAGAGGTAGAGAGGGTTTTGAGTCCTCCCTCTAATGAGTCTATGCGCTGAACAATGTCCTGCGGTGGCGCATCAGACTCGGCATCATCCCCAGCCATGTATATTGTCCTGACACGGCCAGGAGTGGATGGATTGGTTGAGGCTTCGCTCTCGTCTTCACTTTCATGTGGGGGAGTCACCTCTCCTTGGCCACCCCCAGCCACATTCTGGAGGTCATTCTCAACAGGCGCATCTGCAAGGGCCTGATTGTCCTCAGCTCCGTCTTGAAGGGCCTCTTCGTCTCTACCCCCAGCTGTGTCCTGGGGGACATCCTCATTTCGAGGTGCTTCTGGGAGGCTGACTTCGCCTCGAGGATAAAGATCCGCCGCAGCTGTGCTTTGGACATCTTGGTCTTCGGAAGGAGGCTCAACAGGGGTCTGACTACCCCCAGCTTCCTCCAAGAACTTTTTCTTCGACCGAGTGCCTTCGAACACCCCAGAGGTCGAGACTGCTACCTTGGTTTTCCTTGGTTGGCTTTTGGAAGAAGACGAGAAATTATCAGTCGTCTTCCGAAGTGATGAGGAGTTGGAGACCACATTATATGAAGAAACTCTTGGCTCCTCTTCTGTTGACACCTTCTCCCCAAGGCGATATCGGAGGGGTGTCGATGACTGCAGCCGCTGGAAGACTGACTACCTTGGTGGTACTGCCACCTTGCAATAGCAGTAGATAGTGACCACCGCACAAGTATTCCCCATAAGAGGCTCATTGTGCTTGTTGGTCGACTCTCCTGACCGGCGCTTGTGAGCGATCACATTACGCAGGTCGTTGGAGGTGAGTGCTACCTTCTCACCCCCTTCAGGCGCATGGCAAGACCAAATGCCGGGACGGACAGGTAAGTGCTGCACCCCCTGATCTAATACCAAGCAGGCATCATGATCAGTAGTGGGGAACAACAACATTTGATGTGACTTGAACGGACCTTAAACGCACAACCAGAGGAGGTGCGGGAGTTCAAGACTACTGAATTTGCCGTACTCGACTTGGTTATGCACGCAGTAGATGCGCCCAAGTGAGATGAGGACTTTGACGATCGACTCATTTTTGGTGTCGAAGCACCTGAGCCGACCTTGTACAGCTTGCCATCGACAGCGCACGTGATTGTGAGCACGTTCTTCTGGCCTGCTGCTGGCATAGCACTCTTGTGGCGCATGGCCCGTGCCGTCTTGGATTTCTTTGTACTAGCCCGCTGGGGTGCGTAGTACTCAGCATCCAAATTTTCCTCGCCATTACAGCGAGTGAGTCTGTCAAAGACAGAGACTTTTTATGGCGCATCAGAGGTGATGCGCGGGGCATTGGCTGCGCCCCTGCTCCGTCGATGCATCTTCCTCGCCTGAGAGGGAGATGGCTGGAGAACGTGGTCAGCCGCACGCTTCCTTGAGAGATGCGCTGCATCAGTGGGCGCACCTTGGTTGCTGAGGACGTCAGCAGGAAGGGAGGGCTGGATTGGCGCATCCCCTTCAGTGGTGGTGCCCGAGGCGTCGACCTTGCGCACCCAGACACGGTGGGTCTTCTTCGGCTTCGACAGCCGCTTCGAAGGACTCGCGCTTCCTTCAGAAATGAACTCCTCGTACGCCTGTTGATTGAGGCGCACGACCAGCATCTTGTGGGAGGAGCCCACCTTCACATCGTCGGTCTGTGACACAACTTTCTCGGAAGAGGAGAAAGAAGTCCCCAGCAGAGTCGCCAGCTTGTTTGCCATTAAAATCGTTTGATTGCAAATCTTAATACAAACAGAACAGTGTTACAATATAGGACTTAGATGTAGTCCTAGGAGTACACTTTTGTTTAATCTGGGTCCTAAGTGCCAATGGAGCGAGTGGTAATGCGTTGACTCCGTTGATGGGCTGACGACGGTTATCGGTTCTCTGAAGGTATAGATTGCTCTGGGTGCTGGAGCTTGCTGAGAGGAGGAAGACGTTGAGTGTCTGTATCTGCCTCTCTGGTGATATCTGTCTGTCTTATTCGTATATGTCTATGTATGTATGTAAGAAGGAAATGGTCCCTCTATTTATAGCTGGGCAGGTTGGCTGCTCATGCGCACATATGTAGGATGAGCCGGTGCGTGGGGACGCCACGTGGAGATTGCTGATGGAGGCGCATGGATGATGTGCCCTACTCTCGGGGTTGAATTCTTCATACTGCTGTTGTGAGCCGGTACGTAGCAGAGGAGAAGATCTTTCTGTTGCTGAGATCTTGGATGAGTTGAGTCAAAGGACACGTGTTGTCGACCCATGGCTCGGAGATCTCTGATTTGGTGGGGGATGATTTGGTGGGATGCGCCTTGGATTGGGCGCATGATGAGATTTTGGCTCGTGACCTTTAGGAGTCACGAGCCGTTCTGGGCGCATGGCTTTTGAGGCGCATGCAAGCGACTTTCCTTCTGTCTTTCAGGATCAGAGATCAGTCTGGGGCGCATGGATTTTGAGGCGCATGTAAAGCTTCAACTGGAGACTCTTTTTTCTGTCTTTAGGGATCAGTGAAGGGTCTGAGGCGCATGGCTTTTGAGGCACATGCGGATGGTTGGGTGGCCACGTGGCAGTAGCCGTCGGGGTAAAGTCATGATGATGCTGACATTGTGGATGCTTCGTTTTCTGCAAAAGCTGTCAACCATTCAGACTTGGGAAGGCATGCTGCCAACTCTGTCAGTTCAGCATTTAATGTTGGTGACATTCGATGGACAGCTGAGTGGGCGCGTCGGTTGACGTTCCACTAAGCGCATGGAGACACATGGGGGCGCATCCCCTGTGATGTGCTCGGTACAGGGCACATCTGTTGGAGGCGTTTGATGTTTGAAGGGGTGTGATGCGCTGTCCAGCCGTCGCATCTGACACGTCTTTAATGATGCGGCTGTTTCGCTTCTCGAGTGCCTTTAAATAGCCGTTTGGCTGAAGTCGAGGCGTCCGGTTCATCCATTTAATGTGAGTTCATTGCACAGAATTCGGAGAGCCATCTACTTGGCACGTGGGTTTGATCTGCCCGACCTATAAATAGTGGCATGGAGAGAAGGTTTGCTTCTCATTCCCTTACGTCTTTCCAATATGAACTCGGGTTCTCGGGTGCATTCTGTTGACGAAGTGCTCCCGAGGGTGAAGATGAGACGCCATGTCATCGTTAATGCTCCTGAAGATGACTGTTACATCCAAAAGACGAAGTCGAGGGCTTCCGAGGCGGGCGGAAGGTGCCTGTTGCATCCAAAGATAGGGATGCTCGGGCCTCGTCTTCGTTGTTCCGGAAGAGCCGTAGATCGGAATGGCGGTACTAGGCTCTCTCTTCCTTCAAAGTGGGTGTCGCCCACTCTGAAAGCTGCTCCTTTAGCCGTATTTCGATTACGGTCTTCCTTGGTCTTTGGAGGCTCTTCCGAAGCCTCCCCTGGCCACAAATTTGCGGTGCTCTTCTCTTCCTTGGTTCCAGCCAGAGGGTTAAATGCTTTGTTTAATCGAAGCATTTATCAGGTGAGCCTGGCTGGAAGAGCGGCACATAACTGGGCTGCTGCTCGGCCAGGTGAGCCTGGTTGGAGGGCGGCACATAACTGGGCTGCTGCTCGGCCAGGAAAGCCTAGTTGGAGAGTGGCACAAAACTGGGCTGCTGAAGGGATGCACATAACTGAGCTGGATGCACATAACTGAGCTGCTGAAGAGATGGCGGGATGCGCTTGGTTGGAGGCACATGACATCTGCCGCGCCTATCTGGCAGCGCATGGTGACTGCTGCGCCTATCTGAAGGCGCATGGTGGCTGCTGCGCCTATTTGGAGACGTATGGTGGCCGCTGGCTGTAGACTTAGGATCTTTCCTTTGTAGAAATTCTCCTTTGTACAACCTTTTCTAGACATGTAATATACTTTTATATATAAATAAAAAGTCCTTCTTCAAATATCTATGGCTATTGACTTTGCTGTTTGAGTTCTGGCGCATGTAGTGTCTGGCGCATGGTCTTTCTGGTTGTGAAATTCCATGCTTCTACACCCTCCACTACTCTCCTAACCATTTCCCTGTAGTTCTATTTCCAATTTTCCCTCCAAATTCACTTGACAAATCTCCTATTTAAAACTCAGCCAATTCTAGATCTACATCTCACTATTCTCCTTCATCCTCCCAAATTCCATCACCCTAGTTTCTGGGTGATCTCTTCGAATTGGTAATAACAAGGATCGTGGCAGAGGTGGTGCACTTCAAAGACTGAGGTAATAATCTCCAGTGGTGGCGACGACTCCATCTGTAGCAGTGTTCGATCAGAATTGCAGGAGCCACCGAGGTGAGGAATTCTCGTAGATTGTTAGCATTATAAATTTCTTGATCATTTCAGTAACTCTGTTCTTGACGAATTTTAGATCGAGCCAACATCTGATCATTATGAAGACTCATCTTCGAATTGGCAATAAGTTCCTGAAGGCCTTCGAGTTTCGATCAGATCTTCAACTCCTTGCTAAATGATTTGATCTAATTGCTAAATTCTTAAACTGTTAATGGACTCTCTGATCCTAGTATTGATCAGTTGTCCTTCGTGATTATTAGTTTTGTTAGGAATGATCAATTGATGCTTCAATCAAATATTTTGAGTAAGTATTCTGTAACTCTTACTTCATGTTGTTCGATCTTGGAATTCATTGTTGGAATATGGATTTTGATCTTGAATGGATCAGATCCCTTGAGTTCCTGTTAATTGGTAGTTTAGATTTTCGATCCTTGAGTTTGAACTAAGTCCTTGCACGCCTAGGTTTCGAAAGAAACATAGGAAGGCTGGATTTGTGGATCATGGTTTTTCTGAAATCAATTGTTTGATGAAATGTTTAATAGGATTGCTTCGGAATTCGAGTTCGAAAGAGCTGTATCCGACGCCTGGATCAACACGTCCTAGTACTTGTTTTCCATTGATTATAAAAGAACATAAAAGTTTTATGGGAGGACTGGACTTTTACTTCACAATACAAACTCGCTCGTACAAAGAGAGCCTAGGAACAAAGCCTGGAAAAAGCAATCTAAGTACAATTGTTTAGTTTTTTCTGGGGGATGATGGTAGAGGCTCGGGAGAGTGCTATCAACTCTGCCTTACTCCTTGGACGATCGGACGTAGCTTCTGCCTCTGGCGAGGAAATGCTCTTTGTGTGTGCGGGGGTTGGTAGTCTCTCTGCTCGGGCTCTGTGCGTATCACTCTATGTCTTTTGAAGGAATAATCTCCTACTATTTATAGCGCTTTGTGATAAGTAGGGTGTGCAGTAACGGCTCCTTGAAAAGCAGGCGGTTGGGGATTGGTTAAGATTAGCCTTAATCTTGTTTGTTGGAAATCAATCTGGGCTGCTTATGTTGATTGGAACAAATTTGTATTGTTTGTTGGAAATCGATCTGGGCAGTTATGATGATTGCAATAAATCTGTATTGTTGAGATTTGATCAACTCCTGCCACGTGTCCCAACTGCCATTTTTGTGACGAGCCGTATGACTGAGCCGCATGAGCTCCTGGTGAACTGGTCCGCATGAAGTCCCATAGAACAGAACCGCATAAGCCCCTTGTAAACTGGACCGCATGAAGTCCAACTGAACAGAACCGCATGAGCTCCTGATGAACTAAGCCGCATGAAGTCCTATCGAACAGAATCGTATAAGCCTCTTTGTAAACTGGGCCGCAGGAAGTCCAACTGAACAGAACCGCATGAGCTCCTAATGAACTGAGCCGCATGAAGTCCTATCGAACAGAACTGCATAAGCCTCTTTGTAAACTGGGCCGCATGAAGTCCCATTGAACAGAACTGCATAAGACCCTCGTAAACTGGGCCGCATGAAGTCCCATTGGGACAGAGCCGCATGTGGACCCATCAGAATAGAGCAGCATGAACTCCGTTAAAACTGAGCCGCACAAAGCTCCATCCAATCAGAGACGCATGAGCTCCTTTAAATGATCCGCATAAGGATCTTTGGAATTGGTGGATCGTGCCAACTGTAAAGGTTTTTTGTCCCTCTAGGAGCACGTCATTATGTCAGAGTCATCATTTTACCTTTATGTCAGAGCAGTCAATCCTCTGTGTCAGAGCTGCCTTATTGTGTCAGAGCATTTAATGAGCCAGCTGCACAGAGAAGTGATGGCCAGCTGTAGAGTCATATTTTGAGCCCCATAGGGCCACGTGGCTTTTTTCGAGCCGCATGGAGCTATCGGAGACTTTCGAGCCGCATGAAGCTCTAAGGGGCTTTGTTGAGCCGCATGAAGCTCTAAGTGATTTTTTTGAGCTGCATGAGACTCCCCTTGTTTTGAGCCGCTTGAACTTTCCTGTTCTTTTCCATGCTTCTACAAGACCCCCTTCAATGTTTTTAATTTGTAAAATTGAAATACTTTGAATAAGAAGCATGGCTATATCCGCATAAGCTCTTCGTGCCACATAGACTCCTCTGGCCGCATAGGATGTTCTGGCCGCATGGACTGTTCTAACCGCATGGATGTTCTGGCCGCATTGGATGTTCTGGCCGCATGGACTGCTCTTCATGCCACATAGGCGTCTCATTAATTGCCTTTGATTTGTTTTGATTTAAAGTCGTCTTTTGGGATAGGATCCTAAGAGTCATCTTTAAATATTTAGATTTGTTCTTAATGACTATGAGTAATCTTTTGCATGCAGAGGATAGAAATCCAAGAGTCGGTCTCCTCTCCTAAGCAGCACATGAATCGAAGCATCCCTCGGTCTACGAGCCCTCCGTCTGCCTATAAATATGAGTACTTTTGGAAGAGAGAGACTCTTTACTTCCTTTTCTCTTCAACTTTTCTTGCCGTAAGTCGCCGTCTTCTCTTCCTTCTTCGATCATCAATGGCTCCCAAAGCTTCCTCTAGCGCTGCGGCGAAGGCTAAGGAAGCGGCTTTCTCGTCGGCTGTGGCGGTCGAAGTTTATCCTGACGTTCATTCCGCTATCGATGGTAAGATTTGTGGAGAAGACTGTACGTTTCAAACCCTAATAAAAATGGCTATGTTGCATGTTTTATGCACAAGCCTTTCTCCTTGGCATTTAATGCGCTCTTTGTCTTCATTGAACTGTCTAAGTTCAGTGCGATGAAAACCGCATATGCTGTACTGTATGGACCGCATGAACTTCTCATGTCCGAGCCGTATGGGGTATACTCCATGTCCGAGCCGCATGAGAATTGCTTCATAACTAAGCCGCATAAGCACCTTAAAAACTGGGCCGCATAAGAACCCACCAAAATAGAACCACATAAGCTCCTGATAAACTGGGCCGCATGAAGCTCCACCAAATCATAGCCGCATAAGCTTATTTGAACTGGGCCGTATGAGACCCCTTTAAAATTGGACCACATGCAATTCCACTGAACAGAACCACATGAGCTTCTGATGAACTGGGCCGCATGAAGGCCCTTGAACAGAACCGCATATGAACCCATCAAAACAAAGCCGCATGAACTCCGTTAAAACCGAGCCGCATAACGACCCGTCCAAACAGAGCCGCGTGGACTCTTTTAAAACATAGCCGTATAAGGACCCACCAAAACAGAGCCGCATGAACTCCGTTAAAACAGAGCCGCATAAGGACCCGTCCAAAACAGAGCCGCATGAACTTTGTTAAAATTGAGCTGCATAAGGACCCATCCAAACAGAGCCGCATGAACTCTGTTAAAAACTAAGCCGCATAAGGACCTGTCCAAACAGATCCGCATGAACTCTTTTAATTATTTTCTGGCCATCTCCTGACTTTGTTTCTTTTATCCCTTTTCAGTAAATTTGCCAGTTAATGCTGCGGAAGAACCTCTAGTGGGTTGTGCCAAATCTGCTGTGGGCTATAGGTACGACCACATTGTCGAGTATGTGGTGAACCAGCTTCCAAAAGACGAACCTTTGGAGAGGCTGGAAGACAATAAAAAGCAGTCCTTCTTCTTTATCTCGGGGATGATGAACTCAGGGCTGTTGGGGGGCAAATACTTGAAGCCTGCGTTCCTCTTCGGGGATGCCTTGACTGTGAAGAACTCCCATGTTCTGGACATATCTGAGAGTTGGAGTTTTACTTCTGACGGGATAGAGATCCATATTCCTCTGATGGAGAGTCATTTTTTACTGTCGTGGTTCAACATGTTATCCATGGACAGAAAGATGGAGGATTCCTTGACTCCGATCCAGAACGAGATGATTGTGGGCAAAATTCACTACAACAATAACCTGCGATCAGTGTACGCGGGCAGGATACAGTCAGCCGCTATGTGATGGGGTTGGCCCCGGGCAGTTTCTTGAATGTGCATGGTCCCAACTTCAAGTTCTCTGAAGCTGACACTTTCCTGAATCAGCTTGCTTGGAAGGGATCCTATCCCGTTGGCCGGTTGTCGCTACCGAGCTGGATACACCCGCTCCCTACGTGGACCAACCTGTATACATGGATCGCACGGAAATACGAGACTCTCCTGCGCGATATTGGACTCTACCATGCTATTCGGGGCACCAGCTACGGCTTGTCCATAAACAAGAAATTGTTCATGGCTCTGCTGGAGATATACAACTGCCATACGAGGACCTTCTTTACACCCGTAGGGAAGATGGGGCTTATTCTGCACGAGATGCATGACGTCTCCAAGCTGCCTTGGGGAGATGAAGTCTTTAAGTGTACACCCCGACGAACGAAGAGTTCGAAGATTTTGAGGAGAGGTTCCCGGGCTTCGTTTCCATCTACCGAGAATTGCTGTGTCATCACAGCATATGCCAGCAGCTGTCAAAGAAAAAGAACGACAGTTCGGAAGGGAACCTTCCTCACACAAAGGCGTGGCCCTCTTATCTTTTTAAGCTCGGCGCTTCAGGCCGAGTTGCTCCCCGAAGTCCTCGCACTCGGGAGGAGGTGCAAGACCAAGTATCGACCGCCAAAAGGGCAAGAACCACCGGTGACAGGTTCGGAAGTCAATCTGACTCTTTTGCTTATTTCTATCAAGCCACTCAGCCGTTCTCCGAGAAGGCACTCCTGGCAGGGTTCCTGATGGTGTGGCTACGAAATTGCATAGTATCAGGAGGGTTGGTTCTATTGAGAGGATCAGCCGCAATTTTATCCTCCCTGCTGTGAAGCTGGTCTTGGGGTCAGACTAGCTCTTATCCCGGCCATGGTGTGCAGCATACACCGTGGACTTCGTGCTTTCTCGTCCAAGGTCATCGCCCGTGACCCGATGAAGGACTTTGAACGCATTGAGCTACTCTATCATTATTTGATGGGGTGGCAGCTAATGTATTGCCGGTCTTTAATGAGTCATGGCCCTGAAGATGGTGTATCTGCCGAGGACGCTTTCATCTTCCTGTATCACCGCCTGCCTTGGGATTGTGAGACTATGTGTGCATGTCGGATGGTACTGGCGAGAGTTGACAGATATACTTTTTTTGTCTGTTCCTCGATTTACTGCTGAGGAAGTGAGGGCAGTACATCTTGATGGTCTTGGGCCTCCCCACTTCTTATCCGGCAAGATGCTCCTTTGGCTGCACAACATTCATCCTTCCCACCTGGTATACCGTAACCGTAACACTGTCTACTTGGAGCCTTACTTGCCCAGTAGGGTCGTCTGACAGTTTGGATATAGCCAGCTATTTTTGAACAGTCCTAGCTCTTGCCTGGGTTTTGAAGGTAGTGTCCTTCATGGTATCAGAGCCTGGCACTATTACAACACGGTTCATACCCGTACCAGCTTTTCAGTTCCTGATACTGGAGAATCCGGGGAGATCTTGTATTTGGCGGTAATATACCATGTCATGGCGAACAAGCCTCCAGTTGGTTTTGACCCAAGTACCAGCTTCATTGTTGGTACTAGCTTGGAGGAGAAGCCCAAGGGGTCTAAGGCGAAGAAGAAGAGGGAGAACACAGTTGCTGCATCAGACTAGAAGTCTGCCAACGCGGACGAAGAGGATGACGGGCATGACCCCGACAACTCTCTTCCTCCCACAGAAAATATGGTGGCGGATTAGCCGCCTGTCGTACCTGGTCCTTCGTGCAAGCGAAGCAGGTGTGAGCCCGCCGTTGGCGGCAGAACTTACTCTGTGAAACGGGCTACGTTTAAGCCTCGCGGGCTGCTCATCAAGGAGAAAGGCAAGGATGACGCCGTTTCGGAGGTGAATTGAATTACAACCATCTTCTTCTTTAGCTCTTCTTTTTTTTTTTCTGAACTATGACCTAATCATTTTTCTTTGCTCTGTAGGCGTCAAGAGAAGGGGACTTTCGAAGGCCGAATGCTGTCTCTAAAGTCGACCTGGCTCTAACTACTCTTGTTAGATATATGAGTGTCGGGATTATTGCTGCCGGGATTCTTCCAGCGACGGCTGAGGTTCCTTCAGTTGTTGATGTCCCAACCCAGGGTGACGTGGGCTCTGCTGAACCTATCACTGAGACTGCTGAACTTCAGCTGGGTGACGCTGATGCAGTCGTATTTCCTTTCGAGGAGGCTGGAGCAGCGGAACCATCTATATTCGGCTCGGATGTTGCTGGTGAAGAGGCTATGGCGGCTGTGAGTGAACCTCAATCTCAGCAACTCCCCCTGGTAAGATAAGCCAAGTCTTGACTAGTGAGGAGGTTTATCTGCTCTATCATCATATCCTTCGGGTTAAGCTGATTGATGGTTGCTCTGGACATACAGGTCCTGCTCCTTTACTGCCAACGACGGACATTATCAGGAGAGAGTTGGCCAGAGGGGATCTGGTGGAAGAGAGTGTGCCTCCTCCCCTTCCAGCTTACATTGAGGGGCCTCCTGCTGAATCGAGGTCGGGAGAGCAGGCGGCGGAATGGCCGAGACAGAGAGAAACGGTCCCTGCACCCTCCTCTGTTCATGTGGCTCCGGGGGTTGACCTCTACGCCCTGCCGAGTCTTCAAGTCCTTTGGGCTGCGGAGGAGGAATTGGCCGCTATTCAAGCGTCCTTTCGCTCGGCGCTTGTTTCCCTTGTGGCAGGGGTAGCAAGTTCTGGTGCACCTTCTTCGACCCTGTCAGCTACCCTTCCTTTGATGCTGTCTTCTTCTGATGTTCTGGATGAATCGTCAAAGGATGTAGTTGACAGTTTTTATCGTCACCTGAGGCGAGAAGTTTAGGCTGCGGTGGAGAGGGGGACCTCTTTTACCTTGGCCCGTCAATGCGCCTGGGGCCAGATTAAAATCCTTAGAACCCTCCCCGGTAGGGCAGGGATGGTTGAGCTACTGGAGCACAAATTACTAGAGGCGGATCATCTTGTGGCCCAGTTTTAAGTACTGCGGCGAGTCGACCTATCCTCGACGGTAGATCTGGAGCGTACCTTCCTCATAACTGTTATAGAGAAGGTAAAGGCCATACAAGATGCGTCCAAGCCAATTATAATGAAGGACCTCCATGATCTGCCTCTACAGTATGATCAGCTAAGCCGCCGGGGAGAGGATTGCATTGCTCGGAAGGAGGCAGCCTCTCACGGGATAATCGACAAGAAGGAGCAGATCCTCGAGCGCCAGAGGAAATTGGCCTTCATAGAATCTGAGCTCGAGGCCTCCCGTACGGATAAGGCACTAATTGTTCAGGAGGCCGACAAAGTCACCCGTGCTTCTGCTTTCTTGGAGCGTGCTCTCAAGAAGCTTGAAGATGGTTGGCAGGCTCACGCATATCTGGAGGATGTAGAGCGGTTGACTGAGGAGGCCGAGTACCGAGCCAAACGATGGTTTGAGCGGTCGACGGCCGTACTGATGGACCGTCTCAGAGAGTTATGTATCGCCGAACCATAGTCGGCTTTTTCTTTCTTTGTTTCTTCATCTTTTTTGGTAGGGACGTGGTCCCAAAGAATGTAGTACTTTTGATTTGATTTGAATAAATGACTTTGCTTGCATTATCCTTTATCTGTCGTGCTTGTATTGCATTTATGTGTTTGCCCCGCTGGGGGCTTTTTTGTGGACCTATTACCCTTGGCATACCTTGGTTTTAGGTACAGATAATAGGTTTGATAGGGATACCTAGGACGACTCCGTTGGTAAGGCGAATATGGAAGTTCTTGGTATCGGGCGAAAGAATGCCATGGAACAGCTGGGTTCCAGAGGCATGAGATTGTGAGAAAAAGATGCGCGTGTACTAGAAAACTTAGTACAGCATTTATGGTCAACTGCGGACATTTGTGGTCAACTATGGACATTTGTGGTCAACTGTGGACATTTCTGGGCCTATTATCCTTGGCGTACCCTGGTTTTGGGTACGGATAATAAGTCGAGAGAAAACCAACATACTTACTCAGAGGTAATAAGGACGTGGTAAATATGAGGGTTTCTTCAATAGAGTCTTCCTACTCAGAGGTAATGAGGACGTGGCAGGAGTGGACACCATGGAGGGTACATAAAACAACTCAGAGGTAATATGGACGTGGAAGTTCTACGTGAGGGGCAGTTTGTTTTCGATGGATGTGAAATAACTCAGAGGTGACATCGACATGGTTGTTTCAGAAAATTTGTGGATCTGTTACCCTTTTTATGCACTAAAAGTGCGGGTAATAGATCATGAGGAAGATGCTCTTTTAGGAAGGAAGTTCAGAGGTATGATCATACATGACTTACTACCCAGAAGAGGAGATATGGATTCATTTGGGATGACCAAAGTGTAAGTTCAGCGGTACTTGGGGGCACATAACTTAACAGTCTGGTTGATTCAGAGGATGTCGTTTAGACATAATAATTCTTCAGGAACTTGCCGTTGACGGGCAACATGAGCAAGTCTCTATTTTGTTTTGTGAGGCGGTAAGCGCCATTGGAGAATACAGCCTCGATGACAAATGGGCCTTCCCAATTTGGCTGGAATTTGTCGTCGATTTTGTGAGTCATAACCATCGGCCTCCGGACTGCCAGAACGAGAATGCCTACTTGGAATGCTCTGAGTTTAACCTTCTTGTTGAAGGCTCCGGAGATTCGGGCTTGATACAGCTCGATTGGTTGCTGAGCTAACATGCGCTTCTCATCTAAGGCCTCCAACTCTTGTAGCCGACGATGGTAATTATCATCCGTCGTCAATCGATAAGTGAGGGCGACATGGAGCGAGGGGATTTGAGTCTCCAATGGAAGAACTGCCTCACTCCTATACACCAGAAAGAATGGTGTATTCCCGGTGGCCGTTCAAACTGTGCTACGGTACGTCCATAAGCATTCACTAAGCTTTTCGTTCCAGTCACGTTTGTTGGAAGATACGAACTTCTTGAGCAGCTTGATTATGGTTTTGTTGAATGTTTCTGCCAAGCCATTCGCCGTCGGATTGTATGGCGTTAAAGCAACATTCTGGATTCGGTGTTTGTCGCAAAACCGATAGAAGACGTGGCTTACGAACTGTAGACCATTGTCATGGATAATCCTTTGAGGCAGTCCGAAGTGATAGATGATGTGCTGCTTGAGGAAGCTAATCACATTTGACGTCTTCACCTCTGCAAGCGGGATCGCTTCGGCCCATTTGGAAAAGTAATATGTAATTGCCAGTATGAAGCGGTGCCCTCTGGATGAAGGTGGGGTGATTGGACCAATGATATCCATTTCCTATGTCTCAAATAGCCAGGATGCCACCATTGGGTGTAGGAATTCAGATGGTTGGTGTATGAAATCTGCGTTGACCTGACAGGCTTTGTATTTTTTTGCATAGTCTATCGCGTCTGCCACCATCGTAGGCCAGTAGTAACCCATCCGACGAAGGCGATATTGTAATTTTGGGCCAGGCTAATGGGCCCCATAGATGCCATCATGTGCTTCACATACAGCTTCTTTGGCTTCTGTATTGGACAGACACCGAAGTAGTAATCCGTCGTATGATCGCCGGTACAGCATCTTTGTTTCTGTATCGTAGAAAAACCGGAAAGAATATCTTCTAATAGAGGTGGCTTCTTTCGGGTTCTCCGGCAAGATGCCATAAACTGTAAAGTTGATAAATGAGAGCCTCCAATCCTGTGTCTCGTCGACCGTCATGGCAGAATAGCTTTCAGCAAATTGGACGGTGTTCTTGGGACAGACCAACTCGTAGCCTATTACGTCCACCAAATGATGAGTATATTTTGGGGCCACCAGGGAAGCGGCCCGTCCTGCTAAGGCGTTGACTTCATTGTTCCGGAGTCTCGAAACATGTTCTATGAAGAACCCTTTCAGAGACGAAATGATGGCGATCGCTACCTGATGATAGGGGATCATGTCTTCATGACGAACTTCGTATGAACCCCGGATCTGATTGACGATTAACTGTGAATCACCATATGCCTCTAGGTATTCTACCCCCAGTTCTTTTGCAAGTCGAAGGCCGATAACCAAGGCATTGTACTCGGCCACGTTGTTCGAGCAGGGTTTTGTAAGGGAGTATGCCCGGTTGATCACCAAGCCATAGGGAGAAATCAGTACCACTCCAACCCCAACTACAATGTTGCCCTTGGGCCCGGTTCTCGAAGCACCGTCGAAGAATATTCTCTAGACGGTATATTCGGAAGCCATGTTTGAATTGGCGACCTTGTTTGGAATCTTTTCATATATTCTGGTTGACTCCGAACTTGGATGGGCTGCTAAAAAGTTCGCCAGAGCTTGACCTTTAACAGCCTTTTGCGGAATGAAGATCATGTCATAGGGAGACAATAATATTGCCCAAGTAGCAAGGCGAGAGCTGAGTGCACCCGGCTTGGTCATGAGAACCCTGAGGGGGTTAAGTCGATATATGACATGGATGGTTTTTCCTGTAACATAGTGTCGCGTCTTCTGGATAGCGAACACCAGAGTAAGACATTCCTTCTCCACGGCGGTGTATCTATGCTCAGGCCCAATCATCATTCGGCTGAGGTAGTAGATAGCTTGTTCATGCCCCGTATTTTTGTTCTGTACTAGTAGAGCACCGAGGGAATGCTCCATCCTCATACGTAAAGCAAGAACGGTTTTCCAGCAACCGGGGCCATCAGAACTGGAGGATTTGACAGATATTCTTTGATGTTGTCGAACGCACGTTCGTACTCTTCATCCCATACGAATGAGACGCCCTTCTTCATGATGTAGGTGAATGGTTGACACCGCCCAGAGAGGTTAGAGATGAACCTTCTGATGTAAGCTAGACTCCCCTGAAGGCCTCGGAGTTCACAAAGATTTCTCGGGGTACCCATCTCCATGATTGCCTTCGCCTTCTCCGGATCTATATGAATTCCTTGGGCAGTAATAATAAAACCCAAGAATTTTCCACTAGATATGCCCAAGAAGGATTTTGTAGGATTCATCTTCAAGTTGTGCGCTCGCATCAGGTCGAATACCGTCCTCAGATCGTACAGATGGTCTCCCTTAGAGCGGCTTTTGATAGTGATGTCATCAACATAACACTCTACGGTCTTACACAGGTGATCTCTGAAGATGACACTCATGGCTCTTTGATATGTGGTGCCGGCATTCTTTAAACCGAAGGGCATGACTGTGTAACAGAACACGCCAATCGGTATTCGAAATGATGTATGCTTTTCGTCATCAGAAAACATCTTGATTTGGTTGTATCCTGAGAAGCCGTCCAGTAATGACATGCGCTCAAAGCCACATGTGTTGTCGATCATGATGTCCGTGATGGGAAGAGGAAACTCATCTTTAGGATATGCTTCATTTAGATTTTGGAAGTCGATCCAAATTTGAATCTTTCCATTCTTCTTGAGGACTGGTACTATATTGGCGACCCAGTCTGGATGTTGCTCCTCCCAGATGAAGCCGCTGGCTATCAGTTTGTTGACCTCAGCTTCGATAGAATTCATGATGTCCGGGCGGAAACGTCTTTGCTGTTGCTTGACCGGCTTTGCATCTGGATGAATGTTAAGTTTATGAAGTACAACCTCGGGGTTTAGCCCTGGCATGTCCTCATAGCTCCAAGCAAATACGTCAATGTACTCTCTGACGAGTTGTAAAAGCATCTCCTGCTCTTCGTAAGTCAGGCTTTTGCTGACGAAGATTGGCTTTGGAGAGGACTCATCGCCGAGGTCCACTTGCATAACCTCATCTTCAGTGGGAGGTTCACGAAGTTCGAAGCATTTCTCTCATTGTGCATCTAATTGCTGGAACTAAGGTTCTAACTAGAGAAGTTCAGGTACATCTTTATCTTCTTCGTAGGCATCAGCAAATGCTATATTGACAGACAGAGCTTGCCTGAATACGTCCCCGATGCTGACATCCAAATTGGAAGTGGGTGATCCGGTTGAATGCGAATGCCAGTCGCATTCCTCATCTGAGCTTTCAGGAGTTGTTGCAGGTGTAACATAACCTAGCCCACATCTGGTCTTGTTGTAATAATCTCGTGGTTTCCAAGCCGGGACTGGCAACTGTAAGGGTAACCGCCGACCAGTGCCGTAGTTTAAGTCTGGCGTAGTCTCCAGATCATACCCCTATTTTTGTATGAGGTACTTAGATCGGAAGCTATCCAGATAAAGGAGAAGTCTTCCGGTGTCGGGTTCGAGATCAACTTCTTCTATCTTGAAGGGTTGTAGCTCATTCTTTCGACCAAAGATGATTGGATGATCCTCTTTCTCGACTATGAAGCAAGCAACTTCCACGGGAGTAAGTTGGTTTGCGATGTAGACATTTGTCACCTGTGTGTGTAGGTAGGTGCCTATACCATGTTCTATAGCATATATCGTACAAAGCTTATTAAGCTCGAGGTAGTTCAAAGATAGCCCTTTATTAATGAAGTAAGGTATCTTTTCCGGTAGAATTACATCATCTACGGACGAAACATCAGTGTGAGCAGCCACATACTTGGCCAGCTCTAACTCTTCTTCGACCACCTCCTGTGTCAATGAAGACTGGGAGGACGACCTGGGCAGCATAACCATCAGGGGCACCACTGGTGGAGCAGAACGTAGACTCATTGGCGCACTAGTGACCCCCAGTTTGGTATTTGATGCTAGGTAGGGAGTTGTTGGCTCGCTAGCAGTCCCCGACTTAGTGCTCGGCTGTCGACTCATTCTGGGAAGACGAATCGTCATCGGCTTGACAGAGAGATTGAGCTCCTCTGTTTGTTGCTGGCCAGCTCTCGACAACCTGATTGTCAGTGGCTCCGTAGTGGGTCTCAGTGCTTGGCCAAACCTTGGCAGTCGGATTATCATCTGTTCCTTTTGTGCAGTGAGCACCGGGAGACTACGCAAAGTGGCTGTAAGAGGTGCAGTCCAGCCTGGTTTGCGGGGTTGGAGATGGATTCTCAAGGGTTCTACCGGCCCTACAATTACCTCTGTCTGTTGTTGAGGATCCTTCTTGACCAGATGCCTCTTTGTGTTATCGTATAAGCAGGAATCCGAATAGTAGGATTCGACCCCTTTGAAGGGATCGATGTCAGCAAATTCTGTTCTAACGAAGCCGTGCTTATCGACGTACTTGAAGCACTGGTGCAATATGGAGGGCACGATCATGTAATCGTGTATCCATGGACATCCCAGGAGAATGTTATAGGAGGTGTCTGCGTAGATGACATAGCAGGTTACTTCCGACTGAAGGTCGCCGATTTGGCACTTCAGACGAATCTTTCCGATGGGATAGCTTCTCCCGGAATTGAAGCCGCTGATGGCGGTGCTTGTAGGAGTCAGTCGATGCATAGGAATACGCAAATGTTGAAGCAAGCTCTTCAGAATAATGCTTATCGAGGAGCCGGGATCAATGTGCATCCGATCCACCTTGACGTCGCCGACATATTCAGTGTGATACAGAGGGCGATCGTGCAAGTTTGTCTTGATAAGCATGTCCTGCGGATGTGAACATGATATTGGGTATTGCACCGGTATAAGCACTATCCTGGGCATCTGTTGGCGAGCTCCCTCCTGTGAGCTTGACTTGAGCCAGATAAGCATCAGCATTTTTAAGTGCGTCACTCAGGGTGACGCGAACATCCTTGGAGAGTCTCAAGAGCTCGTATAATGACAACTAGGCCGGTGTGTTGGCCAATTGTGCCAAGATGTCAAAGTTGTAGGGCCTCTCCAGCCCATAAGGCATCTCTTTTTGGAGCGGCTTGTCAAAGCGAGTCTCCTTCGGCCTAGGCTTCTCGGTCGTCGAAGGTTGAGAAGGTCCTGGAGCATCAGCAACCGCCGGCTGACGATCTTCAACCTAGTTGTAGCACACAGTTTCCCAAATGAGGGTAATTTTGAAATTTCGTATTTATAATTATTTTAATAATGATATTTAATTTATGATATAATTTTTGGTGATTTTAAATTATTTTAAAATTATTTAAATCAATGACTTGTGGTTTTGACGTTTTGCTAGTGAAACCCTAGAGACTGTTTGACCTAGAGCCTAACCATGTGATTATAAAATTTTAATGTCATTTTTGGCCTAAGGATATTTTTGCATTTGATCTCTTTAAATTATTTTGATATTATTTTATTATTTATGATATTGTTTTGGGGTTATTTGAGTCGGGTTCGAATTTCAACTCAATCCGACTTGAAACGGGGATCCGGGGTTAGTTTAACTCTAGTGGGACCCACACACTAGTTAGGCATGGCCCACATGATATTAATTTTAGTCCACATGATAGAAATATTTTAGTTAGAGGTTAGACTAATTATTATGGATAAGGTTAGTGTGATTAGAGACTTTAGAATGACTAATTTAGCCCCAACCAATTAGCCCTTTTCCTAATACTCATAGAATAGGTTAGTGGGAGCATTTTGGACCTTACCAAAATAGGACAAATAGCCCCATATGGCCAGCCACTTTTGGAAGGATAGGCTCAAGTTCATTTCATTATTCTCATCCACACTCTCTCTCTTGTTCTTCCCCAAATTCCTAGAGAGCAATCCCTAGCAATTTCTCCATCAAATCCTTTCATTTCACCACCAAATCTTCTTCTTTCTTTCTCCATTCTAGCCAAGGAGGAAGCTACCCAAGTTTGGGAGGATTCGGAGCTCGTTCGTGTCCTTTTGGAATCTCTACGTGTCGGTGTCGCTCCGGGAAGGCTTTTCTTCGATTCGATCTACCGGGAGATATAAATCCCTTCTCCTTTTTATTTTCTCATGCATATAGGTCTATTTTGAACCCATAGGAATGACCCTCATGGTTGTATCTCCATTTTTGTCCATTTTGTTTCCATTTAGAGGTCATAGGAGTGTCCTTTGTGTTGTGGTTGTCCTTGTGGAAAAATCCCAAATTTGGACACACTATGTGTCGTTGTTATGTATGAATAAATTATTACATGTTTAATCTCATATTTTTGTATTGGAGATGTGTTCTATAGTGTCTCATATATATATTAGTGTAGCGAGTGAGTTCTTGATATATTATTTTATATAATTGTGTTCTTTTGTCTCAAACTACCTAAATCCGTCATGATTTTTATCCACGTTTTTAATTTCAGCCCTAACTTAGAAATGTCATAACTTCTAGCTCAAAGCTCGGTTTAATCTTCCATTTTTTTTAAAAGAAGCATATTGAAGTTAGCTTTCCAAAAACATGTATTAATAGGCCTAATTCTCTCTGTAACTTTCTGGAGAATTATTTGAGTGTCAGCTGTACGAAAGACAAATGCGTTCTCGGTGTTTTCGCGATTCTGGGAGTTTCCGAAAACGAAAACGCGATCCGTTTGAAGTTTCGGAAAGATAACACATATATCTATAACATACTTTAATCCTAGATTTTAAATCATGCTGAGATGGTACAGTATTGATTATTAGTAGGAGTTACTATGCGGCATATGTATTTTGTGCACCCTTGTGTGTAATATAATGTTCTATTTGATTTTAACCCATGTTAATATATATACATTATGTAATTAAATAGAGAATGCAAGCATGAGTAAATGTTTAAATAAATGATATATGAGGTGTAAGTATCCTATCTAATGTAAGCATGTATAAGTATGGCTTGTAATGAATATGTAGGTTCCTTAGTATATAATGTATGGTGCATATAGTAGTGCAAGAGAATAAATGAATGATGAATGAATGCAAGCATGAATGTAATGTAATAATGGATGTAATGTATGCAATATACAAGTTAATGAGATGTAATGTTCTATGTTAACACAAATCCTATATTACCTCATGTACCCCTTACACTATGTTGACACTATCACACTTGACACTTTGTTCACTTACACTTTGATACTCTTTGATATGTATACACTATGTATGCCCATTTAACCCTCACTTGCCCCTTTGCCATGTTCACCTAGACATACATAGCCTCTTAAATAAGTATTTATGAATATAGTTAACTTAGTTTGTATGTATATTATATATATGTTAGCATATTGTGTTGTAATATATAAGTTTATATAACCATTTGAAATGCCATGATTATAGACCTAATGTTGAATACCAATATATGCATGTGTATATATGTGTAGACATATATAACTTAAAGTAATAGATTACCTAGTGTATATCCAATGTGAATTCTTGCCTATTTGAGTATTGAATAATTGCATGCTATATAGAGTTGGGTGCATGTTGGCTTGTATAGCCTTGTATTGATGTGTGCTTGTTAGGATAGTCTTGGTTAGGCCTAGTAAGACTTGCTGGGTTAGGACATGACCTAGTTTGACTAGTGCAGTTGACCAGAGTTGACCAAGGGTTGACTTTGGCCTAGCTTGACCTAGATTCATGTAGAATGTATTGTAGTGCTTTATATTACCCTTCTGGACATGTTGTGACTTGTGCTGTTCTAATTAGGAGCCAGACACCTCTCCTCGGACAGTATCTTTACCTTGGACATTCAGATATCCGGCGAGTACATTCTCTGATCATTTCATATCCTGCTTAGAATTATTTTCTGAGGTAGATTACTTTACTTGTACTGTCACGTTGGTCACACGGATTGGTACTATATGGATCCCTTCTTGAGATGTTATCCTTAGGGAGCATCGGGTACTACATGTTCTGTGCGTTTCACTGACATGGCGTATCATATGCTTCATTGGTTCTTTGATCACTTACGACATATACTCTTATGATCGTAGAGTCTTCTTAGAATCCTTATCCCATTTATGGGACTACTATGTATCACCTTCGGGGTCTATCACCTTCGGGGACTATCACCTTCGTGGTCTATCACCTTTGGGATCTATTACCTTCGGGGTCTACCACCCTTCGGGGGCTGTTATATAGCATCATATAACATAACCTAGCTGGATCCTTGTATATTGATTGGGGGTACGGGGGAGTAGAAATGGACATGTGAATAATACCCAAGTAGTATCTTATCAGAATCTCTTCCATAGTGTCTTATCAGAATCTCCTATGCCATTTACATGTCTATATTGTACTCTGACTCACTAGACACATGTTAGTTCTTTATTTATAGTAGATATTTCTATTATAGCTTTCTCTCTCTGTTTATATACTGCACTTCTTTCAGTACTTGTATCTTACTTTGCTGCATGAATATATTTTCTAACCTGCTATGAACTGTTGAGATGTATTGTGCTCGCTCCTGTCCTGACTGGACCTGTGGATAAATTTTACAGATGGCCTGGGATTGCCTGCTAGCCTAGAGGAGACACAGTAGGGGTTGTTTAGGTAGTTATTTCATTTTGTCTGGAGTTGTATTTACTTTATGGATTACTGTATCTGTATTTGAGTTTTGAGATGTATTTCTGGGTTATGTATCTTAGACACTTAGACTTCTATCTCTCGTATCTCTTTTGGATTTCATGTTTTATCTATCCTTATCATGCTCTACCTTAGATGTGATTGAGTCTGTATCTGCTATGTCACCCCCATTCGGGGAGTATAAACTGTTTAGTCTTATACTGTTAGATGCATTGAGACCTAGGACAGCGTTCTACTGCCGACACTGCGGCGTAGGCTGGGCGTTGTTACGTTCTCGTGCCCTAACTCTAGGGTGCGGGTCGTGACACGTTTTTAGTGGTAGGCCTATGCAGGTCGAGTTTATGTAGTGGTATTCGAACTAGAGTACCACTACAGCCTGCAGTAGGATAGGATATATTTTGAAGATACTCAATCACAATTAGGATCCCTTGAGAGATTCCTGGGACGACCCTTGAGAATCTTGTTTAACTCCGATTTGAAAACTCTTTTCTTTTTTCTTGATTTGATTTATCTTTACTTTCTGCTATTGAATTTGATTTTGATGGATTATTACTGAATTTGAGTTTGTATTTATTGATTTTGATGAAGATTGTTGAAATTTGAATCTTGATGTTAGCTATAGCATCCGAGTTTGTAGTTATACTGATTTGAAGGATTTTGTTCATTTCTGAATTTTGATGTTCGTTGATAAATTTGATTTTTTTTGGTATTCATTGTTGATTTAATTTAATTTTTGGCAAGATGAAATTATATGGTCTAGGTCATCTAAGTGATGGAAATCTTGTCTTCTATAGTCACATTAGCCAGCATGGTGAGGACATATAGTCTGATTTTGGATATATTTCTCGGGTGTGGAAATTTAAGGTTTTTGCAGCCAAGCTAGCGGCATCGCGAAAATGTTAAATACCATGATTCTAGAGGTATGTGCATAAGTCAAGGACTCTGTGATTATCGTAGCCTTGCTCACTAGTATGACGAGGATTTAGAGTACCATGATTTTGGATAGACGCATATGATTATCAGATTGTACCTTAAATGTTTTCGAACATGTTTTTGCTACTTTTGTTTCAGTCATTCAAAAAAAAAGAAGGAATTATTGTTGTTTTATTTGTTTTGTTTTGTTTCTCATTGTTTACTTAGGATGTAGCTTTAGCTATTTTTATAAACCTTGTGTAACTTCTTACAAAAATTTATTTCTTCTTAATACAATAAACCAATGATTTTGCTAGGCCTTATTTTGGATTTGGTATTATAATTCTTGTTTCAAAAAAAATGGGTCCCTCTTTTAAATAGATAAGCAGAACAGATTATATTATCATTCTTTTCCTGCCAATATTTTTACTACCATCATTCCTTGTCTTATATACCTGTCCTGATTATATCAATTCCCTGTCTCGTATATAATTCTGTCAGCTATACCTTGACAACTCTTGAATCTTCATATCATTTTGCCTGAGAAATGTTAAGGAAGTGACGTAAATTATGTAGCTCAGAGAAGACGTAACTGGTTATTTTATGATGATCTAAAGGAAATCAAATGTGGAGTGTTCCATATGGAAACTTGAGATAGAAATGTGGTAAAGGTCTCGAATAGAATAAAGAGATGTATACTGCCAATCTGGAAACAATTACATTTAGAGAAATTTTGGGGTTATGAGATAGTTTATAGGTGTATTCAAAACTAATGAGGATATCAGAGGTCAACCTAGTTTTGAGAACTTAGAAAATCTTGGTTATTGATTCTGGGGAAAACTTTTACTCTGAGGCTATGTAGAAGGTTAGTAATGGAAAAGAGAAGTTAATTGTGTTTAATAAGGATATTAAACAAGATGTTGCGAGAAAATGACTAGGGATAGAGAGAGCACAAGTTATGGAAGTTTAGAGATTGTTGTGAAATATTTTTAGGAGAATAATATTCAAGGGTGTATGTCGAAGAAAATACGGAAGTTGATTTTATGAGGAAAGATAAGTTTTGTAAGGCCTAGAGATTTAAATTAAATAATACGAGGAGAACAATTTGAACAAGTTCAAGGAATTCGTAACGGGATTTAGAGGTTTTGGGTCAAATTTAAGAGAAGGTGAAAGAACTTGAAAATTTAAATAAATGGTTAATGTTGATTCCTAAATGTGAGGGCTGTGCTTCAAGAGTGATGTTTGGAAATTGGGAATTGCCTACGGTAGTCATGGTAAGGGTTTAAGTAAAGGTTAAATTTTCATATGAAGACTGGTGAGGTAAAGATATGATTGGCAAGTTATGACCAGATGAACTTAAGGGTATCAGAAGCAGATGACTAACTCGATCTTCATTATTTTTGTACATTAATTACCACCTCTTGAACTCCCACTTTCTAATTGAGATCCTTTCACGTTCCTTATCGTGACTTTGATATTCGGAATGTAATACTAACTGTTGCCCTCCAACAAATCTTATATGCAAGACCTAGACGAGCTCACCTTCGTGTAGGTATATCATGTCCCACTAAAACCCGTCTTCTTGTACTCTATTTTCTTGATATGATTTTCTGGTCAACTGGCTAAACTATAACCTCTACCATTATACTAAAATTCTTCTTATTTCAATTAGAAATCCAGCCTTGACTCAATTCTTTCGACCCGACATGTGATGGTGTTCTGCTTATTTTCTTAGATGCTTAACCTTGTACCTTATCTGATTACTTGACCCGTTGGTTAAGAAACTTGGACTATGTAATTCCTTTCATCATTACCACCCTTATATCTTGTGCTGCTAAATTAGTCTTAGTTTTGCAAGCTTATCTATTTTCGAGCTTGGTCATGACATATTTTATTGGGTGGCCACCCACTAACATATTGTCTAATCAGAATCGGTACATGATGGTCTGATCAACCTATTATACTTTGGTTCGTTTTTTCATGTATCAATCTACGAGAATGGAAACATAGTTAAACTTGACCCTAGAGTCTTATTCGCGACAGCCTTGACAATTCTCCTTGAAATCTTTTCATCGCCTATGAACCTCGTATTCGTACTCAGTCGAATTAAATTTAATCATGACCTGAATCTCCATCATTGGATGCTCGTGCTCATACTTTGATTTTATTGATTTCCCTTCTTACCCAAATCTCGTTTATCCCAAAATTGATCAACTTAGATCGTGTCAAGACAAAAATCTATTTGTGATTGGTTATGCCTAAATTTTTAAATTTTGCCATTTTATGGAATAGTAACCTTTTAATAATTTCTTAGTTGCTTGTTAATGACCAATTTTCATATAGGATGGTAGACAGCCCTAAAACCTTGATGATTGTTGTTCCCTTATCTTTCCAATTAGGACACACTAGATTGTTTGTGTGTTGATACCATAGTACTGTTTTGACCTAGAATGATTAGTGTACCTAGGTGAGACTTCCAACTGCTACGGTATGCCTTGACCTTGTATACTATTCCTTCAAATTGCATGATTTAGATAAAAAATTTTTTAGACCTTGATTGTTGGAAAATAGGGACGTCACTCCATTAGTATCAGTTGTAGATATATATGGGTTAGTCCTTGATTTGGGGATGTGTGTCTATAAAAATGTAGCTTAGGAGATTTAGGAGAGATTATAGTATCAGCCTGGATAGGATGTACTAGTCTTTTGGTGAGTATAAATGTGTTATAAGAGATAGGGGCCTATATGTCTTAGTAATGCATCGTTCCTATGGTAATATAATGTATTAATAGCTGGTTAATAGGAAGATAATAGTTTGACCATACCTATAGCCTATGATCAGTTCCTTTTCATCCTTAGTTAAGACCACTTTAAAATAGGTCCAGTCCCTTGGATATAGGTTCCAGTCCATATTTTATTGAAGTTCCATTACCGCCGTACAGCAGAGCAGTATTGGAGGTATTCCTAGATTGACACTTTTTAGATGTCCGTTTATTATTCCAGTGTTAGGAAGTGTTACCTTAGATATTGGGTAGGTTAGAGGCTCTAGAAGGAGTACTATCGATCTTAATTTCGAGGACGAAATTTTTCTAAGGTGGGTAGAGTTGTAGCACCCAGTTTTCCAAATGAGGGTAATTTTGAAATTTCGTGTTTATAATTATTTTAATAATGATATTTAATTCATGATATGATTTTTGGTGATTTTAAATCATTTTAACATTATTTAAATCAATGACTTGTGGTTTTGACGTTTTGCTAGTGAAACCCTAGAGACTGTTTGACCTAGAGCCTAACCATATGATTATGATATTTTAATGTCATTTTTGGCCTAAGAATATTTTTGCATTTGACCTCTTTGAATTATTTTGATATTATTTTATTATTTATGATATTGTTTTGGGGTTATTTGAGTCGGGTTCGAATTTCAACTCAATCCGACTTGAAACGGGGACCCGGGGGTAGTTTGACTCTAGTGGGACCCACACACTAGTTAGGCATGGCCCACATGATATTAATTTTAGTCCACATGATATAAATATTTTAGTTAGAGGTTAGACTAATTATTATGGATAAGGTTAGTGTGATTAGAGACTTTAGAATGACTAATTTAGCCCCAACCAATTAGCCCTTTCCTAATACTCATAGAATAGGTTAGTAGGGGCTTTTAGACTTTTCCTAATAGGACAAAACCACCTTTATGGCCAGCCACAATAAGGATAGGGTTGAGCCTCCCATTTGTCATTATCCATCTATTTTTCTCTCTCTTGTTCTTCCCCAAATTCCTAGAGAGCAATCCCTAGCAATTTCTCCACCAAATCCTTCCATTTCACCACCAAATCTTCTTCTTTCCTTCTCCATTCTAGTCAAGGAGAAAGCTACCCAAGTTTGGGAGGATTCGGAGCTCGTTCGTGTCCTTTTGGAATCTCTACGTGTCGGTGTCGCTCCGGGAAGGTTTTTCTTCGATTCGATCTACCGGGAGGTATAAATCCTTTCTCCTTTTTATTTCCTCATGCATATAGGTCTATTTTGAACCCATCGGAATGACCCCCATGGTTGTATCTCCATTTGTGTCTATTTTGTGTCCATTTGGAGGTCATAGGAGTGTCCTTTGTGTTGTGGATGTGTTCATGTTACATATATAGATTTATATATATATATTGTAATGAGAGTGTATCTATATTTATATATGTAATAAATGGTTCATGATGATTATATAATCAAGTTTGTGAGTGTGGTTCCTCATATTATTATTGCTATTATTGTTGTGGATAATTAGGATATATATTGTGTATTCTTTTGGCTCAAACTATCTAAATCCGTCATGATCTTTATCCACGTTTTTAATTTCAGCCCTAACTTCGAAATGTCATAACTTCTAGCTCAAAGCTCGGTTTAATCTCCCATTTTTTTTAAAAGAAGCGTATTGAAGTTAGCTTTCCAAAAACATGTATTAATAGACCTAATTCTTTCTGTAACTTTCTAGAGAAGTATTTGAGTATCAGCTGTATGAAAGACAAACTGCGTTCTCGGTGTTTTCGCGATTCCGGGAGTTTCCGGAAACGAAAACGCGATCCGTTTAAAGTTTCGGAAAGCTAACACATAGATCTATAACATACTTTAATCATAGAGTATAATTCATGCTGAGATGGTACAGTATTATTATTAGTAGGAGTTGCTATTCGGCTATATGCATTTTGTGCACCCTTGTGTGTAATATAATGTTCTATTTGATTTTAACCCATGTTAATGTATATACATTATGTAACTAAATAGAGAATGCAAGCATGAGTAAATGTTTAAATAAATGATGTATGAGGTGTAAGTATCCTATCTAATATAAGCATGTATAAGTATGGCTTGTAATGAATATGTAGGTTCCATAGTATGTAATGTATGGTGCATATAGTAGTGCAAGAGAATAAATGAGTGATGAATGAATGCAAGCATGAATGTAATATAATAATAGATGTAATGTATGCAATATACAAGTTAATGAGATGTAATGTTCTATGTTAACACAAATCCTATATTACCTCATGTACCCCCTTACACTATGTTGACACTATCACACTTGACACATTTTTCACTTACACTTTGACACTCGTTGATATGTATACACTATGTATGCCCATTTAACCCTCACTTGCCCCTTTGCCATGTTCACATACACACACATAGCCTCTTAAATAAGTATTTATGAATATAGTTAACTTAGCTATGTATGTATATTATATATATGTTAGCATATTGTGTTGTAATATATAAGTTTATATAACCATTTGAAATGCCATGATTATAGACCTAATGTTGAATACTAATATATGCATGTTTATATATGTGTAGACATATATAGCTTAAAGTAATAGATTACCTAGTGTATATCCAATGTGAATTCTTGCCTATTTGAGTATTGAATAATTGCATGCTATATAGAGTTGGGTGTATGTTGGCTTGTATAGCCTTGTATTGATGTGTGCTTGCTAGGATAGTCTTGATTAGGCCTAGTAAGACTTACTGGGTTAGGACATGACCTAGTTTGACCTAGTTTGACTAGTGCAGTTGACCATGAGTTGACCAAGGGTTGACTTTGGCCTAGTTTGACCTAGATTCATGTAGAATGCATTGTAGTGCTTTATATTACCCTTCTGGACATGTTGTGACTTGTGCTGTTCTAATTAGGAGCCAGACACCTCTCCTCGGACAGTATATTTACTTTGGACATTCAGACATCAGGCGAGTACATTCTCTGATTATTTCATATCCTGCTTAGAATTATTTCCTGCAGTAGATTACTTTACTTGTACTGTCACGTTGGTCACACGGATTGGTACTATATGGATCCTTTCTTGAGATGTTATCCTTAGGGAGCATCGGGTACTAGATGTTCTGTGAGTTTCACTTACATGGCGTATCATATGCTTTATTGGTTCTTTGATCACTTACGACATATACTCTTATGATCGTAGAGTCTTCCTAGAATCCTTATCCCATTTATGGGACTACTATGTATCACCTTCGGGGTCTATCACCTTCGGGGTCTACCACCCTTCGGGGGCTGTTACATAGCATCATATAACATAACCTGGCTGGATCCTTGTGTATTGATTGGGGGTACGGGGGAGTAGAAATGGACATGTGAATAATATCCAAGTTGTATCTTATCAAAATCTCTTCCATAGTGTCTTATCAGAATCTCCTATACCATTTACATGTCTATATTGTACTCTGACTCACTAGCCACATGTTAGTTCTTTATTTATAGTAGATATTTCTATTACAGCTTTCTCTCTCTGTTTACATACTGTACTTCTTTCAGTACTTGTATCTTACTTTACTGTATGAATATATTTTCTAACCTGCTATGAACTGTTGAGATGTACTGTGCTCGCTCCTGTCCTGACTGGGCCTGTAGATAAATTTTACAGATGGCCTGGGATTGCCTGCTAGCCTAGAGGAGACACAGTAGGGGTTGTTTAGGTAGTTATTTCATTTTGTCTGGAGTTGTATTTACTTTGTGGATTACTGTATCTGTATTTAAGTTTTGAGATGTATTTCTGGGTTATGTATCTTAGACACTTAGACTTCTATCTCCCGTATCTCTTTTGGATTTCATGTTTTATCTATCCTTATCATGCTCTACCTTAGATGTGATTGAGTCTGTATCTGCTATGTCACCCCCATTCGGGGAGTATAAACTGTTTAGTCTTATACTGTTAGATACATTGAGACCTAGGACAGCGTTCTACCGCCGACACTGCAGTGTAGGCTGGGCATTGTTACGTTCTCGTACCCTATCTCTAGGGTGCGGGTTGTGACACCAGTTACCCGGTGGGGGTTGAGTTTGTGCACCGGATCGGGTAACGATAGCCGTATCTTCTTCGACTTCTGTCGAGATTGTGCGGCAGGACTTGACTTTCCCACCCTTCTTCTTGCCAGTAGAGGGTAATGTTGGCTGGGTTACTTCAAATACTAAGTCCTGGTGGACCCACATGACATTCCTTCATGATGTGGTGAGGGGTACTAGCCCAGCAGCCTGGTCTCTGGGAGGTAGAAGATTAGCGACCTCCATCTTTGCCCGGGGAATGGGTACTACTCCACCTTGAGTCTTCGTCGGAGGAAAGCTGTCGAATTGGACAGACACCATGTTGGCCGCACAATTACCTCCTCGAAGTCAATGGCCAGAGCCTTAGAGTCGATCAGGTTTTGGATGTACCACTTCCATTGGAAGCAGTCTTGAGTAGCAGGATGGACGTAGCGGTGGTAGTGGCAGTACTTTGGGCTTTCTATCTCTGTAGGTCGAGGCTCCCGTCTCGGTGGAGGGAGCTAAATCATGTCTCCTTGTATCAGCATGTCAAGGATGGGCTTGACATAGCTGTCTTCGAAGGAGTAAGTCATCTGCGGCCACTGTATTTCTGTCGGCTTTGGCTCAGGCTTCGGGGCTGTGTCGGCCACCATAGCCTGCTTGCCCTTGTTGTCTCGATTGTTGAAGGAATTACCACCGTTGTTGTTGTTGGCATTAGGGCGTTTGCCCTTGTCCTCTCCTTCCGGGATATGCAACCCCAGTTGGCGAGCTTTCTTCAACTTGTCTTCTGCGCAAGTGGCGCTGATGATAAAAGTCTTCCAGTCTTTGAACTGACTTTTGCCCATCTAGAGGATGATTGTGGGAAGCAGCCTCTTTTGGCAGATTTCAATCAAGGAAGAATCTGGATTGCTAGAGGGCAATTTCATCGCGGTCTGGCAAAACCGCTCAATGTAGTTCCTTGTCAGCTCCTTCTCATCTTGAACAACGTCCATGAGGGTGGACATTGTCACATCTTGTCTACCTCGTAGAACCTTTCAAGGGACATGTTTTTGAAGCCGGCGAAGGAATGGTTGTAGTTCTCCGGCAGATTGTGGTACCAATCAAATGCTACCCCCCTCCAATGCCCCGATGAACAACGTGTGAGGATGGCGTCGTCATGAGGCAGATGGTCGATTGTGACTTCAAAGTAGGTAATATACCGGCTCGCAGATGTCTTCCCATCATATGGATTGATGTTAAATGGCTTATATCTTGGTGGAAAGGGGACATATCTCCATGCAGCAGGATACGGTTGCCGTATCCTGAGGACTTGGAAGGTTTTTCGGGCGTGAAACAAGGCCCGGAGCTCCTGGACTTCTCGTCTCGCCTTCCTGGCCTCATCTACAGCGGTGGGAGCCGACATTGTAGGAGGATTATTGCCCGGGTTTGGCACAGTTGAGTTTTAGTCCGTATTGACTACGGGACCCAAGATTTTTTGGCCAGGCGTCCTTTCTTGCAGAGCGGATAGGGCCGCTTTGATCTCGTCCACGGACTTGACCAAGGTATGATGTTTGGCCTCCAGAGTGTCGATGCGTTGGCGATCACTGGGACTGTCTTGGTCGTTGTTCGTCATGAACACCGTCCTCACATGAGGGAAGATGAAAGAAACTGTGGAGGACATGCCCTCTGAATCATACCCTTGTACCGAGAAATCATCGGGGGTATGTAGGAATATTCTCCTCTGGTTCGGACTCAGAAGAAGTGCTACCCCCTGCATAGGAGGCTGCCTCGTCTTGGGACCCGTGGATGTCCTCAGGGACGTCCGGATCCACTGCATCTGTGGGGGAAATTATTTCCCCTGGTGCATCTTATTGGAACACCGGATTGTTGTGGACATTCGGAGGGGTGTTACCTCCAGCTTCGGCTACCCCCAGAGATGTAGATGACGAATCTCTAAGTATTGAATATTTCGTCTTGGAGCGGGTGCCCTGATAAACTTCTCCAGTGGTGGTTGTGGACAGCCGCTTGGACGTGAGTTTACTAGCCGCGCTAGTAGAGATCGCCGGGCTGGAAACATTTATCTTCTTCCCCGCCTTGTCGGTAGGGATCTTTCGAACAAAATTGTAGGAGGCGACATGAAGTGCTTCGTCTCCTGAGCTTTATAGCAGGACCGGCCCTGGCCGTTACAGTCGTTGGAAAATGGACTGCCGGTCCTCTTGTACTGCCGCCTTGCTGCAGCAGCAGTTGACGATGACTTGAGTGCAGTGATGTCCATAAAAGGACTCTCTGCACACCAAGCTCTCTTCTCTTTCCTTGCGTTTGTGAAGAATCACATCACGCAAGTCACTCGTTTTGTGGGCCCGGGAGTCCCGAGCACACGAGTGTGTTGGCACCATGTTTACTTCCGGATTGGGAGACTTTTTGGAACCACTCTGTCCGTTTGCCGTCGAGGGCTGGACACGGTCGGTTCTGTACAACTTTTCATCAGAGGCCCGCTTAACAGTAAGCGGAGCTCTCTGATGGTCAGAGGTTGGGACAGCTGTCTGAGCTTGACGAGCCCGCGCTGCCCTAGACTTCTTCCCTCTAGCACCCAAGGACGCATAGTAGGAAGAAGCCAAATTGTGCCACACAGAGTCTGGCACATTCTCATTGGAGCATCCGAGATCAGGACCACATGAAAGGCGGTCAAAGACAGAACCCGTGTAAAACCCTAAAAAATTTTTTTAATATAAATTTGGTACTTTTTTTAGTTTCTATTGTACGTCGCGTAGTTGTATTGTACGTCGTGCGCGAAATTTCGTTTTTTGTAATTGCTCGACGAGTGCGAATATGTCCGAGCGTACATATTTTTAGAAAAATATTTTTTCTATTTTTATAGTTTCAAAATATTATATGTAATAATTATTTTTAGCTATCGTACCAAAATTTATAAGTTATAATTTTATTTATAAAAAGCCTTTGGTTTATAATAGTTATTAATAATAAATACTATTCTTTGTGCATACGTATATATTTCCTAAATATTTTATTAGTTTAATTTAAAATAAAAATTTAATTTTTGTGATTTATTAATATTAATATTTTATTATTCAAAAAGATATTTAAAAATATTTATTATTTTTGAAATTATTACTATTGGTATTTTGAAAAATTTATTTCGAAGTTATTGTGGAAATTTTAAATTTTGATTTGATTTTATGGATTTAATCTAAATAGTTTAAAGGTAGAATTTATATTTAATTTGAGTCTAGATTATCTAGATTTAAAATTAGAATTTAAATTGAATTTAGATTGATTTAAATTAAGTAGAGAATTATCTAATTGGGTTTTATATATTTCTAATCCGTATCCAACTGGGAATTCCTACATCCTATAAATAGGCAGGTACTCCTCCATAAATTCCTCACATCCACAAAATTTTCTCTACCATAGTATACGTGCATCGTGTCGGTGTCCATCTCTTCCATGTCAGCCATGACCGCCTCGGGTCCGACCCAGGTGTCTTTCCAACCGGTTGTTTTTTTTACATATACAAATTCTTCCCTCTCCTTCGTGTCCAACACCATGGACACGAATTCCAACAACACCCGACACGGACTGTACAACCGTCATACTCCTACTCCGACCCTGTCCCCGATTGTGTCCTCCTCCCTGTCTCAACCCTCGCCACCAGGGCTGACCCCATGGCCGCACCCCCCATACCTTCCTAGCCAACTTCCCAAACTCCGCTCACCCCCGATTCATCGCCACCACCCATCTTCGCTCTGCCATCCGTCAAGACCACCACCATCATCACAACCATTAACCCACCATCATCACCACCATTACACCAACCCACCACCACTAATGAACTCCTGACGACCCGCAGTCCGACCACCAACCCGTCTCCACCGACGACCCCACAACACAGCCCTGGCCCCTTCACTCGGCCACCTCCCGAAACCCTAAAACAAAATTAAACCAAACCACCATCACATCATCACTTACCTCGTCGAAACCGGTGACAACTGCCTCCGCGTCCACCATCAGCCGTCCCAGCGCCGGCCGCCGTCGACGATCGTGGCCCTCTGTGCGCCCAGCGCCACGACCACCGCACCGATCTACGTCAGCCTTATCGCGTCTCTCCTTCCCCGGTCTTCTCTCTGTTTGCCACCTCCCTCCACGCGTGTCCACCCTCGCCGCCCTCTGCGCTCGACGTTGAGCCGCTGTGACCGCATCCGCCTGGACTCGTCGACCGCCCACTCTGCGAACCGCCTCGACTGGGCGCCAAGACCAAATCCTCGACTCTCTCGCTCCAGCGCTCACCTCTCTTTCCTCCGCCGGCCGGATCTACCTGCCTTCAGCCGTGAGCTGCCCCCGCCGACTTCCCCCAAACCCTCTCCGCCGTGCCGCGCCTTGTCGCGAAAATGCTCCCCGCAGCCGGCGACGTCTGTGCCCCCATGGCGACGCCCTAGGTCGGGACGGAGTAGCCGCCTCTTCCGCGAGCTACCCCGACACCGGCCGCCCGCGCCCTGAGCTCGCTCGCCTCCGCAGACCGCCTCTCCTTCCCTCTTACGATCCCTCTTTTCTTCTCTCTCCCTTCCCCATTTCCTTCTCACTCTCTCTCTTACCTCTTTCCAGAAAAAAACAAAGGGGAGCAACAGCCTTTAAGTGTTTTTATTATTGTTAGTTGTTTACTAATTGTTTTTTTTTCTGTTGTTGTTTATTATTATCATTATTATTATTTTTATTAATATTCATTATTATTATTATTATTATTATTATTATTATTATTATTATTATTATTATTATTATTAATTAAATAAATATGTTTCTCAAAATTGTACTTATAACTAAAGATTGTATTTTACTTGGTGACTTTTATAACTTCAAATTATCATGAGTATTTTGGGGAATTCACCCAAAATATATTATAGTATTTTTTCTAACTACTTTAATATTTTTTAATATATTATAGTATTATTTCTAACTACTAAAATATATATATATATATATATATATATATATATATATATATATATATATATATATATATATATATATATATATATATATATATATATAGCTTGTGACTTAAAAAAAAAAATATAGCTTGTGACTTAAAAAGTGTATTTTGACAAAAAGTTGCCTTAAAAATATTTTTTCGCAAGTAATTATCCAAAAACTATTTTAACTAATAAAATGTAGTCCAAATTGTCTTACATATTTTCAGGTATTATATAAAATATTTTAACTGAGTAATTATAGTCTTTGACCTAAAAATGATTTTATTTACTTATAAATATTTCAGAATCATAAAATATAGTTTTAAGGATTATTAATGGTTTTCTAAAAATCATATATATATATTCTTTACCAAAATTTTCTTTGATCATCCTCATGTCCATGAGTAAACTCCTTTCTCCCATTCTCTCGACAAATTCTGCATGTCCTCTTATCGACCCTAGCTAACTTGACCATTCTGGAACCAATGGAACAATCCTTGCCACCATCTGAGGCCGTCATGCGTAGTTGCAACATCGCAGTCATACTCCATGCCACATGATCATAGAACCACACGAGGCATCACAACAGGCAAGTATACCTTGCTAATTAACTGTCAAATTATTTTTTTTTGTATTATTTATTTTGTTTCATATTTTTAGTTTCTTTTGTTATAAACTGTGCGTCCGAGCCATACTTGGGTGCAAGCGACTCTATTAGTCATTTTACTTTACTATATGCATGTTAACTTAGTGTTAGCGGACTACCTTCTTGTTGGACGATATTCTTATATCTTCTTTGGTTGTGACACTCATACTACACGGTTTGAGACAGGTTGCTAGGGGCACGACTTATTGACTAGCTATCTCTAAAGTCGTGTGACGGTAGATCTTCGTAACTGCTATGACTAGGGTTTAGAGATTCAAGCACTTACAAAAACTGGACGAGCCATGGACATGACTTGGTCAATATGGGAAATATTGAGGGAAGACAGTCGCTAGTGCGTATGGGAAGCCAAACAGGTAAACCACAGTCTCCGGATGGAACTATGGCAATTTATTTGCAGATGCCCTCTGACGTTTTAGATGTTACGGACTGATACAGATGACTGGATGCCAGTTACGTATACATAGCCTAAAATCCCACCCATGCGCATGAAAGTTGTCCTCTAAATTGTACATTAGGCGGTTAGAATCTCCTTTCCATATTTATGTCTAGGATAGTCTTTTATATATATCATTTTATTATTCTGACAGTTCATATTAGCTTGTTCTTTCTGTATCTTGCTACGTCCGTCTGAGGACCTGGTTATTCCCCAGGTGTGTGCTTTCATGATTCACTGCAGGTATTCTAGCCAAGGTCGTGGTCTTCTCCATTCCTTCGAAGACGATTGCGCTTGGTTCGTCTTGCCATTTTATGGATCGATTCTTGTACATTTATTTCATTGAGATAGTTGGTAGTGGACTTTGTCTCCACCCAACGATTGTATCATAAATATTCAAGTTAATTTTTATATTATTATTCTTTTCATTGTGGATCAGATTTAGTTTGTCATGGATTACTGCACTTCACAGCTTTTGTATACATACAAGGCTCTTGTACTTCGTATGTATACAGCTGGCATGTCTACATACTTGGTCCTACGTATTTTGGGACTGGGGTATTACAACCCGAGCCGCATGGAGCAGATAGTCTGCGGCTGGGATTGGTGGCCGCATAAGAATTCATGCGGCTGGATTTGGCTGCCGTATGGGCATTCATGCGGCTGGCATTTGTGGCCGCATCAGCATTCATGCGGCTAGCATTTGTGACCGCATAAGAATTCATGCGGCTGGATTTGACTACATCAGCATTCATGCGGCTGGCTTTTGTGGCCGCATAAGAATTTATGCGACTGGCTTTTGTGGTCGCATCAGCATTCATGCGGCTGGATTTTGCGGCCGCATAAGCCTTCATGCGGCTGGAATTATTGGCCGCATGAGCCTTCTTCATGCGGCTGGCACCCTTATGCGGCTTCTTCTTGGACCGCATAGAGTCTCTGTTTGCTTCCTCAAGTCCAGCATCGTAGTGCTTTCCTCTGCCGGACTTGAGAACAGTAGGGTCCTCTGCGGCCTGAAGTGGGGCCGCATGGGAGTCTTCTCCTCTGTCTTGGGCAGCAGAGAACGCCTCTTCCAGAGCTTGGGGAGGAGCGAAAGTCTTGGGCCTCCACTTTCTGCGGGCCTTCTTCGTGCGGGCTCGCTTCTGGATCGGGCCAGCGCTTCCATCGAAGAGTATTTCTTCAAACGTCTGCTGGTCGAAGCGGACGACCAACATCTGTTACGTGGCGCCAAGTTTGGCTGCGTCCGATTGTGTCACCAACTTCTCAGCAGTGGAGAAGTTCTTCCCCAGCAGAGTCGCCATCGTGTTTGCCATTGATTATAAAAGAACAGAACAGTTTTATGGGAGGACTGGACTTTTACTTCACAATACAAACTCGCTCATACAAAGAGAGCCTAGGAACAAAACCTAGGAAAAGTAATCTAAGTACAATTGTTTATTTTTTGGGGGGGTGATGGTAGAGGCTCGGAAGAGTGCTATCAACTCTGCCTTGCTCTTTGGACGATCGGACGTAGCTTCTGCTCTGGCGAGAAAACGCTCTTTGTGTGTGCGGGGGTTGCTAGTCTCTCTGCTCGGGCTCTGTGTGTATCACTCTGTGTCTTTTGAAGGAATAATCCCCTGCTATTTATAGGGCTTTGTGATAAGTAGGGTGTGCAGTAACTGCTCCTTGAAAAGAGGGCTGTTGGGGGTTAGTTAAGATTAGCCTTAATCTTGTTTGTTGGAAATCAATTTAGGCTGCTTATGTTGATTGGAACAAATCTGCGTTGTTTGTTGGAAATCGATCTGGGTAGTTATGATGATTGCAATAAATCTGCATTATTGAGATTTGATCAACTCCTGCCACATGTCCCAACTGCCATTTTTGTGATGATCCGTATGACTGAGCCGCATGAGCTCCTGGTGAACTGGTCCGCATGAAGTCCCATTGAATAGAACCGCATAAGCCCTTGTAAACTGGACCGCATGAAGTCCAACTGAATAGAACCGTATGAGCTCCTAATGAACTGAGCCGCATGAAGTCCTATCAAACGAAACTGCATAAGCCTTCTTGTAAACTGGGCTGCATGAAGTCCCACTAAACAGAACCGCATGAGCTCCTGATGAACTGAGCCACATGGAGTCCTATCGAACAGAACCGCATAAGCCTTTTTGTAAACTGGGCCGCATGAAGTCCCATAGAACAGAACTGCATAAGCCCTTCATAAACTGGGCCGCATGAAGTCCCATTGGGGCAGAGTCGTATGAGGACCCATCAGAACAGAGCCGCATGAACTTCGTTAAAACTGAGCCGCATAAAGCTCCATCCAATCAGAGCCGCATGAGCTCCTTTAAATGATCCGCATAAGAAGCTTTGGCTTTGGTGGATCGTGCCAACTGTAAAGATTTTTCTCGTCCCTCTAGGAGCACATCATTATGTCAGAGTCATCATTTTACCTTTATATCAGAGCTGTCAATCCTCTGTGTCAGAGCTGCTGTACCGTGTCAGAGCATTTAATGAGCCAGCTGCACAGAAAAATTATGGCCAGCTGTAGAGTCATATTTTAAGACGCATACGGCCATATGGCTTTTTTCGAGCCGCATGGAGCTATCAGGGACTTTCGAGCCGTATGAAGCTCTAAGGGCCTTTGTTGAGCTGCATGAAGCTCTAAGTGATTTTTTTGAGCCGCATGAGACTCCCCTTGTTTTGAGCCGCATGAACTTTCCTGTTCTTTTCCATGCTTCTACAGTAGTCAGTACTTCTAGGTAATTTTCTCATTAGCTTATGAACTATAGTTCTATAGTCTTGATTTGATTCCATGATTTGGACAGGGTATTGGTTAGCATTGAATGTTAGGATTCACTCTATTTGATAGAATGATATGATACCTAAACTAATTCTTAGAACCTGTTAGAAAGTAGCTGTGGGTTCATTGGTAATTTTGTTGATCTGATACCTGGATCTCTGAAACCACATGAACATCAGCTGGGTACTTTCTAATTTTGTTGAGTTTTGGTTTCAACTGAATTGTTGGTAAATATGGGTTGTAGTTAAAATATTTGTTAGTAGGAATTTCTAGGAATTGGTTTTATGATCTGGCCTTTGTGATTGAAGCAATCAAGTGGGGTTTAAATCTGATTTCAGGATAGCATCATCCTTTAGATGCATATTACAGGTTATACCTGATATTGTATAGGGTTTTTACTAAGGTTTCGTAATTAGTATTATCTAATAGGATGCCTGGATTGGAGATTGACTGATACAGTTCTGATATTAGTTTTGGTTAGAGGGTTAACCCATACTCTGTCTAAAGTCTTCTATATATTGGTTATGACTGATTAGTCTGTACAGTAGTTAGAATTTTAGTTTGCGTTTTTAACAGTCTATACTAATTGTTAAGTTGGGATGATTTTCACTTTTGCTAATTTTCAGGTGTTCGTAAATACTGATCACCCTGAGCAGTTTGGGTGTTCTGTTTCAAGAACTAATATCAATAACATTGCCTGCAAGATTGAACATATAAGTTTAATAAATGACCAGAACAGTGTTAACCTGAAAAGTTCTATTAAAATTTCTCGATTTAGGTTGGTAGATCTTACTGTGGTATATGTTTATTGGAGGTTGTTTAGACTAAAACCATGTCAGGAATATTTGGACAGTGTGGAACAGGAACTAGGAAATGGCAGTGTTCATGGAACTGAGAAGAGGATATCATGTTATGAAATAAATTGAGTTTATCAGATAAATGTTAGGTTTGCCAATTCAGTAACCTTGAATGTCCAGGATTTGATTGGTATCAGTGCTTAAACTAGACTGATATATGTGAATCCTGATAAGGACTGGTTATATGCCCTGTTCAAGACTGACTTTATGTGTCTTAGCTGAGACTGATTGATATCCTATTTAAGGACTGAACCCCACCTGGAATTGGTGTATAGGCTGTGACATGGTCACTTGGAGTAAGGGACAAGATCTAGTACATGTGAATCATTCCTATATGATTCAGATTTTGGTATAAAACCTTGCACCACTCTCATGTTCAGATTCATGTTGACCATGTTTGGAAGCTCAGATTTAATGTCCTTTCCTAAACAGGGTTCACACTTAAATTAAGTTAGCTAGGTTTAATGGTTATATGGGGTCACATGTCACCTGAAATGTTACCTCTGTAACTTGGAGATAACACTCATGACAACTTGTGTTTAGAATATTATGTAATCATAATAGAGAACTGAATTATAAGATAGATTTTAAGTAGAGGACTAAACTAATGTATCTTAATTTTAGTTAATCATGATTAGAATTATTTGATAACCAAATTAGAATTAGTTATATTATTAATCAGCTTGTAAATCATAAACAGGAGGATATCCAGCTTTACTATCCACACTTGATTATCCTGAGCAAGACAAGTATACTCCTCGGACTTGTCCATTTCTTCATGTCTTGTAATTCATTCTTGTATCTTCTGGTTGACACGATATTTCATGAGATCGTCTGGTATCTGGTTTCGTGAGTTTACTTGTGTCTGGGAGGGAAAATACTACAGATGTGTGATCAAACCCGAGTTACTATTCATGTGAATAGCTTAGGCCCCGTATCATTTACGCGGGACCGAAGCCGTACCATTTCATGTTCCCTGAATCTACCCAAGCCGATCACGCACTCTGGATGTATTTTGATATATTGCACACTTCTGGTTCATTGTGCATTTCATGATTCAGGATTCATTTCATGTTCCCTGTATTTACTTTTTAGTATTCATGTTCAAGTTTTATGTCATGTTCTTATTTCTCGTACTTTATATTTTTCTGTATTCATTTTCTTACCATGATGTTCATGTTCATTTTCTTGGATATACTTAGCTCCACTCCTGACTAGGATATATTGCAGGTGAGTTGGAGGCTATCTGTGACACGTATTACGGGCAAGAGCCTAGTGGCCACTATGAGCCAGCTGATGTCGCTCTGGACCTAGAGGCTGAGGAAGCCTAGCACCTTTCTTTTAGTTTCGTTGGACTTGTATTAGAGACATCAGTTTACTTTTTATTTGCAGGAAATGTAATAACCCTTAGACTTGTATTTGATTCTGGGATTCGATATTAGATGCTGTGGTTTATACTTATTCTTATCTGGATTTATAGTCTTCCCTAGATATTGGTCAATCTTACTTCATCGTATCTAACGACGAAGGCTCGGCGTGTCCGACTCTTGTCCGATTATTCGGGAGCGGGTCGTGACAGATATCTCCTCCGGGCTCTCATTTCCTTTGAAGGGTTTCGAGTCCATCTGGTGGTACCACCGAACGTTGCCCACCTGCTGAACTAGTACTGGGCTATCATCCTCTTTAAGTTAGTCATCAGGGTCTTCCTCATGACCTCCGTCTGCTGCCAATGTTGCTGCATCATCACCTGAAAAAACTGGAACATTTGGGGCTGACCCTCCGGCTGTGGCATCTGGGGCGGAAAGGGTGCATACGACATCTGCTGTGGGTATGCTTTCTGCGATATCCGGGGAGGAGTCATTATGGTCTGCCTCATGACCTCCATCTGCTACCACTATTGCTGCATCAACGCCTGAAAGAACTGGAACATCTAGGATTGACCTTCCGACTGTGGCATCTGGGACGTAATGGGTGCATACGGCATC